>CM067371.1:44773209-45213209 GCA_034401795.1 Chaetoderma sp. LZ-2023a
TATATATTATATATATGTCGTCCTCCCACGGCCGTTATGGGCAGAAATATATCGTCCTGCCTCCGACAGCGTGCGTATATATATATATATATATATATATACATATATATATATATATATATATATATATATATATATATATATATATATATAGACAGTGACCGGCTGTATATATATATATATATATATATATATATATATATATATATATATATATATATATATATATAAATATATATATATATATATATATATATATATATATATATATATATATATATATATATATATATATATAATAAAACTAAATAAATAAATATAATAAGTGGCGAATAAAAAGGTTTAATAATATGAGCTTAATCCTGTGCTAATCATAAAAGTATTAAGAGAAATGTTAATTTTTGCATTATCCTGTGTTTGTCTTAGTTCTCTTTCATTTTCATTTTATTTTATTATGCCACTGCTTTCCACCCGTGTTCCACCGTCCAAGTCAAGGAAATCAGATAGTAAATAAATAAAGTCTTCAATCTCATGGTAGAACCCAATGGCTGTTTTATACCTTGTGGTCCGTACAGTGGCCTGGTGTGCAAATCCGCCATTGAGTTCTGCCAGGAGAGAGAAGATTTAATCAGACAAATGAGATGAGGCCACTTTGAAGTCCAGGGACAAGCAAGCACTGATGCAAACACGCCCGCCTTTAGACACAGATTCGCGACGATGTATACAATATCCTAGCTGCTACGATTTGTGTTGCCCCAAAGCACCGTGGGGTCTGCTAAGCAAAACGTCTTAATGGAGTTGGTGGCCCCATTGTTCAGCTTCATTCCATCACACCGAGTCCACAAGATTCTCACCGCGAAGCCAACACTGCCCGTGGTAGCAACCATCTTCCTGGGGTACGACAGGGTCATCAGCGTGCTTCCACATGATCCCACGACACCGCCAACCAGTTGGCCACCCGTTCGAGTATGAATCTCAGTGGATCCATTCCAATAGACCCAAGCGACATCACCCACTGTGCATCATTGTAAGTTGCAAGAAATAAGTAAGTGTACATTTTATAGTCTGGCTTTCACCGAAATGCTGAGCGACTTTACATCGCTTATCTCGTACCCCCTGGTTATTAGGAATGTTTCCTTTAGGGGATATTCATTGTACCGTAAGCTATAAATTGACATTAACATCACTGCCATCGAAGGTCACTATTTAGAGTTATGTCGCCTGTAGCAACACAGAGTGAATCGCCATGCTCAAGAAACACACCGTGGTGGACCGTGGACCAGCCTTTGAGCCACCAGCATATGCTTCTAACCACTCAGTTACCACGCCTCCAGTCATAGGCCTAAAGCACCATCACAATGTTTGGTCATGTTCTGCGAATGTCACAAGATAACTCTGTACAGAATATCTTTGAATTTTCTGTACTCGGTACCACCCCTACAAAACTCGGTAGAGGACGCGTGTTCACAAGCCTAAGCGTGCTAGGTACTGATCTAAAAGAAGCTGAAATGTGTACACTGACGACAAAGAAGACCATTAGAGAGATAGTGGCTCTCAGTGAGGACAAGAAGATGTAGCCAACCAAGAACTAATTGCAGTTGCAGGATGTTTTGAAATTAATGCAGCCACAGTACACAGTATATCATTATTATCATCAGCATATCAAAGTGAATCTTCAATGTATCAGTACTCAGAAGTATAGTGTAATAGATCATTTCCCTCTCTCCTCCCACCCCCTCCCTCCCTCTCTCCCTCTATATCTCTCTCTCTCTCTATCCCTCTCTCTCTTCTCTTTCTCTCTCTCTATCTCTCTCTCTCTCTCTCCCTCTCTCTCTCCTGTTGGTTCCAGAATGAGAGGATTGGATTGCCCATCCAGATCTGAACCTACTTTCTCTCCTTGACGGTGACCATGAAGTTTGTCAGTGGTCATGGATTGCTTGAGACGGTGGTGCGGGACCGATGATTGCCTGTGATGGAGAGTGGTGTTATGTCTGGTATCCATGAGGTCTACCCGCTCCTCATTCGAGACTTCTATACTCGTAATCTCTGAGGACATGCTCGGGCTCATAAGACAGGTATGGCTCCATTCTAGATCAATTGCTGTTCTGCAGGTACCTCTCCCATTCTCTGGCACCATTGTAGGCATGTCGTCTCCTGACTATGCTTACCTTCTCTTGGTGCCAGCTCTCATGCTGCAGCCGCGCACCTTCTTGTCGCCAAACCAGCGCCCGTGTGATAAGTTGTATCATCTCCATCTCAGCAAAGGACTGGTATGTCTGGTGTCATATCATGTTCATATGTCAATGATTAGCAGCAGCATAAACTCTAAATAAGCATCGGACAAACCATCTGTGCTGGCATAGACATTGATCGTGAAGCTGCCAAACACGTGGTGTATGGGGTTACACAACTAGGCACTACCTGGAGCTGGGTGTAACACACGTGTGTGTGTGTGTGTGTGTGTGTGTGTGTGTGTGTGGGTGTGTGTGTGTGTGTGTGTGTGGGTGTGTGTGTGTGTGTGTGTTTGTGTGTGTGTGTGTGTGTGTGTGTGTGTGTGTGTTTGTGTGTGTGTGTGTGTGTGTGTGTGTGTGTGTGTGTGTGTGTGTGTGTGTGTGTGTGTGTGTGTGTGTGTCTGTGTGTGTGTGTGTGTGTGTGTGTGTGTGTGTGTGTGTGTGTGTGTGTGTGTGTGTGTGTGTGTGTGTGTGTGTGTGTGTGTGTGTGTGTGTGTGTGTGTGTGTGTGTGTGTGTGTGTGTGTGTGTAGCTAGTGGATCCCAAAATACCTTGAAGAGGACGCTCTACCCGATTATGCATCACACGTCTACCCACCAGCGGTGGTTTGATCACGTGCTCACCACTTTGGTGTAGCAGTCTCACGATCGCGACGACCATATATGCTACCATTTAAAGCCTTTTTATACAATGGTGCCCACATTTGCTAAATCAAGTAGTCTCACTGATGTAGTCGACATATACGAAGTTGATGTCACTAAAGTGAATGAGAACTGTGCCAGGTCATACGCTCTGTAGTAAGGGTCAGTGTCAAAGACATTCTCCGTCCATCTGGTCGGTGGTGATGGTGTGAAATGTTCTCAGAATTTGAAGGATGTTAGCAAGGCATGTCTGGGTCGAGACAAGGTTGGCAGCAAGAGTGTCCTGCACTACGACGCCCCAAGGAAATGTACATCCTCGAGCCATTGATTGCTGTATCAGAGGGCAAGATAGAGGATGCTAACGCATCAGATACTGATCATAGATTTTATGTAGAAGAATCTACGGTGAAACACACCTTCCCCACCCCCGATGTCAAATTATGGTGTGCTAGTCACGCTGGTGAAGTCTGGCAACGTGAACATCTCTCCGGTTTCATGTTATTCGCTGATGTTGCTTAAAACTATTGCGTTATTATTCAGCAACAGCAGATAATCCATCTTACCAAAGTGAACAAAGTGTCTAAGGTTTGGCATAATGGTGGAACTGCTAATCCTTTGCTAAATGTATCTACCTCTGCCATACTTAGGATTGCCAAATCATAACTGAAAGGACCAATTAACGCTTCTAGACCTGCCAAATAGTGTGTGCATTAGTCCAAGCATAGGCCACGTCTTAGAGAGAGTCTGTCACTCATACCAATAACGAAACTGACTGACAAACTGAGTGACACAGCAAGAACTCAGAATTCCTAAGAACACATTAATTGATTGTTGTCAGAAATGTTGATTTTGTTAAATTTGGACATGTTTTACATTTACTGAAATTTTAAGCTTTTCTTTAGCTGCCATAACCGTGTCAAGGCAAGTCTATATGGTTGGCAGCTTATGTTTATTTTAATGGAATTATTACCTCACATCTGTCACTATTAGAACTGTTAGATTACTAGCAAATCTTGAAAGCTGTGTATTTACTTTTAATAGCAATGGTCTTCCATAAAACAGTAATTGTTTCCTGTAGAAAAGAGTTAGCAGGCGGTAGGAATTAGACTATGCTAGAAATGACCAGTACTTGTTAAGAACTCGGCTAATTTAGAACTTTGAATGAATACTAATTGTTTAATCACTTTGAAACCATATTTAATTTGAAAGCTTTGTACATTGCAACTGCTGATCATCATTGAGAATTGAGATATACAAGTAAAACTTTGAATAATTTATCAAGATATCTTCGATAGTCAGTTATTTATTAATGCTATAAGGAGCCTATATAAGCGACTAACCAGAGTTACCTAACAGTCAGTATCCATCTGTATGTCAAGCGTTCAGTCGATCCAATCCATTCGTAAGCCTGGCAATCAACGAAGGAACCCGTTATTGAGTAGTCTGCTAATAAATCTGTCTTTCAATCAATCTCCCAGTCTATCCATCAGGCTGTCTATCGCCACGAACCGAGCAGTCGCTTAGAACCAACCCCCGTAGCAGAAACTTGTTTCCCATAAAAACGTTCTACAGATAATTTTCGAGAAGAACTAAACTTGTGCTATCGTGGCGATCTTGGTGATAACTGGCTACCATGGATGCTAGTATATAGACTCCCTTCCACCCCACTACCCCAACCCCCCCCCCCCCACCCCACCCCCACCTCCTCCTCCCCCCCCCTCAATCACTAAACCAGATGTCACCCCTCGCTACTGCTGTGAAGAAGGATGGGGTGGTGCAGAAGTTGTTAAGCAGTGGGTCGACTTTCCTAACCTATAGAGGACAGGATAGCACCACCCCAGTTGGGTGAGACATAGAAAATAAGACAGCGGTGGGAAACTACTACTGCGTCGTCTAATTGGTGGGCGAGAACAACCCATTAACATCCAGGAGGGTGACCTGCGGATAGAGCGGCTAGCCTATGCTTCCAAGTCGAAGGCATCTGTAAAGTTACTCAAGCAAGTTGGACTCACTTTCCCGCAGACCACTGATCTCGAGGTAGAGCTGTGGATCCTAGCGCGTGGTAGGATTAACCAACTGACACTTGCGTACGACGGCATGGGGATCAATGTCGAAGATGGGACAGGGCTCGACCTGAAACCGATATACATTGAGGAGTTCAACCTCTTCAGTTTAACTCTCCATATGTAATCCATGATGGTGATCCTACTTAGGACTCTGATCGCACCTGTGGTGGTTGGGTCATAGAGTCTATCAGACGTTCATGATATTGTATGCCAGGTGGGCACACTTCCAAGATGCACACCAGGACAATCCATACCATGACTAGCTGTGGAAAAACATGTATGACCGCTTTCACCCCACAAACAAGTTGAGTCTGTCTGCCACTTCTATGGTGTGAAGAGGGTGGGGAGGGGTTGTTGGCAGGAGACACTAGCTTGACATCAGCTTCTCTGTGTACCTGTGTACCATGTGAAACCGCTAGAGTCTACCATGGTGCATTAGATAGAGACGTTAACATTCTACCAGGTGAGCGTTGCAAGGGCACATGGAAGTACCTATGGGTATTCCTTTCTTGTCAATGACACCTGCCGTAAATATGTTATTGTCTGGGTGAGACCATACCTCGGGAGATATTCTTGTTCTAATTCGATAGCAGCCTCCATATAAAAAGTGTTTCATTGGGTAGAGACTTACATTAACCACTCTGTTTGTGAAATAATATATTGTGTAGATCGATTCAACAGGGTTGTTTGAAAATTGTACATGCATGGAGTGACGGTGGAGTAGTGAACGCGCCAGAACTCTGGAGTAATTTCCATCGGCATTGGGTGAGCGAGCACTGACTTAATATGCTGTTCTTCCTGCGCCAACCAATCCAGGAACTGTTCTGCCACATCTTTTCCTCGATACAGCACAGGTCGCTCGCTGACGCCATCTCTATGGACCACGACATAGGAGAAGCCACTGATCTGATGGTGCTGCGTTTTCAGAGTGTAGCTGTCATTCCAACGAGATGGATTCAACTCTGGCCCCTCGATCCTCCCATCGTATCGACTCTGATCATGGAGCAGACGATTCAGGTCCTTGATCCATGTGTAGTGCTGCCTGCTACCCTTCTCGATAAGCAGCAAATTCGTCCTTGGCGTGATTGGATTAGCATTGCTTAGCTGTAGTGGGTAGACAGCCAAACCATTCTGCTGCTCAACACGCTCCAGCTGAGTACGTGGAGTAGGAGAATCCACTCCGCGGAGGTCAAGGAGGTTCCAGTACCCTAAATAGGGTGTAGATTGTTACCTGGTGGGAAGGTAGCAGCCAAGAGAGACAAGCGAAGGCAGTGGTCATCTTCTTTGTTCCGGAGATTAACCACAGTACGCCCTCGATTAATTGAAGCAGGGAGATCGATGTAGGATCCATCACGTAGTGGTTGATATCTGGCGATGTTGAGGTACAGTGCATCAACCTCGTATGCTGCCCAGCCAGACTCCTCGCGAATGTAGGTCTCAAGGGCTTGCAACACTTTGGCTTCGGGCTCCTTCAAAGCCTTGCTAATATCGCTTACATTCAGGAGGGCATGCTGCTTAGAGCAGAATCGGAGATCTGTGGTGACCTCGGTTCCATCATTCTTCTACTTGGGGAGAGTGGTCTTGAGAGCGAGGCAGAACTTCAGCACCAACCCAACCCCATCCCCCACCACCAACCCCCACCCCCTCCCCCACCCCACCCCACCCCAAACCCCACCGTCCTCCCAACCACCAACCACCCAACCCCCATCCCACTCCCTCTCTCTCTCTCTCAAGTAGAGGCCCTCTTCCTCCACCTTCATCTCGATCTTGTCCTGGTTCCTATCTAGGAGAGTTGCTGGATCCTTTTCCTCATGCCCAGGAATTACCCATCCCGGCAAATATCTCTGTATGCCATAAGGAGTGGCTACAAAGCCGGGCAGTATGTCTTCCTGAAAAAGTTCTTCGGGAGGATTGTCAAACTCATCATCTGTGACATTGCGTGGAGCCAGTGTTGGCTTCATAGGAATGGCTGGTAACTTTCTTCGTGGAGCTGAGTTGGCTTCGAATGACTTGGTTGTTTGCTTCATGCGTGCAGCCAGGGTTGGCTTCTTGGGAATGGTTGGTAGCTTCCTGCATGGATCAGGTGTTGGGTTCTCAGGAATGACTGGTGGCTTCCGGCGTAGAACCGGGGTTGGCTTCTCGGGGGTGGCTGGTAGCTTCCTCTGTGGAGCCGAAACTGTCTCCCCGAATGGCTCAAAGGCAGGGGCTTGATTCTCAGGAAGGAGAGCTGACAAAGTCCCTGCATATGTGGTAGGGCTAATAAGTTCCTGCTACAACAATATTGTCAAATTTTGTGCTGCTCTTTATTTCTCACATGTATGATTACTGTATTCTGCGGCTGTAGTAGTAGAAACATCTTACAGCTGAAATCAGTCCTTCTTCGGTTTTGCCCACTGTGTCTTGTCCTCAGCTGAAATCCTTCGCTTCCTCAGGTCCATTCTTGACTTGAGTGTGCCGAGTCCTGCTTTCATGAGGTCACCTCATTGTACGCTTAGCAGATCTATGCAATGGCGTCCTTTTCTGGCTTTGTATTTGCTGGCTCCGAGTATGGCGAATTTCAAGGCTCTCTGTGCTGGTGTCTCTTCTGACATGCTTAGCACATGGCCAAACATGGACCATCTTTGCTGGGCGACTTTTACAGACAGCGGCGACGCATTACACATCTTCTATAGTGCATTCGTGGAAATTATGCTGTCTGGCCATCGGTGTCCAGTGATGGTGTTTGCAGTGGCAGTCATCGAGTTTGTCTAGAGCTACCTTTGGAGCTGCCTAGCTGTTACAGTTATACAGCATCAAGGATACGCAGGTTGCATTATATAAACGTAGCCTTTTTATCAAGGGCATCTTTGATTTACGAATCCATTGCTTCCAGAAGGACTGGAAATCTATGTTCCCCATGACGCAGCGTGCAGGAATGTCAGCAGTACTACAAAGCAGTGAGTCCAGGATTTTACACGAAGTGGGTCGTCATTTTCTTTAGATTCATGCTTTGTAGATAGGTATATGTGGGGTTAACTCTGTTTTGGATTCATTCATAAAGTCTCTCAATATTTAGTTTGCTTGCAGCTATTGGGAGAAGTTCGTCAAGGTGTTTCTTTTCCTCGTCTATGAAATCCACATCATCGGCATATTCCATCTCTAGGGGAATACCCAGTATTGACACTGGAGGGGAGGGGGGGGGGGGGGCGTTTGGAAATGGGCTGGGTGGTGGGGCTGGTCTTGTGGAACTTTCCTGCACAGATTTCAATGCAGCAGCAAGGTAACGGGTAAAAAGCACCGGAGCTAGACTTCACTGACTTGACTCGTACACTAAGGTGTCCTTCAAAGTTATGTACAGTTAGTGGTGATGTGTAGTCTGTAACTCTCAGGGCTCGGGGTGCCCGAAACATTGTGTGACAGTCATCCGTGGCAGTGATTTCATCTGCTAGGGAGTCTGCTTGTTGAATAGAAAGATCTTTTAAGCGTTCGCCAATGTAGGGCAGAATGTCATTGCGCTCCCGGCGTAGTTTGGTGCGGTCTTCACTTTGGCCACTTTGGTAGATGCGCAGCCGTAACACTTTCTGGTCTGCTGACAGTTTTACTACTAGAGGGTCGGCAGTATACCTAGTTTGGTTGTATTTAAGAACACATATGGTGGTGGTAGCTGATGATTCCATAGATTTCAGTATTTTGGTTAGGGCGTCGTTTGGATCGGAGCTGACCTCGATGTTAGCTATCTGCTCCCCGAGGGTTTTTTGTATGACATTTGGCGTGTATGATGACGTCATCATAATCATTATGTCATAAATGATTCTATTAGGCCCGTCTTTAACCCGTAATGGTCCGACACGTTGCAAGAATTGTATGTCCACTATTTAATAAACATACTGTTGAATATTTCAAAACTAATTTGACTGGACGCTGTTGCTGCGATAGGCAGCAACAGTACCCAATCAAATTAGTTTCAAAATATTCAACAGCTTACCTGTATAGTTTTCTGGAAATTGATAGTCAGGGAGTTCAAAGATCGATCGATCCCAACATGAGCGAGGTGTGGGCGGAGCTTAGCTAGAGATGGGCGGGGCATAGCTAAAAATGGAACTGTCCATTGTTTTAGACCCTCGAATAAGATATCAGATTGATATAGTGAACCCAATTTTACTAACATTAACAATTAGGGCCTATGCTATGATATTCAAAGTGGTGGTATTTATGAAAACGGATAGGGGCCTAACAATATAAGCCTTTCACTCTATCAACTACAATACATATTGTGTTATAGCACATAGGCTAAAATCGCAACAACTTCCATTTTAACAGCTCTCTCCTTCATACTGATGAACAAATTATCTATATGTCAGCCAGTCCCTCCCCCTCGCCCTCCTCCCCCTCACCCCCCTCCCCCTCCCCCCCCCCCCCCACCCCCCCACCCCCGCCGCGCACGCACTGACAAACATGTCGATAGCGCACACTTTTTCAGGTCATCAATGAGTGCTTCTAAAACAAGGTATCGCTAAATACAAGTAATTTTCCATTTCATATATATATCCACCTACACCTCATGAGGGCAGAGCCAGGACAGATTGGTTTAACTTGTAGTTTCCTAGCATTATTTTCTCACGACTATATTTTCTTTCCAGCTGGCACAGCCGATTCGTCTATTGCTTAATTACGTTGGTGAAGAATTCATTGACTTCAAGTACACGGTTGGACCAGGTATGTAAACAACGACAAATTTGTCCAATAACGCGTCATTGATATATTTTTCATTGGGCCGCCGTGATGCTGAACGTGTCTATTTTGCAAACAATGTTTCTGAGAGCTGCTGATGGTGCATATTAACTTTTAACAACATTATTGGCATGCGTCTTTGGGGAAGCCACGAGCAAGCTTCCTCCCAAGTTTAGAGAAGATCCTTTCAGTAGAACAAGCCTTATAGATAAATGTCTATTTTGAAAACGATGTTGATGACTGTTGTTGCTGGTGCATGCTCGATTTTGAGCGCCAAGTCTTTGGGACTGCACAGACAAAGTTCCATCCAAATTTGGAGAAGAGCCTTCCAGTAGAGTCAGAGTTATTAAAAGAATGTCTTAGCAAAAGCAGCAGCAACAACAACAACAACAACAACAACAACAACAACCACACCACAACAGCAACAACAGGAACAACAACCAGCACTCCGAATTAGCATTAACCCTGGCGTTTAGCTAGGCGGGTAAAAGATTAAGGACATAGAATAGACCTTTCTGACTTTGGGGCATTTTGGGAAAATACCTTCCCACAGTGCATTGTGCCGCTTATGGCTGGTAACCGTGTCAGCTGATGTGAAACAGGATTACTGCGTGTAAGGTGTATTTTTACGTATGGATCTACTAAAGTAGCAAACTAGACTACACTCAGAGGAGGTGCTTACTTACGCAATGGATAAGTTTAAGCCATACCCAGCCCATGTGTAGCTAAGCCCCGCCCACGGGTTGCGCGCGTTGGGTTGATTTATATACTTTGAATCCTGAATTCCCCTAATCCCTCTTGCATAGTAACTATGCAGGTAAACCGCTGCATATTCTGAAAGGATAACTAATCCCATCTCTTGATAGCTATTCATGTGATCTAACACGCCGGTCATAAACTATCCGGGTAATTTTAAGCTTTTTATCACACCGCTAAGGAACGATGTTCAGGATTTAGTAGTTAAATGTTGGTACATTTCTACACCCTATGATGGCTGTCATGATTTACTTTTCAACCAATCAGAAAAACCCTAGTGTGTCTGCCTCGGTATATACGCTCAGTCACAGAGGCGCCAGCTATAGTTCGGCAATGTGGTATAAAAACAGGTCTACAGGTAAGCTGTTGAATATTTTGAAACCAATTTGATTGGAAGTTGTTGTTGCAAAATGGTGGTGATCACTGTTCAACATTTACTCGATATTACAAAACAGATAATTGCGATACAGATCAGGGAATGTGACAGGATTTGAATGATATGGAATCCATAAACCATATTCTATCAGTGCAATACAACATTTGAGATGAGATTAGCCTCGCTTGAAACTAATAGGCATCAACAGCGCCCAGTCAAATTAGTTTAAATCTATTCAACAGACAGTTTATTAAATAGTATAGACATGCAATTCTTAGAACTGACGAACTAGTCAATGTTCTTGACGTATATAGATATGCCATTCATGACATATTTTGATCGTGATGTCAGCCTACCTGTGACGTAATTGATTATGACAATTCAGATTAGATTCAGAATATTTATTGGCACAAAATTTTTTACATGAAGATATAGCCAAACATGAAGGTTATACAGATATAATATAGATTACAAGAGACACAGTACGAATAGCGAACAATTATGATATAAAAATGCTAATATATTAATATTAATAATGTATGGCGACTATATACGTATAACCAAACAAACATCGTCTTGCAGGATTATCATTGGTAAACATATTATAGTATGTGATTTAACAGATAAGTCAACAGATTAATTTGTGTTGTTTTAACAATAATGGCACATGCAATATACACGACGCAGCTAGACAGTAAATTAACGCTTTAACCCATAGACTGCAATAACGCTTAGTAAAATGACAAAAGTGACCTAGATATTTTCACCTTTGAATTGCAAGTCAATGTACTTCTGCGCACTACAATTTGAATAGTAATTGGAACATCTAATGTATGTTCCAATTTTGTGATATTAGCTACTTGCATTCCACAGCTATGGCCAAAAATACATATTTTGGTATGCACTTAGTGACCCCGTGACCTAGATATCTAACACTGACATGAACCTCAAGATCCTCCTAGTCCAGCAAATTATGAGTGGGTAAATTTGCTGATTGTACGGTCTTGCTTTCCCGGCAATGTGCATTCCGATAAATACTTATTGATCATGTGACCTAGATATTTGACCATTTGACTTTAGACTCAAACTACTTCTAGACCACAATATCTTGCCAATGCACGTAGTGATCCAGTGACCTAGATATGTATGCATTTGAGTGATGGGACGGACGGACGAACTCCTAGACTGACGGACGGATGGACAGATGGCTGGACGTACAGCACCAGCCACAATAGTTATGCCCGCCATCGCCACGGTGATTAATTAGTATATAGGGTAAATTTTGTCCTTTTCGTTGTTGTCATCGTCGGCCTCTTCATCATTGACATCGGTATCGCCGTCGACGCCACCGCCACTGCTGCCTCGGCTGCCGCCACCTCCGCCACCGCCACCACCACCTTCACCACCACCACTACCAGCATCGCCACAATCACGCACGCACGTACGCACGCACGCACGCACGCACGCACGCACGCACGCACGCACACACACCACAACCGCCGCCACCATCACCATCATCATTATCATCATCATCATTATGATCATAACCATCGTCGTCATCGACTGGTCAAGTTCGCCAACACCACCATCGCGTTATAATCATCCTCCTCTTACTCCTCCTCCTCATCCTCCTCCTCACCTCCTCCTCCTCCTGCTTCTTCACCCCCCTTCCTCCTCATGATCGACATCATCATCATCATCATCATCATCATCATCATCATCGGTGGTGGGGTCAGTGTCGGCATCGGCGGTGGTATCGGCGGCGTCAGCATCATCTGTGGTGTTGGCAGCGGTGGCATTGATGGGGTCGACGGTGGCATTGGCATTTCCGTCATCATCATATCCGCACCCGTCGACGAGATTGTCGGACCATTTGACTACTGTTGAAAATTGGGGGAGTGTTTGGTCACCATCCACAACAGTTACGCGTTCGTGATTATTCTTGTCATTTATGCCTTCCTTGGCAAGAAACTTGATTGATCTGAGTTCAATTATGGTCATATCCATTATTATAGCGGTGGGCGGGGTTGGGGTTAGGTGGGATGGAGGTGTCTTATCGCATTGATCTGCAAATATATAGACGTACAAAAAGTTATTGTACATGGGTAATATCGTAAATTCCCAATGATCCTAATATTACAACTCTGTAAAAGATGTACACACCCTCCCCTGATAATGCAGCTTACTGGGCCTGAAAGTATCGGCCCGGTATTCAGTATCGGCCCGGTATCAGTCCAACATCGGCCCAGTAAGCTGCGTTATGGGGTCTTCTATGAACTTACGGACCTCGCGCATGTCACTGGACGTGTCTCTTTAACTTGAGATATACAGTCCATGCAATATCGAGATGCGTCAATCAATAAGCGTGGTCCTGACCAAACCGCGGAATGCATTGCCAGCGACAATCGCGTCATCTTTTGACCAAGTTTTGCAATCGTTGTCGTCGCCGTCGTCGCCGCCCCCACCGTTGTCGTCGTCATTTGTCATGTTATCCAATAATAGAGTAACATACCTATATATTTCATTCACAGCCCCTGACTTTATCCGCCAAGGTTGGTTAGACGCGAAGGCAAAACTAACAGACATTCCTTTTACAAACGTAAGTAAGCTGTTGTACATTATTAATAATAATGATGATGACGATAATGATGATATTGATGGTAACGCCACGGGCAATAATAGCCACGAGGCCAATTTGAACTCAACCTAGATGAAATTACCTTGAGCTAGTAGTAAAAGCAGTCTGTCGGGGACTAGCTTAGGTCTGCGAGAGTCTTGCAGAATAAATAATTAATAAATAAATAATAAACTCATTTTTAAACAAATATATAACATTTTGCGGTTTATTCACATGTGGCTGTAAAGGCTGACAACGTTCATCTCTCTCCTATCTCTGTGAGAGTGAGAGAGAGAGTTTATAATTATTATTTCCATATGTCTCGTTACTAATATCTATAATATCCGGCCCCTTTAACAAAGTTGATTGATTCAATTTGATCACGAGACACAAGAAAAGAAATAATATAGAAAAAAATGAATATATAGGTTGCATGTAAGGACCTTTTCCAAATCAATACAAATTGAAAGATGTAAAGCAGAAAGCTGATCTAGAACCGGCGATCGTTCAAACTCATTAGAATATGCATTGGCCAAAATAATTTAAACATAACATCTAATATAACAGTTGAATATAAGTTGTTGAATAATTTGAAAACGCACTAAGTGACCAGTTATAAGCCTAAACATAAGTTAGAGCCCAATAATGAACTTTGTTTGGGAGCAAAGAAACCGACACAGCATGTGTTCATTTACAAAGGCTGAGTGATCCAATACCTTCTTGCAGAATAAATAATTAATAAATAAATAATAAACTCATTTTTAAACAAATATGTAACATTTTGCGGTTTATTCACATGTGGCTGTAAAGGCTGACAACGTTCATCTCTCTCATATCTCTGCTTTTCCAGTCCCCTCTTCCCGTCCTCCTTGTTTCTAGCACTCGCCTCTCTCATCTGCCCAGATGCCCTGTGGCTAGCTTCACACGCCTGCGTGTCTGACAGCTGGCCATCCGGACAGAGAGCTTGGATGGAGAGAAAGCTCTGCGCTGAGCTGGTGTCTAAAGCAACAAGAGTTATCTCCCCTGACTTCTCCGGATGGGGTGGAGAGAGAGAGAGAGAGAGAGAGGGAGAGAGAGAGTTTATAATTATTATTCCCATATGCCTCGTTACTAATATCTACAATAAGTCGTTGGAACCTTTACGCAAAAAGTTTATTTGTAAATTCCTCCTGTGTCCATCGGTGATTGAATCGATTTAAATAACACTTTGTCCACTGAATTCTTAGAATCTCAAGTTCACGGTAACATACAGGACTAGTAAGATATGAGTATTTTGTAAGTAAGACTGCTACAGTCAAAACAATTTCAAAATATTCAACAAAATATTTATTAAATTGTAAATTCACCTAAGCCAAACTGTTCAACGGGTTTTTGTCGGATTTCTGCCACTTTCGCGTCCGACATACTCGCAGAGTCGGAGTCGAGAGCAAGGCTTAACCCTTTAACCCTCAAATTTATTCATGAAATTTTCAATTTTCTCATATAAGACGCACATTTGCAGACCAAGAGGAGACTATTTTTGAAAATTTACCACTGGAATGACTGGCTTGGTTATCGAGCCAGTCATTCCAGTGGTAAATTTTCAAAAATTGTCTTCTCTTGCTCTGCAACTGGACATTTCTCAAGATCACTGTAGAAGCCGTTTTTGGCTCATATGAGTGTCAAAGGGATAAGGCGACTACAGGCCCAAGGCCATGACTCAAAAACAATGATCACCATGATATACGTAAGCTGTTGAATGCTGCCTTTGGCCAACTTTCGGATAAAATACTTTCAAAAATATTCAGCAGCATTTTGACACATATGTAACGAATTATATTTGGTAGTATTAGTGGTAGTAGTAGTAGTAGTTAGTTTTTTAACGCACCGGCAACGCGATGACTTCAATTTCTGTGCTAACCCCACCTACGGTGTGCACCCCTTAGTTTACTTTGTTGATCATCAGTTCCCCGGTCGAGGATCGAACCGCCATCCTGCAATTCCGCATAGCATCAGCAACCCGACATCTTTCCACTGGACCACCGCGCCAAGACAGAATCTTGGTTTAGCAGACCAGTTTTCACATGTCGGATATACTGATACACTGCTACCAAATAGCATTAACCCGGCTCTGCCTACGTCATGTGATTGTCACGTTAGCTAACAGGAGAGGTATTTTGATTATGACGTTAGATAATTGAGTGAGAAATTGGATCCGTCCATTGAAGCAAACCTCGCTGAAATGACATTATAGGCCTATCCGCGGCTTCAGAGTTCGTATGCAAATTTCAAACTGGCCAGTGCACATATTGGCTCTTTATTAATTGATGAATCTAGTTTCCCAGTCATTGGTCAGGCTGAAAAGGGCTTTCCCGGATAATGACGTAAATTTCTTCTTCTTTTAGGAATAAACACCGTATGAAAGAGGAGTGTCGTATACGTAATTTAGATTCAGGGGCGCCGGAAGCAAATTTGATAGGCGGGGGAAGGTTCCACAACAGGGCACGCTGGATGGTGTGTGTTGTAATATTTAAGGCGTTTATATGCTAGTTCCCAATGCTAGGGTCTAGACTCACGCCTGGCCTTTATGGTTTCTGTTGAATTCTTGTGAATTCTTGTGACGTCGGTTTGTGCATTAGCTTGTGTCTCTCTGTGTGTTTGTGCGTGTGTGTGTGTGTGTTGAGTGTTGTCTCTCGATTTTGTCTCATGTTGCTGTTCTTGTCCATGGCTTTTCTGTTGCTCCTCATGCTTGGGAGTGGGTGATGGGGGTGGCCTAACCTGGACCTAACGGGGGTGGGGAAGGGATGGGGTAGGTGATGGGTCGGGGGATGGGGGGGGGGGGGGGTGTAGGTGCGTACGGCCTTATGACATGATGTACCCAAGGGGGGGGGGGGGGGGGGGGGGGGGGGCTTTAGGTCAGAGACCTCCCGGCCCCTTTGGGGGGAGTGGGGAAGTTGGGGTGTGGGGTCTTTCGGGTCCTGGGACACATTTGCTCTTCTGGCCATCATCCGAGCAGGCACCAGCGCGCACTTGTTTGATTTTGATTGATTAAGTAGCCCGTATGGTGACTGTGTCCGTCCGAGGACGAACTCGATCAGTCATCCGGGTTGCATCCCTCCATAGTCCCCTCGAAAGTCCGAAAGATTCTAATTCTAGCAATTTTGTTTTGATTTTGTAATCCGTATGTTGCGTGGTTCCATCCGAGGACGAATCCATTCAGCAGCCGGTTTACTTTGATTATGCCGAAATTTCTTGCCTACCTAACCCTAGCTCACGTTCACACAGTGATAGGCACTGTATGACGGGACCTCAATTTAAAGTCCCATCCGAGAAGACTCACGCTGGATGGAATTGTCTGGATGAAGATATAAAATGGGTGACCGCCACCCCACACACCCCGCCCCCACCCCACCCCCGCCTCTCATAGAAGGGTGTTCGGGTATACCTACCTACCCAACCGCCACAAGAAAAAACATTGAAAGGTGTAGGCTCATGACTGATGCATTCTGAATTTCTTATAATTACGTAAAGATGTTAGAGCAATGCTAATCGAAGAACTTATGTATTCTTTGGTCAATTGAACCTATTCCCAATTCACAATATGAGCGAGCGGGCGGGCGTGTTGTTGTGTCAGATGCACTTCGAGTGTGCGTTCATTCGTGCATGTGTCTGCACGGTGGGCCTGCCTTGAAAATATGTAATTATACCTTAGTTCCTAATTATACTTGCAATCACCGGGTTTCAGAGGAAAACTGCTTTTTGTGAAAACTAGGTTGTCCAAGACAAATCTACCAATCATGTTGAACATGTCAACAAGGTTTGTTCAGCTTTTGCCTTAAATGAAGACCATGAAGTTTTTTTAGTTTCGTGTCAAGCAGTTTCACAGGTCTTTAAATGTAATCTGTAAAATAGTGCAAAATCTAAGACGGCTACCAACAAAGTCGACCAAGCAGCTTTCCGGGATCAACCCTGGATCTGACCATATGGGCCTTTCCTGCTCAGCCGTTCTTAATAACTCGCTTAAAGAATAAGGTGGCCATATGGTGGATGAAGACAGATGAGGTAGCAACACAATTACGTCAAATTAGTAACAAACTATTCAACAGCTAGTGTGTATGTAATAAGTAATTTAAATTATTTTTTCGCGGCTTCTTGCTTAGCCATATTGGCGTGTGGGTGTCAGAGGTACATTTGGCCTGGGCTGTTCAAAGGATGCCTTCAAATGCCTGCTTTTGTTTACGTGTGGATGGTGGCATCATCTTTTTATGGTTAGAACTCAAAGGGCTGGACACGGCTAAACATGTGTATCGCGACCGTATGAGTTGGAAGGGGTAGGTGGGGGTGGGGTGGTGGTGTTTGGTGGGCGGTGCTCATACTGATATAAATAGCACAGTGTTAAAAAATCCAAGAGGATGATATTTATTACGTAGAAATGTAGGAGATATAGGAGATGGCTTCTAAGCGCATCTAATTTTTGCTTTCTTACGATGGAGGCCCCAGCCACACCCTCCTCCCATTCCATAAGTGTAGGTGTTTGGGGTGAGGTGGGGGGTGGTTGGGCCAGCAAATCCGAGACACATTACTCAAATGCACCCAGGAAATTGCACTTCCGCCATGTGAATACAAATTATTTCTACTTTAGCACCTGCTTTACACGTCAATTAAAAATTCGAGTTTTAGAGTTGCTTTTAATTCTAATATCCCTTATTAGTGTTTCCATATTGCTGCACCCAGCTCCCCACCCCTAACCCCACCGCACCCCACCCCACCCCACCCCCATCCCACCCCACCCCAACCCCATCATCTCACATATATTCTATTCTACCCCCTAAGCAAGGCATCAGCCGAGCGCAGAACAGTATCACACCAAAATTCAAATAGCCTATGACTATGTATTTTACCTTTACTTGCAAAAATACATGAAACGTTTACAGATATAAAAAGTCAGTAGGTCACATGCAACTGCCACTACATAAATAGCATTTGCATTGATGATTTGATTCGGCCTAGAAGGACTCCAATATTACTTTATGGACTTGTGTTAATTTCAAAACAACCTGACTTTAATACAACTGCTCAGTCTGCTCTGAATAAATTTCTAATGTAATGGTCGAACTAGGAAATGATTTATAATTTCGAAGCAGATAGCTGCTTCGAGACACAAAGCAGCAGTTTTGCTAATGAGTATTGCGGATGAGGATCTGGACTCACGGGCTTAGCTTTTCGTCCAGAAACAACACACAGTACTGCTCATAAATAACTTAAAACATACTGTTGAATATTTTGAACATAATCGGATTGGAAGTAATTGCTGCCTTAGACAGCAATGTCTTCCAATCCAATTATGTTCAAAATATCCAACAGAACATTTCTTACATCGTGTTCAAATTTGTACTAACTAAAATATTTGTGTTTTTGTTTTGTAAAAACGTTATATTATTTCGGACCTGTACTGTATCGTTCGCTAGAATTTCAAAATCGTGTTTTTCCAGACATTTGCAACAGAAAACGTGGCTTAATGCAATAAATGCATGCCTGCGAGTATATTACAATCCATCTTGGTAAGAATGACATGATATCGGATCTTAAATATATATTTACAGAGTTAATTAAAGCAGTGTTTCTGTTTTTCAATGTGAGCCATTCGACCTGGTTTGTTTGGCGCGAGATAGTCATTCGAAGCGCCCTCTTTTGTCAATTAATAGAATTACTACAGGTAATTCCGTGTAGTGCATTTGGATTCGACAAGTCCCTCTGGGCTGACAGCCGTGGGGCGTGCTCGCGAGTCCAACAGCGTCACGGGGCATTTTGTATTATTACGCGTTTCTAGCCAATGAAAATATTTCTTGCACGTTATTTAACCAATGAAAATCTTTCGTCGAATGTCACGCGCATGTTCATATCGAGAAATATTAAACAATCCGAAAGCTGTGTTTATATTATAAAATATGATGTGATTTACTTTTCAGTTACCGTATTATATCGATGGTGATATCAAAATAGCCCAGAGCAACGCCATCATCAGATACCTCGGCCGCAAGTACAACCTCTGTATGTATGGCAGCATATATCTATATTTTCTATATCTATAATGGAACAGGAATTCCAGAGAATTTTTAGTCTCGCCACCCTGCCCATTTAGTTGACCTTGAACTGTAACCAATTAACATCAAAATCAGGACACTGTCAAGGCCGACCGCTCACCCAGTTTGGTTCAAATCCCTTCAGTATAATTTGAATTTTCGTGTCAGATATTTTTTCCCCTTTCGATGGCCATAACATCGCCCTTTTACCTTTTGACCCAAAAATGCATAAACTTCTTCGTGACCCCAATCTCAAACGCCCACCCAAGTTTCTTGAGCATCGATTCAGCATAATTCTCGTTCTCGTGCCGGACCCGCAAGTACGTATGTTCACATGCAGGAACACACGCAGGCACGTCTGCTGGCGCGTATCACGCATACGTGATATGGGGGTGGGGTGGCTGATGAACTATACTGCATAAATCCGGGGTTACGTATTGTGATTGTTTGGTAAGATGCGGCACGGCCTGTCTCAGTAAGCAACACCATTGGAGTCGTGCCAAACAAGTATTGAAATCGGGTGTGTACATGTCTTACGATCGGTACGGTCGTTCCACCTGACCCACGTTCAGTTTTGTGCAGGCAGATTAATTACTGAAAATTGATGTATATATGCGTTTCAGTAGTCATGAATGGCGTAGATAAGTACGTCACGAACACATATTTGAAGACGGAGTATGCGTTGTTGTATGAATTGTATCTTTAGTATTTAATACACATTCTGTTGAATATTTTGAATCTAATTTGAATGGGCACTGTTGCTTACCTGTATAGTTTTCTAGAAATTGAGATTCACGGAGTGCAGCGATCGATCCCACCACTGGCAAAGTGTGGTTGGAGTTTAGGTGGGGCATAGCAATACCCTGGATTCCTCCATTAGTTTGACGTCCAATGAGAATATGAGATACATCTCCTGGACTAAATGAAAATTTTTTTGCTCCGAATGGATAGTGGCTAGGGCAAAGCTTGTGCTTCCTTGACCATTAACCCCCTTTAATGACCAAGCCAGCAAAACTGCCTCTGTCGTGCTCTTGATGACTGCCCGTTTGCACGAAAACAGAAAGGTGTTATCGCACATTTCACTGGTAAATTTACAAAATTGTCTTTTTCTACCGTGCAAAAATTATTATTTTCTTGGAAAATCATAGCCATTAAAGGGCTAATTGATATGGGTAGTATTTTGAGTGCCTTGACGTGCTGTTGACACAAGGTAGGTTGGGAAAATGTACATATATAGCAGATGACATCATAGGAGATATGGCTTCTTAAGACAGATGAGCACATCATTGGCCGTAAGACACGTTCTCTCACAAATATATTTGATAACATTTCAGTGGGCGAGACTGAACAGGAAAGTCTTCGGCTGGATATCATTGAGAACCAGTGCGTCGACTTCCGTAATGTATGCGCAAGGATGTGCTACGATCCGGATTTTGTAAGCAACCATAATGAAGACATGTGCATGTAATAAAATCATGTGTATATATAATGAAAGCATGTGTGTGTGAGGAAAGCGCGTGTGTGCGTGCGTGCGTACGTACGTAAGTGCGCGCGCGTGCGTGCGTGGGTGCGTGCGTGTTTGATGAAAGCATGCGTTGTAATGAAAACATGTGTGTGTGATGAAAGCATGTGTGTGCATGCGTGTGTAGGTGTGTGTGTGATGAAAGCTTATGTATGTAATGTAATGAAAGCATGTGTATATAATGAAAGCATGCGTATGTATGATGAGAGCATGTGTGTGTGTGTGCGTTCGTGCGAGTGAGCGTGCGTGCGTGCGTGCGTGCGCGAATGTGTGTGTTTGATGAAAGCGTGTGTGTGTGTGATGAAACTACGTGTGTCTGATGAAAGCACGTGTATGTGATGAAACTTTCTTTATGTGTATTTAATATAAGCATGTGTATGTGATGCCACCAGTGTATGTGATGGGGGCATGTGTATGTGATGAAAGCATGTGTATGAGATGACACCACGTGTATGTGATGGGCGCATGTGTATGTGATGAAAACATGTGTATGTGATGAAAGCATGTGTATGAGATGACACCGCGTGTATGTGATGGGAGCATGTGTATGAGTAGGATTATAATGGCCCAACCCTTTAACTCTCACAGATCAGAAACCGTATATTCTTTATGATGTAAGCAAAATCATGTTGAATATTTTGAAACCATTCTGCCCATTCATCCGTCAATCCGTCCATGCATCAATTTTGTCACTTATGGAAGCACCATATGCAATCGTAAATCATATCACGTATCAGTCTAATTTAGAAACTTTAGCCGTTCTGACCCGAAAGACCAAAACACCCAAATCATATACAATTTAATAAACATTATGCTTATTAATTTGAAACTAATTTGACTGAGACGTGTTACTTCCTACAGATTCCTGCAAAACAATCATCAGTTTATTTTGAAATCGTTATTGTAGGAATTTATGGTTAAATGGGCCTTACCAAGTTTATCCATGTATGATATGACATCACAATCAACTACGCGACGTGTATGATGACGTCATAATCATGACGTCATCAATGATTCGAAATAGTCCGTCTTTAGCGCTTAATAGTCCGACACGTTGTACGAATTGTATGTTTTTGCTACTTAATAAACATACTGCTGAATAATTTGAAACTAATTTGACTGGGCGTTATTTAACAGCTTACCTGTATAGTTTTCTGGAAATTTATAGTCAGGGAGTTCAGGGATCGATCGATCCCAAAATGATTGGTGATTGGCCTGGCATACCTAAAACTGGAACGGTTCACTGCATTCTCGATACATTATAGCGCTCTTGCGTACCACCCCACCATACCCACCAACCTACACCCCCCCCCCCCACCACCACCCCCGCATCCCCCCCACGTTATTCTGGACGTTACGCGCATTTCTCAGTTATATATATATATATATATATATATATATATATATATATATATATATATATATATATATATATACGGTTATGTTTCACTTTCGCAATATCTTTTCAGGAAAATTTGCTTCCAGCTTACTTGAAGAACTTACCAGCCAAGCTCCAAGCTTTCGAGGATTTCCTTGGAGAGAACCTCTGGTTTACTGGTCAAAAGGTAAAACACATTTTAGCTAGCTAGCGTATAATAAGCGATCGCATATGATACTCTCATAATGACGTCAATATGCTCATTAACATTTTCATGACGGAGCCGGTCAAAACCGGCCTCAGTTGTGGTCTTGGGGATTGTTCATGTACAGGCCAAGAGAAGACGATCTTTGAAAATTTACTACTGGAATGACTGGATCGGAAACCGGGCCAGTCGTTCCAGTGGTAAACTCTTGGCCGGCAGTATGACATTTAAACAGCAAATGTTTTTGGACTAAATTTAGCCATTAAACGGTTAAGGAACCAGTAAGCATTTTGACCATCATTTTATAACATATCACAAAATGAGAGAGATGGTGGGGAGGTATGGATGGAGTGAGTGACGGCGGGAGGGAGGGAATGAAGGAGAGAGAGAGAGAACTGAGCGCCTGTCCCCAGCGCTCTTGCGACCGAGGGCCGGGTCTCCGGTCGTTAAGAAAGCTCACATCTCCCTCGAGTTCTGGGTCAGCCAGTCGATGATCTGGCGTGGCCTGGTCAAGCAGGTATTTTCAGTCAGCTGAAAGTTCGCAAGTGAGATAGTGAGAGGAGCAATTCGTGTCCTCGTCATCAGGTAAAACATCACTCTTACTCCGATCTTCACTCAGGAGGCCTGAGGGCCTGTTCGAGTGGTACTTAGCTGTCTCTTGACTGCTAACTTTATGTAGCAGGGAAAGAGAGGGGGCTGGGCTCGTGTGGAGGTGGGGGTGGGGTGGGCTGGTTTGGGGGGGGGGGTGGCTCAGACAGCGGAAATTCCCCCAGCGGTTGTTTCATCGTTAGCGATCGCTATCGTCCTTTTTGTCTATAAGGTGTTTAGCGGTCATGAAAAGTTGTTGGTGTAATTTCCTCAGTCGGCTAACTACCACTTAAGGCAGTAACGAGTCGTATGCTTCTACATTAATGGGCGGCCAAAGGTAGCCTTCACTTGATCTTTAGTGGACGCCGTCTGGTTGGTCCGATGTTCTCCGCAGTCATCCTGCGGGCCAAGCGGTCGGAAAGTAAAAAGAGTAGCTAATCGACTGAGAAGATCGTGCCACAGTAGAGTTCCTTTAAGGGTGCGCTAAAAGCACGCTAGTGGCTGTAGTGATATTAAGCAGCAACATTTTCTCTAACAGGACGAAAAAAGTGGGTACGGGTTCATTCAACCCACAAATTGCTAAGCGTGTGAAAAAGACAAAAGAAACAAGACCTGAGAAGAGGATGTCAGCAGGGAGCGATCTTCAGCGGTGCGAGTAAGTCAGGTGTGGAGATCATTCGTGGTGGGTGCGGAGAAATGGCACTCGAGAAAGAGCAGGAAAAGGCGAGCTGAGGAATGTGCTAAACCGATGGTTCAGCTTTCCTTAACCTACGAGTTTTTTGCTACTCAAAGAGGCTCTAAGCCTGCTAGAATGGACTGCAGTGTTTGTGACATTTCTGCAGTCATCGTTGTCCTAGGCGGGAACTATGGGGATGGTGGTTAAAAGTCCGCCGGTGACATCGTTTTAGGGGAAGTTCCAAGTCAGATGCAGTGGACCTACCATTGAAAGGTGCCCCTTTGGCGGAAATATGTGTCTTCCGCAGCACTATTTTGTTTCTTCATGCTACTAGATATAAGTGCGACACTGCATACCACGCTAATATAAGTCGTCACATCGAGCAGAGAGTCGGACCGTCGTCCGAATATTGGCAGATAGGACAGGCGATCTCTTCGGATAATTTAGAGTGAAAGTAGGTTGCAATAGAAAGGAAATTGAGCACTGGGTCTAGGTTTTCCTATTGTGGATGACGCTGTCTTTAAACCAACTTTGGTAGGTATATTCCCAAGGTGCAATGTCATGCAGTGACTTAATCCACGGCGGTCAGAGATCACAATGCCGCAGAGATGATCACAGAATACCTGTCGGAACAGTTCGCACGGTTCTTAGGAACAGGCGTAGAAGAATTGTTCTCATAATTTCAGAAGTATTAGGCAGCTCTGTAGAAGTTTCGAGTGCTTGGATAACACTTTTTAGTTTGGGCGGTAAAAGTGTAGATCCGCGGGATGTTCCATCAGAAATCCTTCAGACAGAGGTGTGAAACGAGCACACGTGAAACAGGAAGCGGACCCCGGATGGAGACGAGTACCAAGCTTAAGGTTCATTCTTCTTCTGTGGGGTGGGAGGTGGGGGCAAATGGTGAAAGAGATCCAGAAGCAGTCACAAGATTTTGCGCAAGGCAGATGTATGTAGCTTCGTCCATGAATGACACACAATTTCTGTTCTTCCCGCAGTGAGTGGGAGCGCGAAGTTTGAAGCACAAGGTTTAAGCGGCACAGGGAGAGGCGAAGAGTTAACAAAGGAGGTGGAAGAGCAATTTAGGATGTTCATGTGGCCACAGAATAACGGCCATCCAAAAAGTGGAAGACGATCAAGTGGCGCCGGTTATGTAGAAGTCGATCTCGGCAGACGAAGTAAATTGACCCTTTAATCTATTGGGGGTAGCTGTTGTACGGCCCGACAGGCGGCATTTACTGGTTCTGAGTTGGCTAATCCTTCCAGTTACCCAACCACAGAAAGAGAGAGAGAGAGAGAGAGAGAGAGAGAGAGAGAGAGAGAGAGAGAGAGAGAGAGAGAGAGGGAGAGAGAGAGAGGTGGGCAGAAAGAAAAAGCAGGAGGGAGAGAGAGAGATCGTAATTAGGGCGAGAGGTGATAGACAAGGAGGGAGGGAGAGGGAGAGGACGAGAGTTGAGATTGATGGAGAGAGCATGGGACGGGGAGGGAGGGAGAGAGAGAGAAAGAGAGAGATAGAGAAAGAAGGGGCGTGTGAGTGAGAGAGAGAAAGAGAGAGAGAGAGAGAGAGAGAGAGAGAGAGAGAGAGCGAGAGAGAGAGAGAGAGAGAGACACACACACACACACACACACACACACACACACACACACACACACACACACACACACACAGAGAGAGAGAGAGAGAGCGAGAGAGACAGACAGAGACAGAGAGAGAGGAGAGAAAGAGATAGAGAGAGAGGGAGGGAGAGAGAGAGCGAGAGAGTGAGAGAGAGAGAAAGATAGAGAGAGAGAGATGGGTGAGAAACGGAGAGGATGATGGAGAGCATACGGCGAGAATGGGGATAGTAGGGAGGGATGAAGAGAAGGATAGGGGGTGTAGGGGATGGGAGAGAGTGAGGGATGGAGGTATGGGCGGAGGGAGGAGGAGAGAGTGAGGGACAGAGAGATGGGACATAGAGAGGGTTAGAAAGGGAGAGAATGTGTGAAAGAGATGAGGAGAGGGAGCGAGGGGTGAGAGAGAAAGAGAGATGAAGGCGGAGGGGAGGGAGAGAAGAAGGGATAGAGCAAGAGAGAGTGAGAGAGAGGTAAGAGAGGGGGGAGAGAGATCGGGAGATCGTAATCGGGAGAATGACATGAGAGGGGGGAGAGAGGAAGAAGGAGGGAGAGGGAGGCGGGAGAGGGAGAATAAGAGCGAGAGCAAGGCTGATGGAGATAAATTGTTATTCTTTAGACAGCCCTATTACAACATCGCTGTGAACGGTGTTATATAGCTTGCGAACTTGAGCCAGACTTGGGTTCTAGGCTTACTCTGATAGGGCAGGTTACTGGGCCGGTACTACGTCAATAGCGGCCCAGTAACCTTCGCTATCAGGGTACTGTCTAGGTAGGCGGGTCAACACATAGATTAATGAGTTGATGGCATGTTTTACATTACACACGAATCCATATCCTGCTGTCTATTGCATTACAGATTAGAAAATCCATTGCCAACAAAGGCGCTGTTTCTATGTTTATCTTGTTTGTTCAACGGGAAGTCCAGATATTTATCTAAATACTCAGCTATTTAATAATATATCAATCATTGACATATTCATCTTTACTGTATTTACGCAAATCACGTATAATATCCGTTCGGAAATAGCCGCGATATGAATCTTTTAAGAAGTTATTGGTTTGATTGGCGTCTATCGCGTCCCTGATTCCAGCTACCATTCACGCCATATCTAGGCTGGTTTTATTTCAGTTTAGTACCGGTAACTTCCCCAGTTTTGACGCTGGTAACCCATTATACTCCAAGGAGGCAAGGGGCGAGGAGTGCCCATGTATCCAACGACGGCGAGGTAGTGCACAGCGGGCCGGAACCAGCTTCTCCCATTAAATAGTATTGAGCACTAACCAATACACCACTGGGCCGATTGAGCTTATTCTTGAGTGCTAGTCGGACAGACAGGTTTATTTCTCATTGGTCAACACAATTCACCTTTCCATAGTATCCATCCATCATCTGACCTTGCATGACGTCATAATCAGCTCATCGCGTGTATGATGACGTCACAATCATTACGTCAAAAAAGGTTCCATATAGACCGTCATCATATCTCAGAATCCGACACATTGTATGAATTGTATGTCTTTGTAATTCTTTGCTATTTAATAAACCTGCTTAGGCAGCAACAGCACACATCCAAATTAGTTTCAAAATATTCAAGTGCTTACCTGTGTAGCTTTTTGGAAGTTGATAGTGCGTTCAGAGTTCGATCGATCCCAACACGAGCGAGGTGTGGGTGGAGCTGAGCTAGAGATGGGCGGGGCATAGCTAAAACCGGAAAGGTCCATTGACCAGCTCACCTTTTCATCGAGGTTATGGCGTCAGTCCTATAATCCTTACTTACAAACAGTTATTTTTTTTCATTTCAGATTACAACGGTTGATTTTATGATGTACGAAACCTTCGACCAGCACCGGACCTTGTCTCCGGAGTGTCTGAGCGCATTCCCGAAGCTCTGCGCTTATCTGGATCGATTTGAAGCTCTTCCGTCTATCAAGAAGTATATGTCTTCGAGCGCATTTCTGAAGCGGCCAATCAATGATGTGACAGCTATGTTCAAATAAATCCTTGGCAGATTGAACAAATATGCTACGGGCAGAAAAATGGTCGTATTTAATATATGTGACAGCATTTTGCTGTTCGAATAAGCACACTTGTGAAAGAAATTTTTATTTAGGATAATAAAATCTACTTCTAAATATAAATCTGTTGCTTTTGTAGGATATCACTATAAATATTATTATTAATTCTTTCCTGACAGAGCCAGCCAAAACTGGCCTCTGCACTGGCATTGGGGAATGTCCATTTGTAGGTCAAGCGAATGCTATTTTCTGTTTAGCTTACCACTGGACCCCATTCCAGTGGTAAATTCTGAAGAATAGTCTTCTCTTGGTCTGCAAATGGACATTCAAAGAACAGATATTTTGAATTTCCTGACAAAATTAAGTCATTAAAGAAGCACAGCAAACCTCATCTCTTTTTATTCTCCGGTAGATATCTAGGGTGAATTTCGACTGGCTAACCATAGTATAGACAATTAGATCTCAGTCGAACTTGACACAGTTAACTAGCTAGTCAACTATAGTCAACCGAGCTCGGGTGCTCGGCCGCAAATGGTTAGTACGAAATTACCGTAAATACAAAATGGCCGACAACCCTCGCTGGCCACGAAAAAAAGCATATAAAGGTGTAAATATTTCACTAAATAAAGTAGGTTTTAATGAAATTATACTTTCCCATTGTATATCAAGCCCATATTACGTCCCACTTTATTTGATATGGACGCTTTTTGCCGTCTTAGCAGACAAAAATAACCAATTTTCGTAGGCCATCAAAACAGACGACAGAAAGAGTTAATGGATATTGGTACCCGGCTCCAAATTTACTGCAATAGTAGTTCAACGGAGAATTGGGTATCAACGAACTATCCAGCGTTCGACTGGGCATAGCAACTGCGCGTGTTCAGTAAACTAGCAAACTGATAGCATATGACATAGAATATAACATAGACAAACCTTTCATTCGGCATTATATTTTCAGCTTCTTGTCCAAATTATCTCACTCGAGCGAATTTCAATGGCAACTTTACTGTCTTAACCAATCTCATTTCAGTTTTGATAGAAATTATCTCCACTAAGACACGTTCTCAATTCCCGAATCCTGTTTTAGCTATGCTCCGACAATAGCTAGCTAAGCTCCACCCACGCTTTGCCCGTTTGGGGATTGATCGATCAATGCACTCCATGAATCTCAATTTCCAGAAAAATATACAGCTAACTTGCAGCTGTTGAATACTTTGAAACTAATTTGATTGGGCATGCATCCAAATTAGTTTCAAAATATGTAACATAATGTTTATTAAATAGCAAAAACATGCAATTCGTACACCTTGACGAACTATTAAGCGTTTACGGCGGACTAAATCGCGTCATTTATGACGTAATTGATTATAACGTCAGCCTACACGTGGCGTAGTTGTATATGACGTCATATGATTGACTGAGAGACTATTATAAATATGTTTATGTGATCCTGGCACCAATACGGGTATCCATGTTTAGCTATGACCCGCCCATTTCTAGCTAAGCTCCGCCCACTCTTTGCACATATTGTAATCGATTTGTAGCTTTGAAACATGAACTCACAGAATCGACATTTCAATGTATGCAACAGATAAATCTGTTAAAGGGACGCTGATCTCATCTCAAATGTTATATTGCGCTGATAGGTTATGGTTGATAAATTCCATATCATTCATATTCTATCAGATTCCTTTATCTGTATCACAATTATCTGCTTTGTAATACTGCGTAAATGTTGAACAGTTATCGCCACCAGTTTGTCTCCTCAGGCGATAATGTGTGATGTCATGTAAGTGTCAAAGCATTACATTCTTTATTATATAATAATCATCTTGTAGAATATTTTGAAACTAATTTCAAAGCGCAAAGCGTGGGTGGAACTTATAGCTAGACATGTTTTTGATTAACAACAAATGGTGACGGCATAATATATGTACACACACTTATTACGTAATAAAGGCTAAGTTCATACTTCCGACTCATTAAGCACCGGGATGATGTCAGATTTAAAACGAGTACATATCGACATTCTACTATAACCCCGCTGATTATTCGAGTCACATGGTACTGGGCTTGGTTGAGATACCTCCGGCTCCTGAGTGTAGGGACTTTCGCTCCCGCAGAGTTCCACATAGTATGGTATATACGTTGGGTTAATATCACCTCTTTCTTGAAACGTATCATCAGGACTCGCATATATATGGTCGTCTTCGAGAGCGGAGCGGGCACCAGGCGTGTGGTATGTGTGCGAGTCCATGGCTATAGAATGATCGCCGGTCATGTAGTCATCCTGACTTGCTGCAGCATTTCTTTCTCCAGTGAGACTTGTGCTTGTTCTTGGGTTAGCGCTGAACATAGATATGCCTTTTCTGCGACGACTGTAAATGAATTATGAACATTGTGTTGTGATGTGTTACGTTCTCAAGCAACATATCTCAAGCATATAAACAATACAGCGAAATAGTTATTGAACATTAGTGCGCGCGTGCGTGAGTTAGTGGGTGAGTTAGTGGGAGGGTGGATGGGTGCGCGCGTGCGCGTGTGCGCGCGTGCGTGCGCACAAGCATGCGATAGCTTTTCTATATGAATTGTTGAGATTTGGTGAAAACTCGTAGCAAACCTCCGGCAGATGACCTGACCATAGACAGAGTAGTTACTCGAGTTACTAGAATAGCGTCATGGTGTTGACGCTACTCTAGTAATTCTAGTAACTACTCTATTTATTACCAAACCTCGCTTAATGTGGCAGTGGCAGAATATTTTGAAACCACTTTGGCTGTGGGTGGGGGGGGGGCGCTGTTGCTGCATATCGCATGTGGTATTTTTCATATTTTCTCAAAGAACATGTTAAACTCGGTGTAGTATTGCTGAGAGATTATATGCATGAAAACAATAACATATTATTTTTTCAAATTTCAATATTTAATTCCATGAGCTAAATAAATATTGGCCTTTTAACTTTCAACCATTCTGCTGTGAATATGCACCTTTTAACACTAAACTAATCCTCTTTCAGCTCTTCAGCGAGCCTTTGTTCTCTGGTAATCCCATGGTGGAATCCAGTTTTAGCTATGTCCCGCCCATCTCTAGTTAAGCTGCACCAACACTTTGCTCCAATCGTATCGCACGAGATCTCCTTCGATACGACATCGAGAAAAGTATTTTTTATGTAAAGTGTATTCTCGAAGAAGCCACGCCTCTATTTCTAGATTGCGATTTGCCCGTTGCGATCAATCGACCCCTGCACTCTCTGAATCTGAATTTCCAGAATACTACACAGTAAGACGTTGAATATTTTGAAACCAAATTTGACATGGCGCTGACAGCGCCTTGTCAAATTAGTTTCAAAATATTCAACAAAATGTCTTTTAAATGACAAAGACATACATTTCGTACAACTTTACGGACTATTAAGCGGCTATGACGGACTAAATCGCTCCATTCATAACGTAATTGAAATAAGACGTCAGCCTAGATGTGACGTTGTTTATTATGACGTCATATGATTGATCCATAAACTGGATTCATAAATTACTCAACTGATTTATGTAAGACATAGGACCTATATGAAGTAGCACAGTAGCACAGGACACTAGGTGTAAACATTTTGAACGGTAATTTTAACTCAGCATAATTTAAATACGATTTTATGTTCATTTAATTTTTCACTTCAGCATACTAATATTTGTCAGATATTTGTGTAAAAACAAGGGTATGTCAGTTGTTATCTAAGGCCGTGTTCTCACTGGAGACTTAACCGGTGTAGCGCAATACTGAGGTATGGCGTTATTCTCGATTAACTTTCCAGTCCATACAGCCACTATTTAGGTAAATACCCGGTATATCGGCTAGCGTTCTCAATGAACTGGCTCTTGTCCCGGAATAAATACGTCATTTATTTCGAAATTTAATCGCTCAAAATCGGCGGTTTAGCTTCCGATATATCGGTATTGCTTCCCTATGTAAACGTGGCTTATTTCCTCAAAATTTTCCAGGTAGCGTTACCCTCAGCATTTTCTCTCACTGTCTGCCAGATAGCGCTACGGTCACTATTTTTTCACGCCCTCCACTAGATAGCACCACCGTCCAGTCCAGGACTATCTTCCACCAGTCTCAATGCAAACAGATATATCGGCTATATGTTAACCTATATAGTACACGAAATAGTTAAACAGGATTAGGCAATGAGAAAGGGGCCTAACAACGTTCTATGATATAAATAAAGATTAGTCTTATGCCGTGTTCTCATTGGAGAGTTAATCGGGAATAGCGCCATACCTCAGTATTGCACTACGCCGGTTAAGTCTTTAGCGATAACGCGGCCATATGCCGTGTTCTCATTGACGAGTTAACCGGGAATAACGCCATACCTTATTATTGCGTTACGCCGGTTAAGTGGTCATTTATTAATAAAAAATAAATAATGAAAAAATGATGGCTTTCCATATTTCTGCTTCCCCATCCTCCAAAGATAACATATTTTGACGATCATGATGCAGTTTTATTTAACACTTTGAACACTGCGAATATCTCATTTACATTTGAACAAATATTATGTTGAATATTTTGAAACTAATTTAACTGGGAGCTGTTACTGCCATACGGCCTCCAAATTAGTTTCAAAATATTCTACATATTACCTGTATAGTTGTTACCTTGTAATGGACGGGGCCCAGCTAGAGAAGGGCCCTTCCATTAGGTTTAAAGTATTCGTGAACATATATATATATATATATATATATATATATATATATATATATATATATATATATATATATATATATATATATATATATATATGATATGATCTACCGGGATTACCTGATATAACGATACATTCCTCGGATCAGTTCAAGGAAGAACGCTGCAGCAATGCTAAGTCCTGCTTGCAGTCTTATAGCAACACCACTGTTGGTCCACTACTGTTTCCGCCTCCTATGGATGAATGTACACATATAAGCAAAGCTGAATTACTCTGTTATAGGACTGTTAGTAGTAGTAGTAGTAGTAGTAGTAGTAGTAGTAGTAGTAGTAGTAGTAGTAGTAGTAGTAGTAGTGTAGTAGTAGTAGTAGTAGTAGTAGTAGTAGTAGTAGTAGTAGTAGTAGTAGTAGTAGTAGTAGTAGCAGTAGCAGCAGCAGCAGCAGCAGCAGCAGCAGTAGTAGTAGTAGTTGTAGTAGTAGTAGTTGTTGTCGTTGTTGTTGTTGTTGTTGGTGGTGTTGTTGTTGTTGTTGTTGGTGTTGTTGTTGTTGTTTCGACCACTTCTGATAATGTGTTGTAGGGTTAGATGCTGAGGAAGGAAATGGGTACCCACCAGGAGAAATTTCAACCCACATACAACTAAAAATTCTGAATCAAAGCTCGAAATCAGTAGCTGAGATCTTTAAGGCGGTTTTCACACTAGAGACTTAATCCGGAATAACGCCATACTGAAGTATGGCGTTATTCCGAATTAAGTCTCTAGTGAGCACGGCCTTAGATTCCGAAGCATCTGGAAATGTCTGGTCTTGCCCATGCGCCAGTAATAAGTAAGAGGTTGTCCATCTTCCTTCCGCCACTCAAACACTCCGGTTACAAACATTCCATCGAAAGGACACTAATGTGACGCAAAACCCGTGCCCGTAACCCGTCCATCAACCGGGCAGTCCGACCAGATACAACAAAGAATAACCGATGGAAAATGAATGAGGGATATTGCCGAGACGAAACAATTGTACGGGGCCGGAATTCGTAGTGGGCATTGCAGCAACTAACGATCACGTCTCCAAAGTCTTTGCCGCCCAAACATCAGTAAGGTATCCAGATAATTAAGAAACCAACGCTATTCCGTTATGGACCCGGATAAGAAAATGTTAGGAAGAAGGTGGCCTGTCATAGACGAAAAAGTCAGAGGCCAGTGGCAGTTGGGATACTCAATGAGAGTAGCCGTTTTTCAATATGAATCGTACACCCACCCACTGCACTCTTCGTAAAGAGATGTACATATCGACTAGCAAATAAACTATCCTTTGGTGATGCACTTCGGAAGTCGATGGCTGCAGATATGCCTTAACTGCAGGAGATGCAAATACATATGGCATGTTTGGCTGGGGCATAAGATGATAATTGCCAGTAATACGTCGGATATGTGGCAAATGACGATGGTCTAACCAGCTATAGTGTTTGAGGAAGATTTTCATGGGCCAAGCTGAAATGGCAGAACACAGCAGTGAAGGGCATGGATGCGTGTTGCAGCAACTGTGCAATTATCAGGTTCTCTAATTGTCAGTGGACGAAATGAAGACTTCCTTTCCAGCAATGCTAATAAACAACGGTTCGTAACCATGCTCAGCGATACCGTAGAGCGTCCAGGATGTCATACAGAACATGCTAAGGCAGGTGTTGATCTACTAATCAGACTGCAACGTGGACGAGAAAATGGCTAAACCAACTTTCTTCATTGCAGATGACACAGACATTCTGGTATTACTCTGTTTCCACTCACAGTTCACTATACCTAATATATACAGTCATTCTGAGCCATGTCATGGCACGGAAAAAGGAACCACGATACTGGAATATTGCTCCCCTGATAAACATACTTGGCTGAGAAGTATGTAACAGTGTTATTTGTCAGTGCTATCCTTTGGTACGACACAGCATCCCACATATATGGATTGAGAAATGGTGTAGCATTGAAGCTAATACACACCAGTCAAGTTTTCAGAAGCAGGCTGAAATATTTAGAGATCCAAACACCACAAAAACATATCATAGAAGCAGGGGAATGTCAATCAGGTGACAAGTTAGATTTCCTCAGACTACAAAGCTTCCGCAAGAAGGTAAGCAATAGTGCATCATGTGTGACGCCAGACTGAGGTGCTCCCCAATCTCAGCACCTGTCAGATTCCTCAATATATGCATCTACCTATAAGTTGGTGACATCCGGGGAGCATATGAAACATGGAGACTGGTGATTTTATGAATATGATAGGAGTAACTTGCCAGTCATAACAAACAATGAAGCGGCCCCAATAGAACTGCGGGGGTTGTTACGCGTTAATGTAAAATGGGATGTAGCAGCAGACGACGTTATGGACCATTCCAATTTTAGCTATGCCCCGCCCATCACTAGCTAAGCTCCGCCCACACCTCGCCGTGTTTGGATTGATCGATCCCCGAATGCCCTAGCTATCAATTTCCTGAAAACTATACAGGGAAGCTGTTGAATATTTTGTAAGTAATTTGACTGGGTGCTGTTGCTGCCTATGGCAGCAACAGCGCCTAGTCAAATTAGTTTCAAAATATTCAACATAATATTTATCAAATAGTAAAAGCAAACAATTTGTACAACAACGTGTAAACCGTCTTCAAATATGCGTTCGTGACGTACTTATCGACATCATTCATGACGTCATCCATTATGATGTCATTCTACACACCGCGTAGATGATTATGACGTCATATGATGGGCACATACTCTGGAAAGGTGAATTGCAGTTGGCTAGATTGTCCTACTGGGTGAGGTCAGTGCAATTGTGCATGCAGTAATGTGACAAACGTGGAAGATCTTGAAACATATGATGCATAAATCATTGTCAAACATTACATTAAATAATAGCCAATGGATCTGTGAAGTAACAGTTACACCGAATGCATAATTTATGGTCGCCTGGCCTTCGTCACTAGGCAAGAATAGATCTAAATCCTAATTATCCACGCGGACACATATATACTATTCCAGAGTAATTTATGGACGTCCACTCTTCATCACTAGGCTACAACAATTATCCATACGGACAACATTATACACTTTACCATCTACTGTCAATTAGGAATTGTATGGTTCCGGTGCAACACAACACAATTAACCTTATCTATAACTGATGCACTTTAGGCCGTCAAATTAACTGGTCACTAAAGAAAGGCTGTCGTTTAATACAACTCGTTTGCTATCTTGAAAAGCGTATTATTGCAGATCATTGTGGTTGTGGCCCTGTGTACGCCGACTTATATGAATCGTAACGCGCATGTTAGATTGTAAAGATATGTTGTGACTAATATGCAATCCACGCTTTTTGTTGTTCAAATTTCCAAAATCAATATAAAACAGTGAATGATCGAACCTGTCTATAATAGGCACCGTATTTGCCATCATAAATTGGTCAGGAAACACAGATTTTTCCATAATACACCACAAATCGGGGCCATTACTGACTGTTCTTTAAGAAATTGCGTTCTTTTGGTCCCTAAAGGTGCTGTTTGTTAAGGACAAGCCTGCATAGAAGTCAATGTTCCACAAATGTTAGTCACTCTTGTTAATTTATCTAGCATTAAAGTATATGGTTAATGCCCTCCATAATGTCACAATGATTAAGTTTCGTGAAATATAGTCAAACCATGTGAAAGTGTACGGCAAAATCGTTCAAATCAGGATAATATTGGAACTTATTGGCAGCCCGTTTAAATTTTTCAAAATAAAATGCATGTATTTCTACTACAATGTCTTTTTGTACTATCAGTTGTTCATATTACATTTACTAGCATCTTGAGAGAATGGAAAATGATTGGTCAGAAGAAAATAAATGGTCACAACTTTGAATTCTAACATTGGAGCCGCCATCTTGGATTTATGCAAATTAGGATTTATTCAGCTAGTTGGATATATGATAAAGTTATAATGTTATATATAAATATATCCCTTACTTGTACTAAAGAGCATGGTTTAACATCTTTAAACATTAAAAGTAGTTTGATTAGAAGTGAAAATTAGGACAAAACAATGTAATCACAAATGCTGTGGCGGCCATCTTGGATTTATGCAAATTAGACACTGTTCCACCACTTCAATTTTGGAAGACTTTTAATATGTTCTTTTAATTGGTTTTCTGAGATGAATGGTGATAAAATAAATTATGTTGCAATTTGTGGTGGGTCATTTCATATATTGACTGGACTACTTGGGGAAGGTTGAAGAAAACTTATTGCCCCTGAAATAACATCTCACTCCATTCGGCCGAAGAAAGCATTCACTCATTACCACCATCACACTTCTATTAGTGCTACCATCACAATAGACATTCCCAGTTTTAGCTATGGCCCGCCCACCTCTAGCTAAGCTCCACCCACACTTCGCCTTGTTGGGATTGATCGATCCCGGAATGGCCTGACTATCAATTTCCTGGAAACAATACAGGTAAGTTGTTGAATATTTTTGTAACTAATATGACTGGGTGCTCTTACTGCCTATGGCAGCAACAGCGCCCAGTCAAATTGGTTTCAAAATACTCAACAGGATATTTATTAAATAGTAAAGACATATAATTCGTTCAACAACGCATAGTCCGTCTTCAATTATGCGTTCGTGACGTACTTCTCGATGTCATTCATGATATCATTGATTGTGATGTCATTCTACAGGTCACGTAGTTGATTATGACGTCATATGACAGATGGATACAGGGAAAGGTCCATTGCCCTATGTGTTATGGCTGCCCTCCCTAATAAGACTATAACACCCGCCTTTGACTTTGCCGGATGTAATCCTCCTAACACGCTTCTCTTCGGCTTCTGGAGAACAATAATTAATTTAAATAAGATCGATACAGATATAGTGCAAAGGGTTCTCGAGCGGCAAAATTAGCCATACGTGTATTGTATGTGTACTGTGTTCTGAGAGGTCGGCAGCTTGAAAACATCATCCAGCTGCAATCAGTTCCTCTTCTTTGGCCAGTGTTTTATCTCCTCAGCCAGGGTTCTTAGCTCACTCAAATTGTATGTCTCTACTATTTAATAAACATAATGTTGAATATGTTAGGCCTGCAACAGCACCCAGTTAAATTAGTTTCAAAATATTCAACAACTTACTTGCACAGTTTTCTGGAAATTGATAGTCAGGGAGTTCAGAGATCGATCGATTCCAACACAATCGAAGTGTGGGCGATGCCTAGCTAGAGATGGGCGGGGCAAGTAGTCTAGGGGGGTCGCTGTCTGCTATTGTTCTCCTGTCAAAATGATTGATGGATATAGGTCACGAAGTCAAGTGAAATTTTTGGAGACCAATAGCGTCCAGCCGGTCCCCTCCAGGCAAAAAATGATTGATGTGTACACGAGGTCAAGTGAAATTCGTTCTAAATGAGCGGGTGGCTGCTATTGTTCATGCAGGTGACCGCTCTAAATGTCCGGCTACAGGCTATTGTCCGTTATGACGTGTTAATGCATAGATTAATGTGTGTTTTAAATAGGTGACGCGTACACGTGTTCTTGCTGTGTTTAAACGTATTAATTAGGTGGCCGGCGGCGCCCCCACCCCCTTGTGGTTAAAAGATATTTCTGCCTCAGTCATTTAATTTTCAAAAAATCAGATGGCAGACATTTAATTATTAATTTTCAAAATTGTTATGGAAATGAGTTGGTGCGGTAAGGAACAATGTCCATCATCGTGCATGCCCGTCATCGTTGACGAATAATGACGTCCCGAACACCCTTGTAGCGTTAACGTATTAATTAGGTGGGCAGTGCGCCCCCTCCCCCTCGTGGTTGAAGGGTAGTAAAACGTAGAATATTATGAAACTAAGCGGAATTGTGGCTTCCTATGCCAAATTGTCGCATTGAACGGCGCTTTTTGAAGAATAGCGTTTATGCGCATGAACATGATCGCATGATCGAAGACACCTGCATGAGCAATAGCGCACAGCGGTCACTTATGAACAATGGCGCACAGACTCAGCTTTAGAACAATAGCTTCCAGCGGCCACCTGCATGAACAAAATGTGTTCCCTGTTATTTAATTTTTTTTAAATCAGAACATTGCGTTACAAGGGTAATATCTAGGTAAACTTATCGATATTGTAAAATATTATATAGATAATAATCGTGTATCTATCGTACTTAAGGAGATTCTTTAAAGTGGCAGTCATTTAATTACTAGATTTACAAAAAATGTTATGCAAATTTAAACACGCGGCTACATGTGTATGTACCCGGACACAGTAATTTTTTCACTTTTATTATTTTTCTTGGAAACCACGCTGTTGATCGCTGTTGAATGTTTTTTCATAGAATACGCTTTCATCCCGGATTATAAAATACATTAATTATACTGCATGAGTGCAGATTGGCCACCTGCATGAATAATAGCCCACAACCGGCCGGTCATTTAGAACAATAGCATACAGCGCCCACTTATGAACAATAGCGTCCAGCCGACACTTATGAACTATAGCGCACAGCGACCAGCTGCATGAATAAAATGGGTTCCAGTTAGTATAAAAGCAATATGATGCCACCTGCATGAACAATAGTGCACAGTTATTCACACAATTATGGATGATAAACTAAACGAACAGGAGAATGCTATTAATGTGATCTTACAGCAGATGGCTGACGAGGATCGCATGGCATTAAACAATGACACTACACAACGCGTTGTAGATATGGGAGTGTCTTGTGGGAAGTCATGACCCCGCCGGATATCTTATATTTACGAGTAAGTCCTAAACGAAATTGATATTTGAAAATACCAGCTGGGCTAATTGACCGAGTCACTATGTACATTAATATTTGGATATGTATTACGCTGTACTGGTTGACATCAACCAGTGCTGCTGATGTACAGTTTCAGCGAAACTGAGCCGAAACTGAATAAGAATGTCGGATGATGTATTCATCATTAAAGTTAAAATTGAATTAAATGGAATAGGACCTACGGTTCTGGGTTGATGTGTATCTGGCAATAGTTGAGATAAAAGTTGTTGCTGTGGGATCGGCACACACTTTTATAATATTCAGCAGTCGTTTTGGCCAGTAGTTTAGGAAATAATCGAGTGATAAGAATCGATGGAATCGTACGTGACAGACTGACTATAGTTGATGGCGGTAGGCATTCCGACTCTCTTACGAGAGTACAACAACACCAGCTGGCAATGAGATTTTACAGCTCATGTGCTTATTAACGATCGTATCCTACAGGCTTATTCATGATAGGCAATGGACAGGACAGAGGCATTGTAGCGTCCTGTAGGAATTAATAACACAATCGAAATTTGTATATCAACTATATGTCAATCATAGAAAGGCATGCTATAACAACACATTCCATAATGTTGTTAGTTAGCTGACAGATCACATCAAATCAGAACCAGCCAACACCGCTTTGACCACGTGCAGCAGTAGCTCCATAGAAGAGAAGCCCAGAGTGTGATTAGTCAGTATGACGTCATGATCAATGAGCATCGATCAAACTCTGTGGCAAAGAATAAAGAAGAACAAGTTTAAAAGTGAGAATCGAGATGTAGATGATCATGGATTGGTCAGGTCGACCAACAGTAACAAATAGAAGCTTCTAGGAGGAAATAAGCAGACGTTGATTGGCGGACTGATTATCCAGACCAATCAAGCTGCGCTTATAACCTACCTAGAAGAATCATTGAAACAAAGAATATATATTACCATATGTATATATCTATATATCGTAATATGTATATAACTTCGGGTACACCGAAATGAATAAATAAGGCACTTTGCCTATTGATAATTTAATCAATCCACCATTAGGATTCCGTAGACATACTCTATGCTACGATAGTCAAGATTAGTCGAAGCTACGATAGTCGAGATACCGACACAGTAGATAAGTATATTGGAAATTGTATTGATCTTAACCAAATTATTTTCATCATTGAATCGTTCAGGTTTTAGTTTAATGTACAGTTAGTTTAATCGTAAATAAAAGCATCCTCTTGCAAAAAGCAGGACAATAGTTTGGGTTGTGTTTAAGAGTGAACTCCAGAGTGCAGAGCAACACTGCACCGAAGCCGGAATCTTCCATCAGTCAGATAGGCCCGATTGTCATCAATAAATATCGTTACGCTCATCAGTAACGAGGCGAGCCGACAATCATCTGCTACTGCATCTTTGGTAAGAGGTTGTCGCAGCAACCGCTTACATCATATTCTTACCAGAGAAGTAGTAGTAATCATAGTAGACCCGGAGATCCAAAATCTTCAGCGTGTATTGGACACCACGTGAAAGCATACTTGACCATGCTCATCAAGTGCCTATCTTCGATCAAACAGAATAATGCGTTGTCAAAACGAGACTAGTGACTACGTGACGAACTCTATGCAGCAAATATCATCGTGTATTCCACTTACTAATGACGATCTTAACCAATATTTGCAGCATGTTGACCCTGAGCTATTGAGCAATAATGAACAATTTCTATTAGATCTGTTGGATAATGGCATCGTACCCGCTCCTAGTGACATCGCGATGGATGCGAATATTATACACCAAATATCTTATTATTTACCGCACACTGATGTACCTTCTTCTAGCCACCGTCAGTATGACGGTGTATTGGAATATGGTAATGATATAAATGAGCCTACACGACAAGTGCATATTTTCGATCAAACAGACCAGAGAATCGTGCAAAATGAAACTAGCGCCGACGTGGTGAACATTATGCAGCACATATCTGCATGCATTCCATTCACTAATGATGATCTTAATCAAAATTTACAGTTTGGCGGTCCCGTTCTATTCGGTAACGTATTGGAATATACAAACTATATAAATGAGCGTGCACAACAAGTGCCTATCTTCCATCAAACAGAGCAGCGAATCGTGCAAAATGAAACTAGCACCGACGTGGTGAACATTATGCAGCAAATATCTGCATGCATTCCATTCACTAATGATGATCTTAATCAATATTTGCAGCATGACGATCCCGTTCTATTCAGCAATAATGACCAATTTCTAACTGATTATTTAGATAATGACATCGTACCCGCTCCTACTGCCATCTCGATGGATGTGAATATTATGCAGCAAATATTAGACTGTTTACCGCACGCTGATGTAACTTCTTCTACCCAACCTCAGCTCGTTGATGCATTAGATGTAAATGAGCCTACACGACAAGCGCCTATCTTCGATCAAACAGAACAGCGAATCACGCAAAATGTGCCGAACATTATGCATCACATATCTGCACGCATTCCACTCACTAATAATGATCATAATCAATATTTGCTACGTGATGACCATGTTGCATCGATCAATAATGATCAATTCCTCTTTTATAATGACGGCGCATATGCTCCTATACAACCTCATGTAGGTTGTGGTCTGATCGATTATTCAGACCATATAACGACGAAGACTATACGTAAGCTTCGTAGTAAAAATATCATATTGACGGTACTGAATATAGTGTATCATTTAAGAAATATCCTATTGCTGATTCGCCATTAACTCATTCAGAGTTTATATCAGGCGTGATTCAAACTCTGCTCGATACTTATAGCACCTATAGCAATGTTCAATCAAATGACCACGTAAGAATTGATATCATTCTATCGAAGTTGGATATGCCTATCATGATGGATTTTATGACGAGGAATAAAATTACATCGGATCAAATTTTGGATTGGATTGAAAAAGGAATTCAGTCAAACACTAAATGCAAGCTATCAGATGGTTTTGAGTTTCACGTTTTTCGCGTTGAGGACTACATGATATGTCAGCATGATATTCACCGCGGTACGATCGATCGTAAGTATTTAAATCTGCTAAAGATATATTGCGACGATAAAGACGAGTACAAGTGCGTCGAAAAATGTATTATACCTGTCCGTGCAGAATATCCATTCTGTTTCACAGCTGGTATATATTTAGGCATAAAATTTATTGAGAAAACAAAAAATCAGATCACTAAACACGAATCGCACAATTTGATGCAAAATAAAACATATCAGATGCGTATGGCACGCGAGTATCATGCAGCATGTTGTATTCCTGAACGTGAGATTATTCGTACTGACTGGTCGAAATTTCATCAACATTTCGGCAACGAATGTAGTATCCGCGTCTGCTCCGAGTCAACACACGAATGTCCATTCAGTAGCGACTCTACTACTACTCTACCATCAATATATCTTTTACAATCGGAACGTGATAATCACATTGCATTAATAACGTCTATCGCGGCATTTCTTATGGTGTGCAATTACTTTCCCCATTGTTATAATGTGGGAATGCGAGTTTAAGAAACTAATCGCTAATACCATTGGACTAAATGATTTTATCACCAAATTGGACTTAGCATACCCCATAGCTCCACGTGACGCACTATTTGGTGTGTCTACATCCACAATTCCATTATTTCTGGAAGCAGATAAACATACTAAGCTAGAATATTTAGACTGTGTTTCCATGTACCCATCAGTGAAGATACAATGTCGTTTTCCAGAAGGTGCATATGACGTAGTAAGAGGCGACGATATGAACGATAAGACGGTGCATGACTTCTTCAGTCTTATTAGATGTAAAGTCCTCCCTCCTCGTAATTTATACTTTCCAGTATTAACTACTAGAATCAGTAAGTGTCTCATGTTTGTACTATGCGCCGAATGCGTAAGAATCGGTCAATCTACCGTATGCGAACATGCAGAAGAACAATGTTCCTTATGCGGGACATGGATCACTCCTGAGCTACAGTTAGATATTCACCATGGTTATATCATTAAAAAGATGTACGAAGTCTGACATTATTCCGAGTCGTCGCAATATGAACAACATGGTGATAAGGGACTATTTTCTTAATACATTAACCGCTTCCTCAAAATTAAGCAGGAAAGTAGCGGCTATCCAGACTGGGCCTGTAGTGAAAGCTATAAAGAGCGCGGAGTTGACGTTTTGGTAGCTTCAAGGACAAACACGAAAATGTGCTCCGCAATCTTTTCTTAGTTTAGTATGTTTTTCAATCGAATTGTGTATTAAAATTAGTATCAGTTTGAAGCTAAGATTACTGTGGTTAGAGTGGTGGAATCGGTTTTTAAAAGTATGTAGTACTTTTGTAGAAATATAGTAATTTATGTGACGTTTATTTCAAAATATATCAGTCGTTTGCACTACATTAGTGACCTTGGCCGTCCTATGTTTTCTTAAGGAAAGGACGTGAATTTAACATGGGACAATAGACAGCCGGTGTTATACACAATGCGTCGATATTTTGGGTAGGCACACTCAATGTTGTGTTAGAATGGAGACGTCGGGGCAGTTATGTCTAAGTCTTTTAACAACCCAAAATGATTTATTTTTGACGAACACAAGCGTTGATTTACAAACTGTGAGAATTGAAGAAAATGATACGTTTTTAATTAAATATAATACATATTCCGTGACGATACATTTGAAAAAACTCAATTCAATTTCACGCTGGATCGGCAAATTAGAGGAAAGTTATGGGAAAGGTACGGCGAAAGAAGAGAATGGCGTAATTTTTCGTGTAAATCACTTTGTGTCGGACAATGCGCAGTGCAATGTGACAGTGACAGCTTATAAGACCACCTCTGTTATCCATGTCCAGGGCACGAACTGTCGATATTGGGTGGCCACTGATTTGGTTTATCTATCGCGCAACATAGAAGATATGGACGCTTGTAATGACGATGATAACGAAACTCGTGATGTAGGCGATGACGAGGCTGGCAGTGGAGGCGACGCCTGCGGCATAAGCGACGATGACGCTTGCAATGCTGGAGACCACGGTGCCAGCGGTGTTGTTGGTGTCAGCGCTCTCGTAGTAGGCAGTAAGCACAGCTCTAAGAAAGACGACATGTCGCGCAGTAAATATAGGACTCATGTTGCTGATGAGATATCGTGTGATGGAGTGTTGGACTTATCGTTGCGTAGCCCCACACAGACCAAACCAAAGGAACTATTTTCCCCAGGGTTTTTCACTAGCACACCGACATGTGCTAGTAATACAAAGTCAGTAAAGGAACTAATTGACCAGGTAATCGCGCTAAACAATATGGTGATGGAGAAAGAAGCCAGGATAAGTAGACTCGTACAGGAAAATACCAACCTCCGAGGTAAATTAGCTACAAATATCATAAGTAAACATACGGTGGACAAAAGTGTTAATGTACCTGAACGAGTAGCGACCCAGTGCAGTCCCTTAAACATAAATACCGGGAGCACTAAATCCGAGTGCAAATCGGTCAAGAAGACAGTGAGCGGGACGTCAACCGTGGCTATAGCGCGGACGGAGGCGATAACAGTGGTGTCTACTGACGAACCAGCAGGTACAGTGACGAACAATCAACCGGATCGTCCTGTGAAACTATCAGAAAGTGACAAGAGCCATCCCCCTCAAACCATCGGCGTTATAACAAATGTCACGAAATCGGCGACCAAACAGTTTGATGGCTATGCTTCAAATCCCGCGAAACAAACACTGTTAATAGGGTCATCAATCGTCAAGGGCGTAAATGAAAGCGGCTTAGATCCCTCTGTACAGGTTATGTGTTGCAGAGGAGCTAAGATTATGGACATTCTAGAGGTTCTATACTCCATAGACCTACATAATTATAGAAATATCATCATCATGGCAGGTACGAACAATTCGAATAGTCCGATCGGTGAGGTGTTGCATGACTTTGACAAATTACTAAGTGACCTACACACGCTGGCACCGCAATGTCAGTTGTACATCTGTCAGCTGTGTCCACGGGGTGACGATCGAAAGCGTAATGACTTCATCACTAGATACAATCGCCATTTAGAGGTGCGGGAGCAGTTCTTGGACTTCACTCTTATTGAGTCGGCGGACTTATTTTATTCACGAGCGGGTATGATAAACAATTCCCTGTTTTATGCAGATAAAGTGCATATAAACAAAACCGGATCTTCTCTACTGGTACGTTGCATAAATGATTACGTGACCATTCTTCGAAACGCGGTGTGTAGGTTTTGTGGTGAGCCCAATCACAAATCATCCATGTGTCGTCATGGTCAACTGGTTCAATGCTATTCCTGTTACGGCTACGGTCATAAATCAAATCGGTGCCTTGGACATTAATTGGCCGGCCAAGAAGGAGCGCCTATTGTAAACAAACTGTGTAAAATTAACAAAAATATTTCTCAAACAAAGTATAATAATAATAATAATAATAATAATAATAATAATAATAATAATAATAATATTAATAATTGTACGTGTATTTATTCCACGGAATATATGTATAATGTTGTAACCAGTAACAGATATGATTTATTAAGAAATTTCGATGATGAGAATAATAGCCGTATATCATCAAATTATGACCATCCACCTATCAGTTCAAAGTCTCCTTCTGTTGTATTAGGAACTGCTAGTGCTACTTGTACTGTCACTAATACAGTAACTGTTATCGCTAATGTTAATTCTATGACACCTACTACAAAGTGCTGTCTTGATGATGATACAAGTCATATACCTATTGCCATTCCAAATGATGTTCCATGCGCCCCTGATAGCGCTTGTATACCCGCCAAGACATGTGCCCCGTTTAGTGTTTGTATTACAGACAGCCTGTGCACCCCTGGTAGTGCTTGTCTTACCGCCAACCTATGCGCCCCTGATAATGCTTATCTTACCGCCAACCCATGCGCCCCTGATAGCGCTTGTAAACCCACCAACACATGCGCCCCTGGTAGCGCTTGTATACCGGCCAACTCATGCGCCCCGGGTAGTGTTTGTATACCCGCAAACCCATGCACCCCTGAAAATGCGTGTATACCCGCCAACCCATGCACCCCTGATAATGCTTGTATACCCGCCAACCCAGTTGTCGCATCTCCACGCGTTCATTATAGTGCTCATATTACCACATTTCCACATACCGCTACTAGTGCTAATCTATGTTATGATAATAATAATAATAATAATAATAATAATAATAATAATAATAATAATAATCTCTCCTTTGCAAATAATACCATGACTGGAGAGAATTGTAATATGAGGATTACGGATAATAATTATCTAAAATTCGTAAATATTTTCTACTACATGAACATGTCCAAAGTAAGTTTTCTAAATTTCATCAATATTATTTCATACTGTGTCGTTGGAAAGATAACCGACCAACAAACACATGCAAGTGTTAGGTCACCTCTTGATCAATGGAAATGTAACAATGCTTTTATCAAATTAACAAAACAATATGACTCCCCATTGTTCAATTCAAATGCGAAAGGCATACGCATAGGCCACTTAAACGTACAGCACTTGTTGCCCAAAATAAGCCAATTGAAAATAATGATGGAAACAAGCATAAAACAAATTGAAATTCTTGGTACAACAGAAACTTTTCTTAGCAGTATCTCGACTAATAACCTAATCGAAATTAATAGCTATAATATCGAGAGAAAAGATAGGTCAAATCGCTCGGGAGGCGGCATTGTAGTTTACGTTGAGGAGAGCCAATCATATTTTAGGAGGGCGGAGCTAGAATCTGAGACTTTGGAGGCACTATGGATTGAAGTTAAGCCGTACAAAACAAAACCATTTTTATTAGGCTGTGTTTATAGACCGCCGGATTCACCGTCTAGCTGGATTGACGAATTCGAATCTTTACTCGAGGCCGCATATTTATATAATACTGATATTGTACTGATAGGCGATTTTAATATAGATTTTAATGTTCCCATAATAGCAAAATGGCAATCATTAATGGATGCATTTCACTTAGTGCAGTTAATAGATAAACCGACCAGAATAACAGAAACGACTGCTAAAATAATCGATCATGTATATTGCACTGAAAAAAGCAAGCTTACTTCTGCGAGTGTAGGCGAGCTTGCGCTAAGCGACCATTTTCCCGTATTTGCAGTGCGGCATAGTGTCACTAATAAAACTAATAGTCATCATTCAATAAAATACAGATGTAAGAAAAAATTTAACAGCAACAAGTTTATTCAAAATTTATTAGAATATAATTGGGATATAATTAATTTCGTCAACGATCCAAACGAAGCACTAAGCGTTTGGCATGAAACATTCCTTAATATTTTAAATAACCACGCCCCGATTGTCGAGCGACGAGTTAAAAAGTACTCCCAACCTGGATGGATGAACCAAGACATCTTGAAAACGATGAAAGACCGAGATTATCACAAAAAGTTTAAAAGGATTGTCAAATACCGGGAATTGAAGAATAAGGTAATGTCATTGATAGAAAACGCGAAGCGGCACTATTTCGGTATACAGCTGACAGAAAATAAGCATAATCCTTCAAATATATGGAAGATCTTAAAAAGCATCAGCCCCAAAACAAACAAAATGCCATTAATATTATTAGATAACCAGGGAAACGAGGTTAGAGATACCGGACAACATTGTGAGATGTTCAATAAATACTTTGCTACTGTTGCATCCGACCTTGCGAATGCCATACAAAATAAAAACCACGCGATTTCACAGGATCTTGTAATGCATGTTAACAGTAGAGTTCCAAACGATGTCCAGTTTAAAATACCTGGAATAACAGTAGATTATGTTTACCGTGAAATTTCCCGTTTAAAAACTAATAAATCCGCAGGGTATGATACTTTGAACGTGCATTTCCTAAAGCTGGCCGCTCCAGTTATCGCACCATCAATCACCGCCATTATTAATACAAGTATTGATACAGGAGTATTTCCTACCATGTGGAAATGCGCAAAAGTTAAACCCTTACACAAGTCCGATAATAAAAGCGAAATTAGTAATTATAGGCCCATTTCTATTCTGCCAATTTTATCGAAAATTCTGGAAAGACATGTACACAATTATCTATATAAATTTTTGACTACATATGATCTATTATGCGAATCTCAGTCCGGCTTTAGACCCAAACACTCCTGCGAAACCGCGTTGCTAAAATTAATAGACACGTGGCGATTTGCAGTCGATAATGGAGAATTCGTTGGAGCTATTATGATAGACTTCAGAAAAGCGTTTGACCTTGTAAACCACGACATACTGCTACGAAAACTAGGCATTTATAAGTTTGATGCATTTGCGCAAAAATGGTTTAGATCGTATTTAGAAAACAGACAGCAGTATGTTTCAATCTCGGACAAAACATCTGGCATGTTACCAGTCACGGTAGGCGTACCGCAAGGCTCGGTGTTAGGACCTTTGCTATTTATTATCTACGTGAATGACCTCCATATGAATCTTACCTGTAATGTCGATATGTATTGTGACGATACAACCATGCATTGCCATTTCGATAATGTAGCAAATATAACTGAAAAATTAACAGCTGATATGGCATCCGTCCATGATTGGTGTCAAAACAATAAAATGGTTATAAATACCGACAAGACCAAATTACTAATGATAGGCACTAAATTCAAACTAAAACAGATAAATCCGGAAATTAAAATATCTATCGTCGATGGAGAAATAGAAAGTGTAGAAAATGCAAAACTCTTAGGCTTAAATATTAACAACAATCTCTCCTGGCAACAACACATCAACAAAATTTGTAGCAAAATATCTTCCCTAATTTTTATGTTAAAGAAAAATAAACGGTACATGAATGTTGAGCAACGAACCTTATTTTACAAATCATACATACTTTCGCACATTGATTACTGTTCTCTCGTATATTACGCAGGTATGCCAACATTGTTGAGCAAACTAGAAAAACTTCAAAAACGTGCAGCGAGAATCATCTTAGACGTCCCACATAGAACACCATCACGGCAATTATATGATGAATTAAAATTGACGCCACTATCACAACGTATAACTATTAAATCAAACATTATGACATACAAAGCACTAAACAACCATACACCTAAGTACATCAGCGACATGCTTATACCCATAGAGACAGCACACACATTACATCTACGATCTAAAACTAATAGCCATTTGAAGCCTCCGAAAATACGAACCAACTATGGAAAATACAGTTTCACATACACAGCTAGTCAAAATTGGAATTCCCTTCCTACGTGTGTTATAAATTCAGAAACGCTATCATCTTTTAAGCACAACATGCACATACATACACACTTTCAATGATTTTATGCTTTGTTTCAACGTACCTGCATTAATAATAATAATAATAATAATAATAATAATAATAATAATAATAATAATTAATAATAATAATAATAATAATAATAATAATAATAATAATAATTTATCGATTGCAAAATATAATAGTATCTAACCATAAGAGCCGAATTTAACCTGCTCGGGGCCCAGGGCTAATAACTTTCTGGGCCCCAGTGTTCATTAATCTCCCGAAACTAACGGACTTCTCCGGGTTTATCTATGCCCCGCCCATCTCTATCGAAGCTCCACCTACTCATCATTCGTGTTGGAATCGGTCGATCTCCGAAGATTTTGGATATCATTTTATAGAAAACTAAATAAACTATTGAATATTTTGAAGCTAGTTTGTCTGAGTGCTGTATCTGCCTAAGGCAGAAACGACACCCAGTCAAATTAGTTTCAAAATACTCAACAGCATGTTTATTACATTAGCATAGAATTACAAATACATACTTATTATTGTCGTCTTTCCGCCATTTGATATTTGATATTGAAATGGTTGAAAATAGGTTTTCATTGCAACAATTATGTATAGTTTTGTATATATTTTGTGCATGATTTGTAAATTTTGTAAATATAATTCTAATTAGTTTATATAGTTATTTGGCGAGGGCCTCTGGGAGATCAGGGCATTGCTCTGAAGATTTACCCTCGATAAATAAAGATTCTTATCTTATCTTATCTTATCTTATATACGAGAGTACTACGCGCATGAGGCTATACAACTTGACCCAGCGAAAATATCAAATAATCTGGCTCTACGTTTTGTAGCTAAATCCGGATTGAATTTTTTTGGGGCCGTTTTTCGCTACACGATCACACCAAGAATAAGATGGTATCAATGCGAAAAGAGCTACAAGAGGGATAAAAGTAAATCTGTCAGCAGCATTTCATTCCTCAATGATAATCTTTTAATGGTGTCGTACTCAGTTAATGAAGAGTATGTCGAGTCCCCATTAAATCCCAACTGTATTCTTGTATCTTTCGTGACAGCTTATGGGCGAGTAAAACTGTATGAAGTCTTGTCCTTACTCGGTCACCGCATAGCCTATCATGATACAGATTCTGTGGTATTTAGTACCCGTGAAGGTGAGCTGACGATTCAAGATCGAAGTGGCTATCTAGGTTCTTGGACAAGTGCACTCCACTCCAACTACGAGTTAACAAGTTTTTGCGCACTCGGCCCAAAAACTATAGTCTTGAAATGAAGCGTCAATTGTTAAACAGGTATCAAAGGTTAAAGGTTTAACGTTGGGTACTGAACAATCAGAACAAGTAAATATTGATGTGATGAAGAAATCCATCGAACAAATTATAAACGATGGTGAAATTACAGATAGTAATAGCGTACTACTAAGCTCCCCATCTAAGATCACACACACACACGTTTCAATTTAGAATTCTTTCAGTCAATAGTAGTAAGATCTTCAGACTTGTCTTCAAAAAACGAATTTTGAAACTGGGCGATTTATCTTCTGTTCCGTTGGTTACACTAGCGTAGTATAAATGTAAATAGTAACGATGTACTGCTATTGTTCAAAAGTGTGTATGACGTTATGGTTAATATACAACGTTGATGTAATATACGATAAACAACTTTTAATGCCATAATATTGACGCCTTTACTTAATATATCGGGCTTACCGCTTTAATGACGAAACCAGCCATAGCCTAAGCCCTTGGCGGTCTATCAACTATATATCTATGCTGTTGAATATTACGAAACTAATATGAATGCGAGTTTGTAGCTTCCTATGTCATTGCACAGTGAAATTAGTTTCAAAATGTTCACCAGACTTAAATAACCACTGCGCCACCATTTAGATATCTGTGACAGTCATGACGGTGATAAATTTTCAAAATTATTCTTCTCTCGGTCTGCAAATGGGTCTTCCTCCAGCCAGCTAAGGAGGGCGGCTATGGAGGTTTTTTGCCATTAAAGGGTTAAGCACGATATATTATTTTCAGGACCAAATTTAGTCACTAAATAATTAAGTACTGATTTGTGCCGGTTGTGTATGACGTCATGGTTGCGCGATGTAATATACGTTAAACAATTGATAACGCCATAATATCATTGCCTTTAATTAATATATTGTCTTAATATTGTAGTATTATTAAACATATCGCAGCTTGATGTTGTGTACTAGAATCATATCGATGTAATAATATGTTGTGTTGTTTTACGATGCCAGTACTAATAAAAATTGTAAAAAATGATTTAATTTGTTTACTCGTTGTCGATCATATGAACTACCATTAGAAATATCATATTTACTCTTGCTGCTCCAGTTCGATCAAGATCAACGGACCTTTCCGATGTATCCACCCATCGTCAAAATGAACAATGCGTGGTGTGTAGGATGACGTCAAAATCAATTAAAGCACGACTGACTCAATTTATTCCGTGTCAAACGCTTAATGGTATGACATGTTGTACGAATTGTATGTCTTTACCATTTAATAAACTTTCTGTAGAATATTTTTAAACTAAATTGACTGGGCGCTGTTGCTGCCATAGGCAATTCACCTTTCCAGTTTTAGCTATGCCCCGCCCATCTCTGGCTAAACTCCACCCACACTTTCTGCATGTTGGGATCGATCGATCCTTGAACTTCCTGAATCTAAATTTCCAGAAAACTATACAAGTAAGCTTTTGAATACTTTGGAACTAATTTAACTGGGTGCTTTTGCTGCCTCAACATATTCAACAGAATGTTTATTAAATAGTGAGAACATACAATTGATACAACAAAGATTAGTCCGTCATCAATTAAGAGTTCGTGACAAACTTATCTACATTATGCATTACACAATTGACAAACAGGTCACCCTATACGTCACGTAGTTGATCATGACGTCATATGATTTATGGATAAACTGGCAAGATTCATTACAGGAATATTCATTGTTATTGGTGTCTGAACTTTTTAGTGTGTACCTCCCTTATCTTCATTAGATGAATATACACTACCCGGCCCATTAATCACGGAAATTTGTCATGTTGCAATTACCATTTCCCAATGGATCAATCCAGTTTATCGATCAATCATCGTCATAATCAATTACATCACGTGCAGGATGACGTCGTGATCAATTACGTCATGAATGACGTGGCAAAGTCTGTCATAAACGCTTCATGGTATTAACCCGCACCAGAATGCGTGAAAATATAATTGTTTAAATTGTATGCTTTTAGAGACTTAAATTGTGGACCTAGATATAATGAAACGAAATAAATTTTAACTTATGATGATTTCATTCCATATAAATTAATATAAGATTTTAGTCGTGAATTTGATTTAGTGACTCGTGTCTCTAATTTAATTCTGCAACTTAATACAATTATATTAATTTATAAGGAATGAAATCATCATATATTAAGATTTATTTCGTTTCATTGCATCCAGACCCACAGTTAAGCCAATAATGGCCAGTTGCACACCTATGGCTCAGATAGGTCTAGGGCATTGGCTGAGCAGGCGATCAGGTAATCCCAGCTTAAACCTGACTTGAGCGGAGATCCACTGAGAAGGACTTCGCTTTCAGACTGGCAAACGGAGTTTGGCTTACGCGAACTCAGCTCAAAGGCGACTTCTGACTCCATCATTTTCGCAATGTCTTCTAAATCAAAGCCTTCCAATCTTGCAGAGCCAGCTTTCACGGAGATACGGAAGACGTTATAGAAGACGTAAACTCGTTAAATGCCTGAGGGCACCGAACCATTTGAAGCCTGATATCACGTTTATTAGACACGATTTCATTCAGTATTTCTGAGATACTTCTGTAACGAATCGGTATTCAAATTGTGCCACTTTAAAAATGGCGCAGAACCAATATCTACTTGTATACCGGCACGACCCAAAATGATATTTGTGCAAGGACAAATAGCAAGATGATGGTGCAAGGATCAATATCAAGATGATGATGCAAGGATCAATATCAAGATGATGGTGCAAGGACCAATATCAAGATGATGGTGCAAGGACCAATATCAAGATGATGGTGCAAGGACCAATATCAAGATGATGGTGCAAGGATCAATATCAAGATGATGATGCAAGGACCAATATCAAGATGGTGATGCAACGACCAATATCAAGATGATGATGCAAGGAACAATATCAAGATGATGATACAAGATCCAATATCAAGATGATGATGCAAGGACCAATATCAAGATGATGATGCAAGGACCAATATCAAGATGGTGATGCAAGGACCAATATCAAGATGGTGATGCAAGGACCAATATCAAGATGATGGTGCAAGAACCAATATCAAGATGATGGTGCAAGAACCAATATCAAGATGATGATGCAAGGACCAATATCAAGATGATGGTGCAAGGACCAATATCAAGATGATGATGCAAGGACCAATATCAAGATGGTGATGCAAGGACCAATATAAAGATGATGGTGTAAGGACCAATATCAAGATGATGATGCAAGGACCAATATCAAGATGATGGTGCAAGAACCAATATCAAGATGATGATGCAAGGACAAATATCAAGATGATGGTGCAAGGACCAATATCAAGATGATGATGCAAGGACCAATATCAAGATGATGGTGCAAGAACCAATATCAAGATGATGATGCAAGGACAAATATCAAGATCGTGATGCAAGGACCAATATCAAGATGATGGTGCAAGGACCAATATCAAGATGATGATACAAGAACCAATATCAAGATGATGGTGCAAGGACCAATTTCCAAATACTATCGTCACAAGGACCCAGATGGATAAATGAAAACAACAAGTGAAGTCATTTATAGTACCCGCCCCCGTTTTCATTTGGGTTTAGGGTCTTGCACCAATATCATTTAGTTATTGTTCCTTGAGCCAATATAATTTGGATACTGGTCCTTGCAGTCATTTGTGGTAGGCATTAGGATAACATCGCAATCGCTCGCACTGCCTCGTACAATAGGCGCACCGGCACTGCACGTCAGGGAGCTGATGTTTAAATGGGGAGATATTCTCCCTCAGACGGGTAAGAATTTGAACCCTTATGCCATTATCATTTGGATGTTGGTCCTCCACCAATAGCATTTGGATATTGGTCCTTGCGCCGATATCAATTGGATATTGGTGTAAATATGAGATCGCATATCGGTCCTGCACCGTTGGCAAATGGGTTGTGCTGATATCCAAATGAATATAGATCAAGCGCCGCTGACCAACGGGCGCGCCAATATCCAAATATATGTTGGTCCTGAACTGTTTGATAAACGGCGCAGGTACAATGATCAACGGAGAAATTTGTATATTAGGTTGCTACACTACCACACCAAATATACTTGTCTAATCCAGGAGGAGGAGGAGGAGGAGAAGGAGGAGGTGGAGAAGGAGGAGGAGGAGGGGGAGGAGGAGGCAAAGATGGAAGAGGAGGAGACTGAAGAGGGGAAGGAGGAGGATGAGGAGCAGGAGGAGGAGAAGGATGAGGGAGGACGAGGAGGGGGGAGGAGGAGGGGGAGGAGAAGGAGGAGGGGGAGGAGGAGGGGTGAAGGAGGAGGGGGGAGGGAAGGAGGTGAGGAGGAGGAGTAGTAGAAGGAGGAGTGGGAGGTGGAGAAGGAGGAGGATGCGGGGAATGAGGAGGAGGAGGGTGGGGAGGAGGAGAAGGAGGAAGAACAAATGATGACGATGATGATGATGATGATGATGATGATGTGAGTTTGGTTGTGGAAGAAGAGATCAGTACGATACGGGCCTGATTGCGCATACGCGCGTGTTTGGTTTGTGTGGGGTGGGTACAGATCGTGTGCTCAGCCACGATAAAAAATCATTACACGATATTTAAATACAGCAAAATATGCCTCTGTCAATGCTGTCAATTGTAATTAATAACCAGGTCGATTTGGTCAATTATAATTAACTAATCTGCCATTTTCTACACTGATCTTAGGTCTGAATCCGGTCCATACCCGTTTCACATTTTACAGTAACCTGTTCGAGGTTTACGTAAGTCAATCTGGTGTGCAAGCGGACGTAAAACGGAGCTACACTTAATACAGGAATCACATTGAATGGGGCTTGACCTATACGTGCGCAACACCGTCCATAGATGAATATAATTCTAACAAATTTTTTTCCAAACATTCTGGTGTGAATATGCACCTTTAATAGCTCATCAACTGTACGAATTGTATGTGTTTTCTATTTAATAAACTTTCTGTTGAATATTTTGAAACTAATTTTACTGGTCACGGTTGCTCGGATCGGTCGATCCCAACACGGGCGATGCGTCGGGTGGAGCTGAGCTAGAGACGGGCGTGGCATGGCTAAAACTGGATTTATCCATTCTCTATACCAATCGACATATCGTGCAAGCTCTGGAAGGATCCGATCAGTCACTCGTGTATATCACGCTATAATCAATTACGCCACGAGTCATCTGACGTCACAATAAGAATGGCATATGTAGCGCAGTCATGAACATCAAAACGTCCGTCAACTGTACCATACGGGTACCCTCACACGTCATCGGCAACACGTGCCCTTCACATGATCAAAATGTATAGGTCCATTCCTGATCCCAGCAAAAAATTTAATTATACAAATTTACAGGATATAAGTACGTGTATTTGACAAAGTGATATTTAGACGATTACCGGTCTGTTCTTTCCAACATTATTTGTTGCTCCACCAACACGACCACAACCACCACCAGCACCACCACTACCACCAACACCAACACCAACACTACAATAACCATACCACCACCCAGCTGCTGCTAATACTACTACTACTACTACTACTACTACTACTACTACTACTACTACTACTACTACTACTACTACTACTACTACTACTGCTACTACTACTACTACTACTACTACTACTTCTACTACTACTACTACTACTACTACTACTACTACTACTACCACCACCACAGCATGCACACACGCACCTACGAACACCCTCCCTAAACTCTATGTCCCTGGGGTTTTTTCACAACAGTTCTAAACGATCCAAGAATATGTGTCACGATATGGACGCCTTTGACCCGTTCCAGCCCGGAATCGCTCTGATAAAGCACCAGCGATATCATGATTCGCTGAATAAGTAGCACGCGCGTACAGTAAGTTACGTCAATCAGTGTATTATTTGCAATGGACTAATCCAGATGTTTAGCTATGTCAGGCCCATTCCTATCTAAGCTCCGCACAGGCTTTGCCTGTGTTTGGATCAACTGATCCCTGCACTCTCTGAATCTCAATTTCCAGAAAACCATACAGGTAGCATGTTGAATATTTTGAAATCAATCGTACCAAACCATAGGCAGCAACAGCACCCAGTCAAATTAGTTTCAAAATATGTAACAGTCATACAATTCATACAACTTGACGGATTATTAAGCCTTTATGATGGACTAAATCTAGTCATTCATGACGTAATTATTTATGACGTCCGCCTACATGCGACGTTGTTGATGATGATGGCATATGATTGACTGAGAGACTGGATTCCTCAATCGAACAAAGTATGTTTAGTTCTTTGGGAATTAAAACTTTCAAGTTTCAATTGTAAATTTTCAGGATGTAAGTGCCTGTGTTTTAATATAAGGTAGGTATGGGTGCTGTTGGCAGTACGGGTGCGTACGCGCCTATACTCGTATTGCAACATATTCACATCATCTTACCCATAGTCCTAAATGTCTGAACCTTACACGGTCGGATTAAACTTTTGATCAGAATTAATTATGAAACTGGTTACACTGCGCCACTGTTGCTGCTTATGGCTACAACAGGTCCCAGTCAAATTAGTTTCAAAATATTTAATAGAATGTGCACAGAATATGTATTAAATTGTAAATTTATCAGACATAAAATTCGTACATTATTGACGGATTTTCTATTTTCATGACAGAGATATTATAACACGTTATTATGATTGTAACGTCGGCTAATTAGTTATGACAACAGATAGTTGAGTGGCAGATGGGATCCCTGCATCAAGCCCAACCACTATACACATCTTTCTTTCTAGTCTTAGTTGAGGGGAATCGCGTCCACTTAAGGCATGGATTACTGACAGCTCCGTGGATAGTTCTCAACCAAGGCCTCTGACAACTTCATGCATCGGAATAGAACGATGTTTACTATGGTGTACCATAATTGCCGTCGCGCGTCGCGCATGGCACAAGTCTCTCTCTCTCTCTCTCTCTCTCTCTCTCTCTCTCTCTCGCTCTCTCTCTCTCTCTCTCGATCTCTCTCACTCTCTCCCCCTCTCTTTCGCTCTCCCTCTCTCTCTGCTCTCTCTCTCTCTCTCACCTCCCTCCCTCCAACCTCCCTCTCTCCCCGTCTACCCCTCTCCTCCTGTCTAAATCCCTACCTCCCTTTCTCTCTCTCTCTCTCATGCTCTCTCTCTCTCTCTCTCGCTCTATCTCTCTCTCTCTCTCTCTCTCTCTCTCTCTCTTTCACTCACTCTCTCGCTCTCTTTCTCTCGCTCTCTCTCTCGCTCTCTCTCCCTCTCTCGCTCGCGCTCTCTCTCTCTATCTCTCGCTCTCATTCTCTCGCGCTCTCTGTCTCTCGCTCTCTCTATCTCTCTCTCTCTCTCACCCTCTCTCTCCCTCTCTCTCTCTCGCTCTCTTTCTCTCTCTCTCTCTTTATATATCTCTTTCTCTCTCTTTCTTTCTCTCTCTCTCTCTCTCTCTCTCTCTCTCTCTCTATCGCCCTCTCTCTCTCTCGCTCTCTCTGTCTCTCGTCGCTCTCTCTCTCTCTCTCATTCTCTCGCTCTCTCACTCACTCTCTCTCTCTCTCTCTCTCTCTCTCTCTCTCTCTCTCTCTCGCTCTCTCTCTCGTGCTCTCTCTCTCTCTCTCTCTCTCTCGTGCTCTCGCTCTCTCTATCTCTCTCTCTCTCTCTCTCTCTCTCTCTCTCTCTCTCTCTCTCCCTCTTTATCTTTCTCTTTCTCTCTCTCTCTTTCTCTTTCTCTTTCTCTCTCTCTCTCTCTCTTGCTCTCTCTCTCGCTCTCTCTCTCTCTCTCTCTCTCTCTCTCTCGCTCGCTCTCTCTCTCTCTCTCTCGCTCTTGCTCTCTCGCCCACTCTCTCTCTCGCTCTCTCTCTCTCTCTCTCTCTCTCGCTCTCTCTCCCACTCTCTCGCTCTCGCTCTCTCTCCCTCTCTCGCTCGCGCTCTCTCTCTCTATCTCTCGCTCTCATTCTCTCGCTCTCTCGCTCCCCCCACACACACACACCCCACCCCTAGTGTAGGTACTACTCATTTCAGTATGTTGGTTGCTGAAAGAGGATATTAATTGTCCTTTCCAGAGCAATGACGTCATGTGACGTCACAATCAGCTAAGCGGCGTGCAGGATGACGTCATAATCATTACGTCATAAATGATTCTATACGGTCTTTAACTCTAAATAGTCCGACACGTTGTACAAATTGTATGTCTCTACTATTAATAAAGATGCTGTTGAATATTTTGAAACTAATTTGACTGGGCACTGTTGCTGCCATAGGCAGCAATAGCAGCCAGTCAAATTAGTTTCAAAATATTCAACAGATTAAGCTGTATAGTTTTCTGGAAACTGACAGGCAGGGAGTTCAGAGATCGATCGATCCCAACACGGTCGATGTGTGGGCGAAGCTTAGCTAGAGAAGGGCGGGGCATAGCTAACGTGGAACGGTCCATTGCCACTTTGTACACAGTGGCTGTTGATCACAATGAAAACAAAATGTCCTCACTAGATCCTTTGATATGAGACAGGCTCTTCTCATTTGCAGTTTTGATTGTTTTAGGGTTAGCAGGAGGGTGGGGCGATCAATGAAGGTACAGAATGACATTTCTGGTTTAGGTACAGAAACTACCCTACCCTTTTTATACCCAATATACTCTGGACACACAGGGTCAATTATAACATGGTGGAAGAATACGAGATCATTCTCAAGCGCCCTTCCCTGTGTTACGTGCTGGCTGGCTTGGAAACAAACTGATGGTAATTAATTAAGGCAATCTTTGGTGGCATTGGCGGCTCCTTCAGTCCATCGTACTTGATCTGTGGAACAATATACTTGAGTGGTTTTGAATGGTCTTCCATCCATTTTTGTGGGATCGTTTTCTGCTTAACAGTTACGTCGGTGTCAGTGCCAGGTAGACGAACCCGTGCCCGTCAGTGCCAGGTAGACGAACCCGTGCCATCATCATCGTTAGACAATTATAGTTTACATTTGGGTGATGAGATCTCATAGTCAAAATTGTCTCATACATACGGTATGAGATTGCCGGTACCTGACAGCCCAACCCCGATCGCAGCATAATTATGCGCAACACACGCAGCTGATCAATACCCGAACAGCCGTATCTCATCATATAAGAAATACACAGCACATTCGCGCAGTTCACAATTTGGGTCGCCGTTTGAAAACACCATGAGCTATGCGACGATATGTACTGCGACAACATACTACACTCATTATTATATTGCCAATGGACTTTTCCGGTATTAGCTATGCCACGCCACAACTCGCTTGTGTTCGGATCGAGAGCCTTGAACTCCCTGACTATCAATTTCCAGAAAACTATACTGTTGAACATTTTGAAACTAATTTGACTGGGTGGTGCTGCTGCCTATGGCAGCAACAACGCCCAGTCAGATTAGTTTCAAAATATTCAACAGAATCTTTATTAAATAGTAAAGACATACAAATCATACAACAACGCTTAGCCCGACACCAAGTATGCGTTCGTGACGTACTTATCTACGTCATTCATGACATCATTGATTATGACGTCATCCTACACGTTACGTAGTTGATTATAGCGTCATATTATGGATGGATACACTGGAAAGGTCAATTAGGATATGAGACATTGAATCATTGAAGTTGCTCGATACCTTAGATAGAAGCAAAGCTAATGTGGCACTAGCAAATTCACTGGCTAGCTCTTTATCAAATGTTTGTATGATATGTGACTCTAGTAATCTGTTTCACAGCAACCCGCTCAATGACAATTTGAGATGTAACCGTATCTACGGCCAATTGCCCTTTCCAGAGTATCTATCATCAACTGACGGCATATGACGTCATAATCAGCTAAGCTGCGTGCAGGATGACGCCATAATCATTACGTCATAAATGATTCTATATGGCCCATCCTTAACTCTTAATAGTCCGACATGTTGTACGAATTGTATGTCTCTACTATTTAATAAACATGCCGTTGAATATCTTGAAACTAGTTTGACTGGGCGCTGTTGCAGCAACAGCGCCCAGTCAAATTAGTTTCAAAATATTCAACTGATTACCTGTATAGTTTTCTGGAAATTGATAGTCGATAGCTAAAAATTGAAAGGTCCATTGTAGATCATCATCTGTGCTATTCACCAAATAGACTGACTTTGCTAACTTACGTTTAGAGCCCATCACATTTGTATAACCTGGAGATAAATGTATCAACACACTTTCACCATGGTTTTCAATCAACTTCTTGAACAAAGTCTTCCAGCACACCCACCTCCACATACAAAGCAAACAGTTCCACTGTGCTCCATGTTTTCTGAGGATTCTCTGACAGTTGGGTACAACCAACATAGCTAACATTAGGTTCAGATATGAATTTGGCTCTTCAACAGTTGTGGAAAGGTGTATGTGGGTGGGTAGGTAGGTGGGTGGATGGATAATTAAATGTTTTCTTTAGAAACGACAGCCGTCAAATCAGTTGGCGCCTTTGCTAGATTTAATCGGGACCTCAAGCTAAAAAATTAAGCCAATTTTTTTACTTTTCACCCAAAGCTCATAATACATTCATATTTCATCGGGACATATAGCAATAACGAACCTTTGCATTTTTAGCCGTGCCTCGCCCTTCTCTAGCTAAGCTCCGCCCACACTTCGATCGTGTTTGGATCGATCGATCTCTGAAATCCCTGACTATCAATTTCCAGAAAACTATACAGCTTAAGCTTTTGAATATTTTGAAACTAATTTGACTGGGTGCTGTTGCATGTTTCTTACATAGTAGAGGCATACAATTCTTACAACATGCCGGACTTTTAAGAGTTAAAGACTCTTAGAATCATTTATGACGTAATAATTATGACGTCATCCTGCACACCGCTTAGCTGATTATGACGGTGTATGACGTCATTACTCTGGAAAGGTCCATTAATTTAACAGCTCCGATTTCGGACAGCTCCGTTCGCAGTTCTAGGTACACTTGATACCGGTCACCGCAACCACCTTCCTACTATAACCCATCGCTGGCCGGACAATAGAATCGCAAAGGACACGTTATACTTTGCATGCAATACAGTCCCTCTGTCAGTAAAGGTGGCACAACAAAGATGGTTCACGTTAGGCTAAGTTCCGCGAATGCCACAAGACATCCCGGCACAGAAAGCCTTGAACTTTGCTGTACTCAGTGCCAACATCTACAAAGCTAGGCGAGGACGTCACAGCACAAAGCAGCTAAACGCGCTATAGTCTATATGAACCGATCTAAATGACACCGGACGCGGTACAGTGACGACCAAGAAGAACCTGATAGAGCTGAGAACTTTTGCTGAGGACAAGTGGCCAAAGAAGAAGAACTGATTGCAGATGCAGTGTATTTTTCAAAGCACCATAGCCACAGAAAACAGTATATCATGATCATCATCATCATCATCATCATGGTGCGGCGCGCACGCATTCACACACATACGCACTCATACATCGCGCCCACTCCATCTTAGGTCTACATCCCGTAAATAGTTTGCAATTGCATTACCTCCTGAAAAAATCTATATATTTCACATATTCCGTACTACACTAGTTATTTATTAAAAAATCATTTATCAGATATACGAAGACGAACAATGCATTTCAGGAAGTGTTAGCGCACGATGTGGAACTTAGTAGCGCGACTAATCCACCGCGCAAAAGCATAGTAAGTCGCTTATCTTATACGTATTTATAAAACGACATTTGTCATCCACCTATAAACTGTTTAACTACCGTAGACATAGATCACGCATAAACTGAGTGAAATGATAGGTCCAAATTTCCTACCAGGACACATACCGGAGATCGTAAATTCGCGCATCTGTATTAAACCTCTTAGTTTCTGCGTCCAGTCAAGTGCAACAAGCAAATGCCCCTCCACATTTGGTGTGGGACGACAGGCTGGATAGTCATGCGTTTCTAATATAAATTACCAGTACTTGATCACGCTCGCAGCTATGGCCATATATCATGATGTCAAAAGCTAACTGCGGAATAAGAGTCATGTTCAGGACGGGTATAAAAGGGTGGGATGCGATGATTATCTTAGCATTGAGGCTCGGAACTTGCCACGTGAAAGTTGAAGTGCAGCTTTAAGTATTAAAGTAACACCACCTGATTGTGAAAGTAAGTAGGTTTATATTAAAAACTAAGATTCAGTTTATCTTTTGTGAATAGATCAATTAATTAAACTAATTAATCCAATTAACTGTAGGCCTATAAGTTAAAATTGATTACACTAACAACTAAAGACGAATAATAGTCCGGCATATGTCAATTATGTCCATGTGTGACTAGCTAATTAACTGATGCCGCATGAGGGGAATAAGTAGGCGAGTTGTGTTATATGTTTCATGCGGCATGGTTTGTTCAACTTGTGTGCAGAATCTGATAAATTAACGGTCGCGCTCGAATGGCGGATGGAGCGGTTTAAACATTGTTAACATGATGTTTGTGTAGATACAATAATTATACTGATACCCGTTATTGTTGGTTAAACTTCTCCGTCCGCGCCGCGTCTGTTGTATATGTGTTTTAATCTGACTGGGCGCGGGAGTGAAACAACGTTATACAGGACAACTTAGAAATAACTTAGGGCATACATTTGAATATTTTGAGCATAATTGGATTGGAAGACATTTCTGCCTTAGGCAGCAATGTCTTCCAATCGAATTATGTTCAAAATATTTAACAGAACATTTCTTACTTTCTCTTCAAAATTTTACTAACTAACATGTTTCTGCTTTAGTTTTCGAAGCATGTTAACTTATTTATTAGTGGTAATGTATATTGTGTGGATGGACTGCCACCGACGTGACAAGTAAGCGACTGACTGCCCTTCTTGTCCCTCGCTGCTTGTTATGGGACACATTAGTTTTAAAAGTTTATTCACCGTATAGTTTGAGGGGCGACATCATTCTGAGGGGCGCGTACCTGTAGCCCCTCAGAATGTAGGTGAACAAACAAAATTGTCTAAAGTAAAGAAAACCTGTCAGGCAATTTCCATTGTACCAGCTATAGGCATGTGCATAGGCAAGCTAAAAACGCAAAATGCATAATTTTTGTCAGGAAGTCTCCAAGTTATTTGAAGATCGGGATTAATTTCGACAAATCTTATCCCCAGCATTTTCAATAGAAACAGATATACCTCTTCAGCCCTACAGTGAAAAGTGGAAATTTACATAGTTATTAGATGATTGTTAAAAGCAATGTCAGTTTGTACGTTTGATCAAGGGCGTGTAGCTCCTTGTTTGGACTGCAGAATAACATCTGCAATTGTTTTAAATGCAATATTGCACTGCGTCTCGTAACTGCTGTATATTTTCATTTATATACTGAACCAAAAAAGTTTAGCAACACTGAGAATATTACTGTATAAATGTTATTTAACAAAAACAATAAATTGATTCAAATATATTATTTAATTGATAGGTCATTTTCCAATTTGAACAACAGTCTCTTATTACTGTAATGCTAGCATCGCGCTTTTAACACTGCATCATTCAACGGAAGGGTCCAATTTAAATAATGACACTGAGCTGTCAATACCGGCGGTTGTGACCTCCGCGCGCATTAACCACCGCCGTACATCGCTTTCTCATGCTTCGAATTAAGCACCTGATGTCACGAAGAGGAATCGCATCCCATTCCTGGAGCGGTGCAGCTTCCAGCTCCCGCACGTTGTGAAGATGTGGATGGTTCTCACGCACCATACGGAAAAGAATGTCCCACACGTGTTCGATAGGAGACAGGTCCGGTGATCGCGCTGGCCAGTCCAACACCGGAACGGTGTTAGCCTCAAGGAAATCACTGGTGACCCTAGCTGAATGAGGACGGGCGTTGTCTTGCTGGAACATAAAGTCTGCATGATGCTGCATAAAAGGGATGACAACAGGGGCGACAACTTCTTCACAGTAACGTTGAGCCGTTAAATTTCCGCGAATCACAATAAGATCTGTTTTGCCCTTTTCATGGATTCCAGCCCACACCATGACACCGCCGCCACCGAATCTGTCGTGCTGAATGATGTTGGCTGCATAATACCGTTCTCCTAAACGTCGCCAAACCCGTTGCCTACCATCCGCCACATCCACACAAAACCTCGACTAATCACTGAACAAAACGTGGCTCCATTGTTGAGCACGCCATCGCTGATGAGTTCTTGCCCATGCAAACCGATTCTCGATGTGACGCTCTGTAAGCGGATCAGCAACAAGTGGATCCAGCATCATGGAGTCTGTTTCGCACAGTTTGTGCATGCACTGTAGTGCCGGTAGCGGTGTGCAAATTACGGGACAGCCGCGGCGCAGTCTCAAACTTGTGACGTCGTGATGACGTCACTAAGTAGCGGTCTTCTCGTGGTGTTGTTGCTCTCGGTCTGCCAGATCGTGGTCGGTCATTAACATGTCCAGTTTCCTGCTCACGTTGGCGGAGACGGGAAATGGTTGAGGCGTGAACATTAAAATGTCGAGCAACAGAGCGAACGCTCTGGCCAGCAGCGAGTCTTCCCATTGCTTCATGGCGCTGATTTTCGGGTAGCCCTGGGCGGCGGCCCACGTTCGGTAAGGTAAACTTTTAAGCGTTTTCTGTTAACGTTCGTTATCCACTTTTGCAATATGCTGAATTTTTGCCTTCGCTACCAGCCAATGTGGGCCAGTGCATGCATTTTCACATGCAGTACGCGTGTGGCCGAGAAATGCAAGAAATGATTTGCATTTCTTCATCATCAGCGAAACATTACATTGACGAAACATGCCTGCAAATTTGGTTATAAATGGACCATAGTTTTAATACAACAAACCAAACTTCACTGTTGCCAAACGTTTTTGGCTCAGTATATATTGCTGAAGTGTTCTGTTATTGGCACTTGAGCGATGGCAGCATACACTCGGTATAATTATCATGCTGACTGCTGGCTTCAGGTTGAATTTACCTGGAAATTATCAAAATACTGTTATTAAGACTAAATTTGATTTAAAAAAATCAAAACATTTGCTTATTGAATGTCTATTTGCAGGCCAAGAGAAGACGATTTTTGAAAATTTAGAACTGGAATGACTGGCTCGATAACCGAGCCAGTCATTCTAGTGGTAAAATTTCAAAACTCGTGTTCTCTTGACCTGCAAATGGGCATTCCTTAAGACCACTATGTTGACCGGTTTTAGCTGCAAAAGAAAAATCAAGCACTTTATTGTCAGAGAGAGCTAAAAGGGTTAATTTCGGATACTGGCATATATCCCGTAACTTTTTCTGATCATTGCCTAGTTTCCACTGAGTTAGATAATGCAGAATGGGTTACACGTGGTCCAGGTTTTTGGAAACTTAATATTTCCTTGCTGAATGATTTTGAGTACCATCGATGTATTGAAGGTTTCTGGCGTTTTAAGCTCCGCAATATATCAGAATTTGAAAGCTTGATTTTTTGGTGGGAAGATGTTAAACTAGGTTTTGCTAATATATCAAGGCAATATTCCATTCAAAAGGCAAGGAAAATGCGCAAAGAGGAGAGAAGGTTGATTCGTCTACAAGCCTTAATTTTTCGGAAAGTTTCAAGCGGCGATATTCACTTGACTGAGGTTTTGGAGGAGACCAGGTTAACATTATCACAAATAGAAATGTACAGAGCAGAAGGTGCAAAAGTAAGATCAAGAGCCCAATTTTATTCTGAAGGTGAAAAGCCGACAACATTTCTTTGTGGCCTAGAAAAGTCTAGAGGTGTGGAAAAGATGATTAGGGGCCTTGAAATAAATGGGCAAATTGTTAATTCAAATAAAGATCTACTAGGAACTGCTCAGACATTTTATGAAAATTTATATAAGTCTGAAGAAATTGATGAAGAGTTGGCAGCTGAATTACTTGCTAATATTAAGGAAACATTGACTCCCCCGTCGGCTGATATTTGTGATGAATATTTAACCTTAGAAGACCTGACTAAATCGCTTAAAACAATGAAGAATGGGAAATCGCCAGGGGGAGATGGCCTGCCTGTTGAGTTTTACGTTACTTTCTGGCATCTCATTGGTCTGAAATTCTGTGAGATTGTTAAAGGAATATTCCATCAGGGAAAACTTCCTTTGACAATGTCTCAAGCACATGTACGTCTGCTATTTAAAAAGGGTGACCGGAGTGACATACGGAATTATAGGCCAATTTCTCTCCTTGGAGTTGATTACAAGATTATTTCTAGAGCTCTTTCACTAAAACTAGGTCAGGTGCTGGGCGACGTTATTAATCCTGTTCAGACATGTTCAATACCTGGTACATCAATATTAACCAACACTGTGCTTAGTAGAGATCTGATTCAGTTAGTTGAAAAGGATAACATTCCAGGTGCCATTGTGGCATTAGATAATGAAAAGGCTTTCGATCGTTTGGAGTGGAAGTTTCTGTTGATGTCATTAAATCGATTCCGCTTTGGGCCCAATTTTATTAAATGGATCCGAATATTGTACAATGGCATTACTAGTAGATACCTTGTGAACAATTGTATAAGCCAGCCAGTTGTCTTAGAACGAGGGGTTCGACAAGGTTGCTCAATGTCAGCACTTTTATTTGTAATTTGTATGGAAACCTTGGGAGCGACAATAAGAGAAGATATAAATTATCATGGACTGTTTATTAGTGGTCTTATGACACCAGTGAAATTATCACAATATTCCGATGATACGACTATTTTTGTCGGCCAAAATAGTGATTTTAATCGTTTACATCTTACTTTGGAGAATTTCCAAAAAGCGTCAGGGCTCAAAATTAATAAAGAAAAATCAGTAGGTTTGTTTTTGGGTTCACGGAAAGATCGAAATGATCAGCCATTAGGCATCAATTGGTCCACTGACATAATACAGATCTTAGGCATTCATTTCAGTCGAACAAACCATGATTCCATTAATTGGACAAACTTGCTTTCTAAAATGAGCAAGAAAATTATTCAATGGAAACATCGACGTCTGACTATTTTTGGCCGGGCAATAGTGATCAATAATTTGATATTGTCACAACTTTGGTATATTGCTGCAGTTGTTAATATGCCCAAACATGTTGAAAAGGAAATTACCAAGATGATATTTGATTATTTGTGGGAGGGTAAAACACACCTTGTCTCACAACGTGTCTATACTAATAATAAGCTTGATGGTGGGCTTTCCATTCCAGACCTAAGAATTAAATGCGTCTCGTTAAGGCTGAAATTATTAGATGATTTACTTCATTCAGATAGTCAGTGGGCAAATGTGTCTAGATGCCTTATAGAAAGGTGTATTGAGCCATGTTCAGCTAAATCCTTTTTCTGGTCTTCTAAACCTCCACCGAATTACACACGGGTTCCATTGGTATTTTTGGACATTAAAGCTGCTTTAGCTAAGTTTGTTCGCAAAGAAGATTCACCTCTTTGCTGGTAGCATGCCTCCAGCCAGTACCTATGGGGGAATGATCGTATCCTATATGAAGGCAGAGTTTTGTATTACATTTCTTTTGCTGAGCATGGTATTCAAAATGTGTGTGATATTGTAGATGTGAAAACTCGAAAATGGAAATCACTATATGACATATCACGAGTAACATCTTTACGCCCAATTGACGTTCAGCGTCTTCTAAAACGGTTACAGGAAGCAATTCCAATGGAATGGTTTCTTCTCCCTAATGGGTCTGTGAATGATGCTTGCTCCAAGTTAATCCTGGAAAGTACTGATGGACGTTTTTCTTATACGTTAAGGAATAAGGGGTGGTATAATATTTTAATGCTGCAGAATATTACTATTCCAAAGGCTGTCGCGGCATGGGAAAGGACTGGACATTCTCCCCTGAGTTGGGATGTGGTTTGGAAAAATATCCATTCACCACACATACCTAATCGAGCAAGGGATGTTGTCTGGCGATTGCTTCATAGAAAACTATGGGTGGGCCCTCTCCTCAAGAAAGTTGGCATAGCAAATAATGACCACTGTCTATTTGGTACAGACACTGAGGAAACCATTATCCATTTGTTTACAGAGTGTGTGCCCGTCACCCAATTTTGGATGTACATTGAACAGATATTTAGGAAAATTGTTACAGTTGATATCAGCATAATCCAAGATGCAATTCTATTTCATGAATTAGACGCTTATAATCTGACTAATAATGCAAAAAAGATCTTGTTATTTTGTTTGAGTGTGGCGGTCTGGGCAATTTGGAAGCATCGTTGTACGATAGTTAGTGACTCATATACAGGGTTTAACTCAAGCAGTTTTGAAAAATTGAAGTGCGCTTTTCGTGCCTTGTTTTCGTATTTCGTTAAATGTGAATTTCATGATGCAGTGACTAAAAATAGACTTCACTCTTTTGAAGTTATTTGGTGTTCTGGTGATTTGATCTCCATTGTTTCGACAAATTTGATTATTTACTATCCACCGTAATTGGCCTCTGGAGTGATTTATTAAATAATATACATGTATTTGTGCGCTTGGAGCAGTGATTTTGTTTCAAACTACTTTGTTTTGATGTTTTCTATATTTAAAAGCTAACTATATATTTTTTATTATTATTTTTAAAGCACATGCAGCATTAGTGGTTTTGGAGTGTGCGTGCGTATGCATGCAAGTGCACTGACTGTTAGTATGTGAAACAGCAGCATTTACTTCACGCAGCAACAGCTCCAATACGCGCATGCACTCTAAAACTCTGCTAATTAGATTGAGATGAAAATTGCGAGTGTTTGCTCTGAAAGGGTTAAACCCTGTCCCTAAATTTAGGTGGTCGTTTGAACAGGTTAACCCATTTTGTTTTTGGCAATGTTAATAAACAATCCAACATTCTTTTATTAATAATGTTTGTTCCGGGGTAATATTAGAATCTGAATCCAAAGGTAAATTGCTTTCGACTAAAATTAATTTAACATTCAATGTATTGCTTCCTAATAATAGATTGGAAATACTTAGCATGTATACATATAATTGTGTTTTTATAGATTATCCTGCGGGGCGTTGATTATTGATTAATTTGTTTCCGATTGACTGTGTGTGTTAAATACGTCCGATCGCTGTGTTTGTTTCACAGCCTATGCTCGCGTGAGCTTTTATAATTTTAATGGAATGTTGTTGAGCTAGTTACTTGGAATTTTTAAAGGGACATATTTAGCTGTTTTGAATTTTTAAATTAATCGTTTGACTACCATATATTTATTGTTTATTTATACACATGACTGACATAATCGTTTGTTCTCTTTGATTTATTCTATGATTAATGTTCTTTCAGTCAGTTTAATTTTGGGTATTATGGATTTCCACACGATCCATTGTTACCAAAAAAAAGAAGAAGAAAAGTAGTAGTAGTAGTAGTAGTAGTAGTAGTAGTAGTAGTAGTAGTAGTAGTAGTAGTAGTAGTAGTAGTAGTAGTAGTAGTAGTTCAAATTTCACGTTTAATCAACATAATTTCCATGCATAAAATTAAGAACTCTTTATGAAACCGCAAGGCACGCCATCAATCATGTTCTGAATCGATGCTGCGGGTGAACTCTGGGTAATGTGCTGTTAGCTGCATAGGATCCGTTAATTAAGACGAATAAGCTGGTAATGATAATTTAATGTATATTTTAGCTACGCCTTACACGCTAGGACTGCCATACTAGCATGAAACCCTATGTTACATCTTGACATCAATGTTGTAACTTGAGTATCTCACTGCTGCAGGCCACCACGCTAAAAATTTAATTGGCGGTGACTTTGGACCTGCTAACTATTTTGAAAACATTTTGAATGAAACTTGTTGGTGCCTAACCACCAACAAGTTTCAGTCAAATTGTTTTTCAAAATATTCAACAGTTCCAGAGTTAAACTCCATGGAAAATGTCGTCTGCGGAAATTCATGAGGTAAACAGTTAAGAAGTACACCTGCACCTGCTGGCTTTATGTTTGTCCCTAGGATCAAATATTTATTTCTCGAGTTGGGGTTGACGTATATCCTACTTTTCCATATACTCGCAGTTTGAGTTTGGGTATTGCTTAGTAAAGCTCTAAAGGTGGAAATCAATAGAAGGCTCCGTTTTAGCTATGGCCCGTCCATTTCTATCTATGCTCCGCCCATTTCTAGCTGTATAGGTCCGTTTTAATAGACTCCAACACTTCAATTTCAAGGTAACTAACTATACAGGGAAGTTATTATTGGTAACAACAACTCTCCGGAAAATTAATTTCAAAAATATTCAATGGAATGTATACAAAATTGTTAATTCACCAAAGAAATACAATTCAGGCGCGTATTGCATGACCGTTGCTACATTCGTGGCGGACTTACGTCAAGTGATTGTGATAACAGCTAACTAACTGACGTAATTTGTGTCAGATAATTGTGTGACAGATCGCCTACACCCCCACCCTCATCCAACTCCATTAGTTCACACTCTCTGGGTCAGGCACAGAAAGTCACTATTTTGAAGTATGGCCGTTCTTACTGAAAACATCTATTTGGAAAAGAATATATGGGATTATACACAGAGTCATGTAGCTTGTTGTGCTGTGGTATAATGCTTATACACATAGCATATGCAAACATTCAGGCCTATGTACTGTCTACTTGAATCGGCGTAGTTAACCCCTCTTGTGTCAACTTAACCCTTTAATGGTCAAGTTGGTAGAAACGACCTCTGTAGTGATCTTGAGAAATGTCCATTTGCAGGCTAAGAGAAGAATAATTTTGAAGATTTACCACTGGAATGACTGGCTCGGTAACCGAGCCAGTCATTCCAGTGGTAAATCTTCAAAAACAGTGTTCTCTTGGTCTGCAGTTATACACTGGCTAAGCAGAAATTTGAATTTTCTAGACCATTACACTTTTGATGAATGTCCCTTTGAAGGATAACAGAAATCTATTTTTTGGTAAATTTTCGTTATAATCTTACAAAAATAATCTTTATGACTGAAAAAATATAAATTTCCTTAAAATGCATTGCCAATTAAATGGTTAATTGCAATAAATAGTATTTTGAGCGCTTTGAGGCGCTGTTGGCGAAAGAGGGGTTAATTTTGGCACTACAAATTATTTCTCTTGGTTGTTTAAAAAGAATTGTGTATATCATACCTTCCTTAGAAGAGTTTGTAATCACAGCGCGAACTCGTCTGACCATAATAGCAACGTTGAAGATGCTAGGACCAGAATGCTAATGCTACTCACTCAGAGACAAATGTATCTACACATTCAGGACAGGACGGTCTGATAGGTCACATGCTCAAATGAAACAGGGCACCCTAAACCTATAATCATGGGACATGTCCTACATACGGTATATGTCAATGATCGGGATGTATGCGTCGAAATCGGTATGCCATTGCGAAATGGTACAATGATCGAGTGTCGTATTGCTGAAACAGTTTCAGTTTTAGTTTTCTTTATTCACCCACGCAATTTACACAGCATATGGGGTAGACATTATTATTATATATATTTATACTATGGCGGTAGTTGTCAACATCTTTGTTCTTGTCGATTACATTGTCGCTGTCGTTGTTGTTGTGGTGGTGGTTGTGGTGGTGGTTCTTCTTTTCGTTCGCTGATCATACCGTCAGTCCTGTAAGTGACTATCGACATGATCATAAGCGTTAAGTGCGTGGATCCATGGTTTATTAGAGTGCGCCGTGCGGTCTGGAACCTCCGTCTTCAGCACTCGAGGTTTATGTCAGGGTTACCTCACCCTTACCTCCTTTAGTCGTCTCTTACGACACGCAGAGGATACGGAAGGTGTATTCTAAGCGCCACCTACAGGGCAAGTGGTGGTGGTGATTGTAGCATATTGGTGCTAGAGCCGTGGTTGTTGCGTTGGTCGTAGTACAGAGGTGTGTGTCCGAGGTGCTCCTACTGTCGTAGTTGTCGTTGTCATTGTTGGTGTTTCCGTCGTCGTCGTCGTTGTTGTTGTTGTTGTTGTTGTTGTTGTTGTTGTTGTTGTTGTTGTTGTTGAGCGGATCTGTCCTTTTTCTTTGGGAACCGCAGATATTTGCATAACCTATTCAGTATTGGTTTGCTACAGATCGCAAACAGGCCTTGAGTTTTCTCTGTTGTGTTCTGCCTTACATAGTAATCAGGTATAAATTGTGTTCTTTCTTTTGTGTATCTTTCGCAGCAGAAAAGAAAATGTATTTCTGTTTCTACTACGTTGCATATATTACAAAGTCGTTCCACCCTGTCAATACCCACCCACCTTTTAGATTCTATTGCGAGTTGATGATTCAATGTTCTGAAATGACAAAAGGTTATAGCTTCTCTATATGGTAATATTTTAAAATAGTCTTCGAATTCAAATTTTGTTTTTATTTCTTTTCTACATACTGATGCTCTAAAGCTTGTCTTGTTCGATGAATTATCTGTTTTGTGTTTACAGTTTCTGCCAAAAATATGTCCGATAGTCCCGTTATTCCTAGAATGGCTATCACTTTGTTCATCCATTTAACTTGGAGTTGGGTTCTTGACATACAATCCAGACACGTGAAGAAAAGAATTTGGATGTCAAGTGGCATTCTTCCTAGTTCGCCACACACCATGGCATTAGCTGTGCTTTTCTTTAGATTCAGTATACATTTAAAGAATTTCAATTGACATGATTCTATTAAGCTAGTGTTTTCGAAGCCCCATATTGCTGATCCATATAAAAGAATAGGCACTACCATTGTTTCAAAAAGTACAATTGTAGATCTACTGGGATATCGTGTTCTTTGATCTTCGTGATTAATGCATACATGGCCTTTGTTCCCTGTTTACAGTTTCGAATTTTGCAACTTGAAAACGTACCATTTGACTTCATTTGAATTCCGAGATAGATGTATTCATCGACTATTTCAAGCTCCTGCCCTCCCATTAAGAACATAAGTGGGTTGTTAATTTTTCTCATTACTTTTGTTTTGTGGTATTTATTTGTCGCTTCCAATGGATACAATAATTATGAAAAATATTTAGTGCGTGTTGCAATGCTTCTGGTGTTTCTGCCATTATGACTGTGTCGTCGGCATATAACAGTATGGCGAGGCGCATACATAGATTTAGATTCTCCTCTGCCACGTCATTAATAGATGTAAGGCCAAAAGATTCATTGTCGTGTAGATATTCCTCCAAGTCGTTTAAGAAAATAGATTCTCGCCTTGCCGTACCCAATATTGCTAATCATACAGTCTGAATCACCACGCGACATAACTAGTACTGATGATAATTATTGTTGTGGTGATGATGATGGTGATAAATTTATGTGACGACGTGCCAGTTCCAGACTGCATTGTGTCTTCTGCTAATGACTTATCTCTGGATTTAGTATGCCTTCCTAACGATTCCGACCTAAATTTATGCGACAATGTGCCAGTTCCAGACTGTATTGTGCCTTCTGCTAATGACCTATCTCTGGATTTAGTATGCCTTCCTAACGATTCCGACCTAAATGTATGCGACAATGTGCCAGTTCCAGACTGTATTGTGCCTTCTGCTAATGACCTATCTCTGGATTTAGTATGCCTTCCGAATGATTCCGAACTAAATTTATGTGACGACGTGCCAGTTCAGACTGTATTGTGCCTTCATCTAATGACCTATCTCTGGATTTAGTATGCCTTCCGAATGATTCCGACCTAAATTTATGCGACAATGTGCCAGTTCCTGACTGTATTGTGGCTTCAGCTAATGACCTATCTCTGGATTTAGCATGCCTTCCTAATGATTCCGACCTAAATTTATGTGACGACGTGCCAGTTCCAGACTGTATTGTGTCTTCTGCTAATGACTTATCTCTGGATTTAGTATGCCTTCCTAACGATTCCGCTTATCACATCGATGTTCCTACTCATCAAACTCTTATTGACACGCGTGTAAATCATTCGGCGGATGAAATTAGTCTCATCACTGATGAAATGAGTCGGTGTATATCAGAGAATATAGTGCTTACAGATGATCTACTTAATCGTTATTTGCAACACTATGAGTATGCTGCAATCGGAGGGTCGGTATTTGATTATACCGACTATATATATATATATATATATATATATATATATATATATATATATATATATATATATATATATATATATATATATATGTTGAGACTGTGCGCAAATACCGCAGTAAAAAGTTTCATCTCGAAGGCACTGAATATAATGTATCTTTTAAAAGTTATAGCCGATACACCACTTTCTCATTTTGAGTTCGTGTCAGGCATCTTTCAATGTTTGCTTGATATGTATAGTGAATATAGTAATGTTCAGCCGAATGATCACGTGAGAATCGAGTTGATTCACCCTTCTTTGGAAATGCCGATAGCCATGGATTTTAGGCTATGGAATGAAATTACGCCTGACATAATTTTAGAATCAGTGGAAAAAGTCATTCAGTCAAATACTGAGTGTAGGTTATCAGAGGGTTTTCAATTTCACGTTTTTCGTGTAGAGGTCTACAACTCAGGTGGGCGAAATGATACTTTCCTAGGTGCGATCAATTCTAGACATTTAAATTTATTAAATTTACATTCATCTGATTTAGATGCGTACATGCGTATTAAAAATGTATTATACCTGTATACGCCGAATATCCATTCTGATTCGCGGCAGGAATATTTTTAGGAATGAAATTTATTGAGAAAATTAACAAATTAATCTCTGCAAATGAATGGCGAAATTTGATACGTAATAAAACGTATTTGACGCATATGGCGCGTGAATATCATACAGCTTGCCAGATACTCACCTTTGAAAAAGCACTGAAAGAAAATAAAAATTGTTGGGATAGGATACAATGAAATAATTTAGAGTAGCAAATCTCATGACAAACTCATTTTAGGAATGTGAAATTTATTTCATACCACGGCAAATAAACAAATCTATTGAATATTTTGAAATCAATGTAACTGGAAGCCATTGCTGCATTAGGCAGACGCGAATACGCGATTGAACGCAATATACATGAATAGGCAGACGCAGAACATGCACCAGAACATAACTAAAGCATACACACGAACGCACGCACGCACGCAGTGCGTACGCGCGCACATACACACGCACGCATGTACACACGCACGCCCGTGCGCACACACGCTCATGCACACGGCCAACATTTCTAGATAATCTCCGCCCACATTTTACGCGTGTCGAATCGATTAGAAACTTTGAAACCTGAATTCCCAGAATCTAAATTTCAAGGTAATTATACAGGTAGATTGTTGAATATTTTGAAATTAATTTGACTGGGACCTCCCAAATAAAGTAGTTTCACAATGTCCAGCATAATTTAAAAAAATTAAATTGTATCTTCAGCAACGACATACAAATCGGGCACTTTCGTTTATTAAATTGTAAATTCATCAAAACACACCGCATTCGTATAATTTAGTGCCAGACCTTTTGATTTTTGGGACGGAGCTACGTCATTTTGATTGTGACATCAGCTAGTATGTGAACTATTTGATTATGACGTCAGAATAACATATGGTATCCCTCCCTTCATGGTATGCGATGTTAGTAAATGAATGTATATATTGGAATGATGTGAGAAATCGTGCTGCTGAAACCTATTGCGGATTTGAACCTTTAATGGATGAATACACGTTTAGCTACGCCCGCTCATCTATAGTCAAGCTCCGCCCACTCTTTGCCCTGGTTGGGATTGATCGAACTATGCACTCCCTTAAATCTCAATTTTCAGGAAACTACGCAGGTAAGCTGTTGAATATTTTGAATCCAATTTGACTGGTTGGGTGCCGATTGCAGCAACAGCGTCCAGTAAAATTAGTTTCAGAATATTCAACGGAACGGCTTTTAAATCGAAAAGAGTTGTACAATTCGTACAACTGACGGACTATTGAATATTCCTGGCGGATTTAACTATACCATTCAAGCCGTATTTGATTGCGACGTCAGCTTACCTCTGACGTGATGAATTATGACGCTATATCGTTGGCTGGGAGAATTGATTCCTCTATTGCCAAAGCCCACGAAGAATAACTTCAGTAGTGGCCTTGAGGAATGCATAGCTAGAAATGGATACCTTTAATGGTAGAATCAACTCAAAGCCATCCAAGTAACCTAAACATGTCCATGTAATCTCTCTCCTCAAACGGAAAGAGCTTCTCACTTCCCAGTTATTTCTGAAAACGTTTAATCAACCGTGATGAATATGAAGTCATAGCTAAATCTGCGAACATTTATAAAAAAATCGCCATCAAGACCATAGACGACCTTGTAAATAATATCATCTGCGATGGAGTAATTTGTACAATGGGCAGAACAGCCAAAGTATTAACAATGCTCATAGGACAGCAACCACGTACTGCTCTGATGGACACTGCTTCGTTTCTGTTCAGGGAAAGCTGAGACAACCAGAGAATTCACCGTTCCAGAGTATCCATTCACCATCAGATCGCGCATGACGTCAAAATCAGCTCAGCCCGCGTATGATGACGTCATAATCATTACGTCACAAAGGGTTCCATATAGACCGTCACCAAATCTCAAATGGTCCGACACGTTGTATGAATTGTATGTCTTTGTAATTCTTTGCTATTTAATAAACATGCTGTTGAATATTTTGAAACTAATTTGACTGGGTCCTGTTGCTACCGTAGGCAACAACAGCACCCAGTGAAATTGGTTTCAAAATATTCAACAGCTTAAATGTGCATTTTTTTGGGAAATTGATAGTCAGGGTGTTCAGAGATCAATCGATCCCAACACAAGCGAGGTGTGGGTGGAGCTTAGCTAGAGATAGGCGGGGAATAGCTAAAACCGGAAAGGTCCATTATTCAGAGATCAGATTACCGATAAAAAGGATGCGCCACTATGTCAATTTGATAGTCAGCTAAGAACCCAGCAACACCAAATAACGGAAGCAATAATGGCCCTAATGAATGGTCCTTTGTGAGTCAGATGGCAACAGATGGGAGACATCTCCACGTATACAGGTTATACTATCTCAGCACCAACCACCCACGTCATCAACTCAGCCTTCTAGCCAACACCTACCCCAGAGATGCCGTGTGAGAAATGGCAAGCTCATTAAACTGCCTAAGTCCGAGAAACATCCGGGGCTTCGATCCAATCTGAGAAAAATCGAGGTCTGGCCGGCATTAGCAATGTTCTGTCAAATGCGACCACAAGTTGACAGATTTATTGGAAACGGGCAGGGAAGTTTTAGAAGAGAAGGCGGTTTGGTTAAAATGTATGCTAACATCAATATTTCTATGAAACCACTGCGATCTCTGCAAGATTGAAATCGAACGTCATGAAACAACGGAGCTTCAATGGAGGAATCATGTTTTAGCCATGCCCACCCATCTCTAACTAAGCTCCAACCATGCTTTGACCGCGTTGGGATCAATCGATAACGCTCTCTCTGAATATCAATTTCCAGAAAACTATACAGGTAAGCTGTTGGATATTTTGAGGATAATTTGTCTTGGTGCTGTTGCTGCCATGGCAGCAGCAGTGCCCAGTCAGATTGTTTCAAAATATTCATCAGCATGTTTATTAAATAGTAGAGACATACAATTCGTACAACGTCCGACTATTAAGAGTTAAAGACGGGCCAAATAGAATCATTTATGACGTAATGATTATAACGTCAACATGCACGTCACTTAGTTGGTTATGACGTCATATGACGTCATATGATCGATGGATAAACTTGGAAAGGCCCATTCTCAGAGCTGAGTGTTACATATATTAGGTACGCAAAGGACGCCTTATCAAACACATGTTATGTGTTTTGCGATATCAAGAAAAACGTAGGCAAAATTAGCGTAAAGTGGTTTAAGATATTCGTAACGAACAAGCCATAATGGAAAAAATTGTAAAGACTGATTACAGCTGAGAGACGTTTTACTTGCAGCTGCAGACAACATTTACTCGTAATTATTGTCATTATCATCATCATCATCAAGCTAAATTGTGCACCAAGCGCTTAAGGTGTATTGCCCAAAAGCGAAGGATGGGCTAAATTATACAGACATTAATCGCTCCAAATGTGCATTTTCGGGTAGATACAAATATCCAACGAATCAGCGAATATTGTAAATAATCATTGCTTATTATGACTCTCATTGGATAACCTGTCCCTTGCGAGTTATTGAGTGTGTGTGTGTACTGCGCCATTATGACTGTGTGCGTCATCTTGATGTGGGTGGTCATGGTGTTGCGGGTGTCACCGGCCCGTCGTCTTTATCGTCATGGTGCTGCTGCGATGGTGATGACGACGACGACGACGACGACGATGATGGCGATGGTTGTGGTGTTGGCTATAATGATATGATGACGATGAAAATGATGATGACTATGATGATAATGATGATGATGATGATGATGATGATGATGTTGTTGTTGTTGTTGTTGTTGTTGTAGTTGTTGTTGTTGTTGTTGTTGTTGTTGTTGTTGGTGGTGGTGGTGGTGGTGGTGGTGGTGCTGATGGAGGTGGTAGTGGTGGTGGTGGTGGTGGTGGTGGTGCTGATGGAGGTGGTAGTGGTGGTGATGGTGGTGGTGGTGGTGGTGGTGGTGATGGTGGTGTGTTTGTGTGTATTGGTGATGAATTTATATGATGGTGGTCGTGGTCGTGAGGGTGGGGGTGGTGGTTGTGGCGGCGGTAAGTGCAGAAGAAGCATACCACAATAGCGCAGATAGATAATGCACAGAATAGATTAGACCCTTATAACAATAACACAATATAGCACAGATCATAGAAAGGTAAAGTGGTATTGTCTCCATAGTTGCGTGAATATCGAGTACGAAGCCAATATAACTGTATGTACCACTTGTATACACACTTATGCGCCTATACGAGCATGGAATCCGAAAGGTTTGTAATTAGATTTTATCTCCTCTCAGCACAATTGTATCAGTTGATATTGCACCCCCCCCCCCCACTCCCCCCCCCCCACCACAACCCCCCCCCACCCCCATATCTAAAATTGGATTCCTATATTCAGATAGATGCAGACACGCGTAAAAAGTGGGCGAAGCTTAACGTAGGTAGAAGTAAATTCCTCTGTTGACAAATACATACACGGAATATAACTTGTGAAGGGAGATCAACTTTGCTCAGGTGCTTGCACGTTTCTAGAATATTCTACATTTCTTCAACACCACATTCCAATATGCTGACTTTCTCTTTTTTGCTTTCTAGTACCTGTGGTGTCAGAGTCTTTGTAGGTGTGAAATCTTCGTAGATTTTCTTCTCAACAGATTGTAGTTGCCTTCATATGTTGCCAGAACCAGAATTCAATTCATTACTGTCCAATAATTGCTCATATGCACCATCTGTAACATTGAATGCCTATATTCGGGAACAGCAACCATCATCCTATTTAGTTAAACCTATACCATAACTCGAATTAATTGACACGACTCTACCCCCATTCGTGCCGATAGTGCACGGCATTCCCTGAGTGGTCTTAAGCCATTGTTCATATTACTCCATCGCGTATATATAATTGACCTTACGGGACCCTACAGATATGTATATCGCGCGAATCAACGACTTGATCTTGGTAAATTACGGTAGGGGTGGTGGGTGAGGGACATACGCCAGATTCCTCTCTGATTTCGTGATGACCGTATCTTTATTAATATCTATTCAGAACCAGTTTTCGTTAGAAGGTGACGACAGCAGATGCCTGACACCTATACGAATACCTACCTACCTACCTGTCATTGTCTTCGCGTCCACGATATTTACATTATAATGAGTATTGCCCGAGGCAGTGTCTAACTCCGACTGCCGGATAATGATGCTATGTGCGAACCTCTAATACCCCTCCCACAATACGTGTGCGAGCACATACGCACGCACTCACAGATCTTCACCCACCCATACCATCGGCTGCTTATAAAGGTCAGTTGTCAAAAACTTGGGGTCGCATTCTGGACCTGGCTTTAAACAGAAAGGCTATCTTTTGGAACTTACATCAATCGAGTCAGGTAAGGAATAGATAGCACAGTCACTTTAGTAACATAAATCCTACTACTACTACTACTACTACTACTACTACTACTACTACTACTACTACTACTACTACTACTACTACTACTACTACTACTACTACTACTGCTACAGCTACTGTTACTGCTACTGGTGTTGCTGCTGCTGCTGCTGCTACTACTATTACTACTACTACTACTACTACTATTACCTTTTAAGCATATGTGGCTTGCTGTAGTAGCTTGCGACAAGATATGATAACTAGTTATATTTAGGAGCATTGCGCATGTACACAAGAACTTACCGGTAAGATGGAAATAATCAATACGTCACCTGACCCTGTGAGCAAGAAGGTACATTTCGATCGCGTCGCTCGTATCTTAGTACTGTGTCTAGATAAACTAAAAAGTGTCAACATAACCTCACATCTGCGACCAAGTGATTTCACGAGTCATCACATTTATAATTACATATATGGACGCAATGTGTTTCAATAGTTAAATCGTGGATTAAATTAGCGGGTAAATCTAGTAAATAGGTTCACGCCCTTATTTTGAGAATGAATATGTTGGTGGCGTAGACCATATATTAATGAATTGGCCTGGTAGTGTGTATTTAATTTGCAGAACAATACACCGGATAAAAAAAAGCAAGATACATTTTCTTTCCCCTATGCCTAGCCCAAAGCTAAAAAAATCCCCCAAAATATGTTTTAACCCCTCTTGTGTCATATTAACCTTTTAATGGTCAAACTGACCAAAACAACTTTGTAGTGGTCTTCAGACATGGCTATTTGAAAGGCCTAGAGAAGAGTATTTTTGAAAATTTACCACTAGAATGACTGGCTCGGTAACCGAGCCAGTCATTCTAGTGGTAAATTTTCAAAAATACTCTTCTCTCGGTTACCATTACCTCTTTAATCGTCAAACAGGCAAAAAAAATAATTCAGTGGTAAATTTACAAAAACAGTCTTCTAAAATGAAAATATCTTGAAAATTATTGATATATCAAGTAGTATTTTGAGCGCTTTGGGGCGCTGTTGACACAAGAAGGATTAAGAAACATGAGAGAATGCAACGCTAACCGCGTTTCCTACACAAACGCAGAAACATGTTAGTTAGTATAATTTTGAAAACTATGTAGGATATGCTCTGTTGAATATTTTTGACGTATTTCGATTTGAAGCCTTTGCTGCGCTAGATTATTATATTCAATAGTCGTGACGTTTTTTTAAATACGTTACGTTATTTCTGAGCTGTAATGCGGGCTTTAGAATGACTTGACTAACCAACACAAAACACAATTCTTATATTAAACCTTTACCCCTTGAAATGCCATGTATCTGAATTTCACAACAACTATTCGGGGACGCTGTTGAATATTTTGAAAACAGAGCTGTTAAATCGCTTCTCCTCCGCTGTTGAACTGATCTCGATAAAAATTTAGAGGGATATTCTATGGATTACTCTTGACATCAATACGGAGACTGATTTTCAATTCACTGCCCTGCTAGTTTTAGTAGGGCGCATCACCCTTAAATTTTTAAATCGCTACCCTTCCGTTATTGATTACATGCTTTCAATACAACTAGAGAAAGATATTCTAAGCTTAACCATTTCATGACGAGGCCGGCCATCATGCCGCCTCTCCAATGGTCTTCAGTAACGTCCATTTGCAGACCAAGTGAAGACTCCTTTTTGAATTTACCACTGGAATAACTGGCTCGATAACCGAGACAGTCATTCCAGTTGTAAATTGTCAATGATAATATTCTCTTCGCCTGCAAACAGACATTTAGTAAGCAAATATTTTGATTTTCTCGACCAAAGTTATCACTTAATGGATCATTATGGAGAACAATTTTCAATTCACTACCTTGCTGACTTTTATAGGGCGCATCATTCTTAAATTTTAAAACCGCTATTCCACCGTTATTGATAACCGGATGTTGCTAAAACTTTAGAATGGTATTCTAAGGCTCACATTCGACATCAGGATGGAGACCGATTTTCGACTTACTGCTTGCTCTGCTGGGTTTTAGAAGAGGGGGGGGGGGTCCACCCTTGAGCTTTAAAATTGGCATCCCTCCATTGATTGGCGATTAGATCTTGATAAGACTTGAGGGGTTTTCAGCAGTAACTATTTACTTCGTAACGGAGCGGATGCTCGATTCACGGCATGGTATAGTTTATAAGACCGCCCGCCCTTTTTCATTTAAAAATCTCTACGCAACTTGTGAAACGTTCATGATCTTAACTCGCACACGCTGTTTTCTAGTTGACTTTCAGGATATCAACCGGTATACATGCTGCGCCTATTATCAGAAACTGGTCGGGCAATATTACTGCAGTCGTGACTGGAAATTAAATTGATAATGTCAAGTTCTGCACCGCTAGATATAGTATGTGCTATTCTTAGAATGCTTGTTACATCGTAACTCCTACAAAATATAGCAGACTGCATTTTAATAACCCTCGGCCCGTAAGAAGAAGACGGTAATAGAATCGGGTCTGTCTGTCTATGTGTCTGTCCGTGTATCCGTAGCTGTATCTCAAAAACTTCTGATCCGATTTGGCCCAAATGTTAACACACACCCAGCTGCTTCCCTGATATCACTAAGGATTCTTATATCATACATAATAGTCTGGTAACATATACATATCTCTCCAAGCAACGTTTGTGTACTGGCGTCTCACAACAAGAATCCTCTCCTCCAGAATCAAGATTCTTTTATTGTCTTGGAGATCGTATTCAGATAGCTGTGAACTAGAGGAAAGTCACCCAAACACTTTGATAAACTGATCACTATTTGTGTCTCTGAGAGTGCATACCGCGAGTCTCTGAGAGTGTATGCCTCGTGTCTATGAGAGTCTATGCCGCGTATCTCTAAGACTGTATGCCGCATATCTCTGAGATTGTTTGCCGCGTGTCTCTAAGGGTGTATGCCACGTGTCTCTGAGAGGGTGTGCCACGTGTCTCTAAGAGTGTATGCCACGTGTCTATGAGACTTTATGCCGAATATCTCTGAGATTGTATGCCGCGTGTCTCTAAGAGTGTATGCCAAGTGTCTCCGACAGTGTATGCCACGTCCCTGAGAGTGTATACCACGTGTCTCTGAGAGTGTATGCCACGTGTCTCTAAGAGTGTATGCCGCATGTTTCTGAGAGTTTATGCCGCGTCTCTCTAAGGGTGTATGCCGCATATCTCTAAGACTGCATGCCGCATATCTCTGAGATTGGATGCCGCATGGTCTCTGAGAGTGTATGGCACGTGTCTCTAAGGGTGTATGCCACGTGTCTCTGAGAGGGTGTGCCGCGTGTCTCTAAGAGTGTATGCCACGTGTCTATGAGACGGTATGCCGCATATCTCTGAGATTGTATGCCGCGTGTCTCTAAGAGTGTATGCCACGTTTCTCTGAGAGTATATGCCACGTGTCGCTGAGAGTGTATGCCACGTGTCTCTGAGAGTGTATGCCGCCTGTCTCTAAGGGTGTATGCCACGTGTCTCTGAGATTGTATGCCGCGTGTCTCTAAGAGTGTATGCCACATGTCTCTGAGAGTGTATGCCACGTGTCTCTGAGAGTTTATGCTTCCTGTCTCTAAGGGTGTATGCCACGTGTCTCTGAGATTGTATGCCGCGTGTCTCTAAGAGTGTATGACACGTGTCTCTGAGAGTGTATGCCGTATGTCTCTGAGAATGTATGCCACGTGTCTGAGAGTGTATGCCGCATGTCTCTGAGAGTTTATGCCGCCTGTCTCTAAGGGTGTATGCCACGTGTCTCTGAGATTGTATGCCGCGTGTCTCTAAGAGTGTATGCCACATGTCTCTGAGAGTGTATGCTGTGTGTCTCTGAGAATGTATGCCACGTGTCCCTGAGAGTGTATGCCGCATGTCTCTGAGAGTTTATGCCGTGTGTCTCTGAGAGTGTATGCCACGTGTCTCTGAGAATGTATGTCACGTGTCTCTAAGAGTGTATACCGTGTGTCTCTGTGAGTGTATGCCGTGTGTCTCTGAGAGTGTATGCTGAGTGTCTCTAAGAGTGTATTCCATGTCTTTCTGAGAGTACATGCCGGGTGTCTGTCTCTGAGAGTACATGCCGCGTGTGTGTCTCTGAGCGTGCATACCGAGGGCGTGTCTCTAAGAGTGTATGCAACGTGATTCTGAGTGTGTATGCCGCGTGTCTCTGAGGGTACATGCCGGGTGCCTGTCTCTAAGAGCATATGCCGCATGTGCGCCTCTGAGCGTGCATGCCTGGTACGTGTCTCTAAGAGTGTATGCCGCGTGTCTCTGAGAAGGAATGCTGCGTGTCTCTGAGAGTACATGCCGCGTGTGTGTCTCTAAGCGTCTATGCCAGGTGCGCGTCTCTGAGTGTGTATACCGTGTGTCTCTGAGAGTGTATGCCGTGTGTCTCTCATAGTGTATGCCAAATGTCTCACTGTTCTTCATTTCTAAACATGTTGATGTGAACCGACGCTATCGAGGGCCTCAACAGTGTCCAGTCGAATTAGTTAAAAAAAAGTTTACCAGAATAGTTAGTAACTTGCAAATTCATCAAATTTAGAAACCACATATCTAATGCTTCCGTGGAGTACCCTTGCCGATGAGCATGACGTCGATAGCTGGTGCCAAACCACTACTACAAATATTACTAATGCAGCCAATGCTAGCATACCAAACAAATCAGTCACCATCCACCCAGATGATAAAGCCTGGATGTCTAGCAAAATTAGACACGAGATGAGGATTAGAGAAAAACTGTATAAGAAAGCAAGGAAAACCAAACAAGAACAGGACCTTGCAAATTTTAAGAAACAAAGAATATCGGTCAACACCTTAGTTCGGACAGCCAAACAAGATTTCAAAATCATACTGGCAGAAAAAATTAAAAATGGACACACAGGTTCCAAATTGTGGTGGAAGTTGAGCAAGTCCTTTTTGTTTGATACTAACTCCAATTTTGGCGATATACCCCCCCCCCCCCCCTTAAAACGTGGTGACGGCGCATTTACCTATGACTTTATTGAAAAGGCTAATCTTTTAAATCACTATTTTTCAAGTATTGCGACAATTGATGAGTCAAATGTGGAATTACCCCCTTTATCCCTATATACAGAACACTTTTTAAATATGATCACAATAACGACTCAAGACGTTCTAGATATACTTTCTAAGCTGGATACCTCAAAATCTGTCGGTCCCGACAGACTAAGTCCTAAACTATTAGTCATGATTAAAGAAATTCTAGCTCCGATTCTAGCACGTTTCTTTAATTACTCACTCATAAATTCAAAATTTCCCACCTCCTGGAAAATTGCCAATGTAACTCCAATTTTTAAAAAGGGGGAAAGGGACTCGTGCACAAACTACCGCCCAATATCTCTCTTGAGTTGTCTTAGCAAAGTCATGGAAAGAACTGTTTTTAAATACATTTACAACCCATTAGAGATAGCATCACTCCATATCAGTCTGGCTTTCTTCCTTCACATTCTACAGTAAATCAACTATTAGGAATATATACAGATATTGCCAAAGCTCTAGATGAACAAAAAGAAGTACTGTTCTTATTTTTTGACATTTCGAAAGCATTTGACCGAGTGTGGCATCGTGGCCTCCTACAGAAGCTCAAACAATTTGGCATCGCAGGAAATCTACTTTTATGGTTTGAAAGTTACCTTCATAATCGCTACCAGCGAGTAGTTATAAATGGTTACGAATCTACGTTGCTTCGATTCTTGGGCCACTACTTTTCTTAGTATTTATTAATGATATGCCCAATGACATACTAAGCAATATCAGACTATTTGCTGATGACATATGCCTTTATGTGATGTCGGATAACTTAGAAGACCACACACCATCTGTCGGCCATGATCTGCAAGTAATGACCCATTGGGCAAACACATGGCTAGTCGAATTTAAAGCTTCCAAAACAACGTCTCTATTTATTTCTCTACGCAGAGATCCTACCGTTTTTCCAATAAATTTCAAAAATTCTGAAATAGTTCCATCCACCCATCATAAACACCTTGGTATCACGTTCAACAATAACGTCATTGGCACAATCATGTGGAAAGTATAATAGCAAATGCCCAGCTCAAGCTTTCATTACTCAAAGGACTAAAATATATCTTAGACCGCAAATGCCTCGAAATCATGTATAAGAGCTTTATTAGGCCGTCGCTGGAATATGCAGATGCTGTCTGGGATAATCTACCACAATATTTTGTTAACAGACTAGAGGACGTACAAAAGGATGCTCTTAGGACAATTAGCAGAGTGACACGTAGTGCCCACATCGAAGATTTGTATATAGAAACTGGCATAGAAACACTTTCCCACCGACGAGAAATTCACAGATTAGTCATGTTTTACAAAATTGTCAATGGGATGACGAGCGAAGCCTTGACTGATTATCTCCCTCCACTGATATTAGCACGTAATCCCTACAATATCCGACGCTCGAATTCTTTCACCCCAGTTTGATGTCGAACGGATCTCTATCGCGAGTCGTTTTTCCCAGCAACAGTACGTGCATGGAACACCCTTCCAGCCCCTGCCACTATGTCTAATACCCTACCGGAATTCAAGACCAAACTAAGAGCAATGTCCCGTATTCCCAGCCCCCCTCCGTGGTATTACGTCGGCTCAAGGGTGGCTAATATATGTTTAAGTAGGCTTCGTAATGGCTGTAGTGGATTAAATAGACATCTATTCGATAACTTCCTCTCTGACTCTGCCAGCTGCGCCTGCGGCCATCCTGATGAATCTGTTAAACATTACCTTTTTTACTGTCCACTTTTTAATGAACAAAGAACCACCTTTGTAAATGAGCTTGCCTCCAACCAAATCTCCTCAACAACCCTAACCACACAGCAACTTCTATATGCCCGTGCTGACGTTGATGTAGAATTAAACATCACGGTTTCCACCATTCTATGTCAATATATTACTGACACCCGTCGGTTTAAATGACCTATAGTAATTCCAAACACCACTCATGGATTGTGTCGACAAATCCATAGCCGCGGAAGTGTCTGTATGGCCATGCAGTGTGGACCAGCGCCGGTGACTACAGCACATCGAGCTCCTTTCTCCTAATAGCGCCTTGTGATTCGTCAAACCATGCTTTTCTCCTTCTCCCGAAGATTTTATTCTGTCATCATTAGGCTACGTACAACATCTCTCCTTCTCCTCCTCCTCCTCCTCCTCCTCCTCCTCCTCTTCTGCCTCCTACTCTTCTGCCTCCTCCTCCTCCTTCTTCTTCCTCTTCCTCTTCTTTCTTCTTCTTCTTCTTCTTCTTCGAGGAAGACGTGTTTATTTGTGCTCTAGCATTACTCCGATTTTACCGTGTTTAGGATCGTTGAATGTGTCTTTTTGTGCAGTGTATATATTAAAACAGTTGTATATATGTTTGTGACAATAGTTTCGTTTGTATTTTTCGTATTATTGAGTATTTCAGTAATCTAAGTGTGGTTAATATTGAAAGTTATAAGTGTATAGTAGCCATTGCTATAGGCCTTACTGGCCTGTAGGTTGGTCGGCTAGGGTCTCGGACTGATTAGCCTTTTGTTAGCTAACAATGGGTGAGCCGGTCAGTTTCGCTGATAGAGTTAAGTCTGTTAGAAGTGTGTCAAACTTGAGTTCTGCGTCTGACTTTGAGCCCTTCAATGGTATCGATCGTAAGCACGGCGTGAGGATCGATTGTTTGGAGGGGGTGGTGGTAGAAGCGTATGTTAAAGGGGCGGCTTCGGTTGTGCCAGCTGGAAACATTGTAGCCGCGTCTCGCGTTAAAGGTGCAATCACGATTTATCTAAAGACCGAGCATGATGTAAATAAACTGTGCATTGAAGGAATTAACGTTGGTGGAATCTTTCATACCGTTCAGTCTTTAGAAAACGAACCTAGCAAATTCATCATTTCTAACGTACCGCCATATATCCCCAACTATATTATCAAACGGTCATTAGAACAGTATGGAAAACTCGTTAGTGGTTGTCGTGCTATACCGTTAGGATGCAAAGCACCAGAACTTAAACACGTTAAAAGTTTCAGGCGTCAGGTGTTAATTGTCGTTGATAAGCCACCCGTGCCTGACTACATAGACATCTTCTACATAGGGAAATCTCACCGTCTGTTCATCAGCAGTGATGAAATAATCTGCTTTAAGTGCCATGAAAAAGGACACTTTCAAAGATCATGCCCGAATACAAATGTAACCGAACTGATGCAAAATAATGTTGACAATGTTGCTGCTACTAGTAGTAGTAGTAGCAGTAGTAGTAGAAATGATAATTCGTCTTTCGTGCTCGCAGAAAATGACTTTCCGTTACCGCACGTAAATAAGAAGCAACCTATCAGCAATGAGGTGGTGCCGCCTTCGCGAACATCTCCTAAGAAGAAACGTCAGAAAACGAGGTCGGATAACCGTTTTGGTGTTCTCAATTTAATTGACGATGATATTGAAGTCTTACCTCTGTCTCAAAATGTTAACTCTTGTATTGATACCGTCTCAAGAATCCAGGATACAATCGTCGCCACTGTAAACAATAGTAACTCGTTAACGTCAGTTGAGGTACATAATGTACCAGATGTGTCGCCGGAGGAGGACAGTAATTCTATTACCGTGTCAATCGTTCGCGATGAAGAGCCAGTAGCAATGTCAACGCAGGACCTTGTTACTAAGATGGATGACATCATAACAACAATTGACAATAGAAATGGTTCGGGGCCTTCGCCTTTCAAACCTGGGCATGACCCTTGCAGTGATGATAATATTACCATAGGTGCGGCAGAACTACCACCTGTTTCACAAGACATATGTCTGCATGATGACGAGAGTTCGGACACTGACGGTATGTCTATCGTATCAGATATTTCGGACTTTACAGATTTGGCAGATTCAAGGGAGGTAACCCAATCTCTTGAAGAGGTAAAATTGTTCGTAGATAGCTTAAAATACAGCAAAAAAGTTATCGAAAAATGCAAGCTTTTTCAACCTGACTTAAAGCTGTTGATGCATCAGTTATTTAGAATTAAGAAGCAACATGGATTAGATGCTTCTTTTAAATCTCGTCTTACAAAGATTATAACCAAGTTGCATCGTAACCTAAAGAAGTAAATGGTCAGTTTTTTCAAAGGTGGATTTTCCCTAAATGGTTTGCTTTTTCCATCCAGTAATCATGTATCTCATTCAAAAAATGAACATTTGTACTATTTGTATACTTTTTATTAATCTTCTCATGCCATCTCTATGTGTTGTTAGTTTGAACACGAGGGGTTGTCGTGATTCATTTAAAAGATTCAACATTTTAAATCAATTACGAACAGAATTAAGTCCAGATATTGTCTTTTTACAGGATATTCACACAATGAAATCGGACGAGTCACTCTGGCGACTAGTCTGGAGAGGACAAGCATTTTTTTCGCATTTTAGCACAAATTCAGCTGGTGTCGCTATTCTTTTCAAACCCAAGCTCAATATTAGCATTATTGAAACTATCACGGTTGAGCAAGGTAGAATTTTACATGTCACAGCAAAGATTAATGATACATATTTTTATTTGATAAATTTATATAATCATACAGAATCTTATAGCAAAGTTAAATCAACCGAGCTTTTACAATCACATATTGCGTCATTAACAGAACCATATCCGGTTATTCTTGGTGGGGATTTTAACTGTACGCTAGACTGTAACCTAGATAGAACATCAGCCATAGAACCCCACATTTTAGCGAGTGATGCTCTGAAATCTTTAGTATTGCGTCATAATTTTATTGACACATATCGATCTCTGTACCCTGAGTCAAAAACATTCACCTGGTCTAGATCAGATGGAACTGCTTCACGACTTGACAGGATCTATATTTCATGTAATTTCAAGCAGTTTATCAAAAGTTGTTCAGTCATTCCTTGTAATTATTCTGATCATGATTTCGTAAGGGTTATCTTTCAGCTCAAATCAGTAAAACGCAGAAGCGCATATTGGTGTATGAATACAGCTGTATTGAGTGAAACGAAGTACATTAATTTAATAAATGATTTTTGGTGTGAATGGCAAAAACGTAAAAGTGATTTTCGCTGTCTTCAGGATTGGTGGGAGATCGCTAAAAAGCATATATGTTCTATATCTCAGCGTTACTCACAAGAACGCTCTATTCTTTTTCGAGAACGGCGATCGGATTTGCAAAATGAAATTGATCACTTATCAGCCCAAATGCCAAAAACCGATGAGATAAGTGAGATAATTAATCAGAAACAAATGGAATTAGCGCACTTTCTCAGAGAACAAGCTAAAGGTGCCTGGATAAGATCTAGATTCCGGCACATAAATGAATTAGACAAACCAACTAAATATTTCTTTAACCTTGAAAGTAAGCGAGCTACGAATAAAACAATTTCACAGTTGAAATTACCCAATGGTATGATGGTTAATACTGACTCAGATATTTTGTCTCACGCTTCTGATTTTTATAGTGAACTATATAATACATCAGATGTTTGTAATTTGTCAGAAAATGTTTTGCTCTCAGATCTACCTAAATTGAGTAAAAGATCAAAAGATGATTTAGAACGTGAATTAGATTTATCGGAATTTACAATAGCGGTTAATAAACTTAAGAATAATAAGGCTCCGGGAATTGATGGATTACCAGCCGAATTTTATAAAACGTTTTGGCAAACTATTGGTCCTGATTTTCTTCAAGTTTTTAATCAATCAATTCAAGACATGTTGCTCCCTACGTCGTGTAGAAGAGCAGTAGTTACTTTACTGCCAAAAAAGGGTGATTTAACTTGTCTGAAAAATTGGAGGCCGGTGTCACTTTTATGTGTTGACGCTAAAAAATTTTCAAAGGCTTTGTATAATCGTATACGTGCGACACTTGCTGAAATAATTTGCATTGATCAAAGTTATTGTGTTCCCGGCCGTACGATCTGTAATAACATTAGATTAATAACGGATGTAGTTGACTACTCAAACTATAAGTTATTACCGCTTGGATTAGTATCCTTAGATCAAGAGAAAGCGTTTGACAGGGTGAATCACACGTATTTACAAGATACCCTAAATGCTTTCGGATTTGGTGATTTCTTTGTTAGATGTATACAAACCCTGTATACAGAAGCGTCATGTCTACTAAAAATAAACAACCTACTGTCCACGCCCGTTTCTTTCAAACGCGGTATCAGACAGGGCTGCTCTTTATCAGGTGCTTTGTATAGCATTTGTATAGAACCACTGTTAAATAAATTACGTTCAGGCAAAGGTCTGAAGGGGGTAGCTCTGCCTGATACGGATGAAAATGTTGTTTGCTCAGCATATGCCGACGATATAACTGCTTTCTGTACTTGTAATAAGGACTTTGTTAATTTGCAAGAATGGTTAAATATTTATGAGGGCGCGTCCAATGCAAAGATTAATCATTCTAAAACAGAAGGCCTTTGGACTGGCTTATGGAAAACCCGTATTGATGAGCCGCTAGGGTTAAAATGGAACAATAATGGCTTGAAGATCCTTGGTGTTTATATAGGCAATTCTGCAGAATACAGTAATCAAAATTGGACCAACTTTGAAACTGAAATCAGTAATAAACTTGTCAACTGGGTACCATTGTCAAAAGCATTATCCTTTCGAGGTCGCATTATTGTAACTAACCTACTTGCTGCTTCTAAGCTGTGGCACAGGCTAGCTGTTATTGATCCACCTGGCTACATTGTTAATGCTATTCAAAAACTTTTAACGAATTTTGCATGGTCTGGAAAACACTGGCTTCCAAAGGAATTGTTGTATTTACCGTTAGAAGAAGGTGGACAAGGACTTGTTCATATTGTTTCGCGAATACGCGCCTTCCGTATACTATATGTCCAGTCTTTTCTCAATCACTTTGCTTATCATCCGTGTTTCAAATTTACTAGCTGGTTTCTTAAGCAGATACATAATTTAAATTATGATCATCAGATTTTTTCAATACAATTGGATATAAATTTGGTTGATAATGTGCCCAGTTTTTATAAAAGTTTGCTGAATTCATGGTTTCAGTTCAATGTAGCGAGAGTATCACAACCAGTCTGTAAAATAGACTTTTTACAGGAACCATTGTTTCTGAATCCTTTTATTACGAATGCTCCAATAGGACACTCATTCTTTCTTAGTGACTTTATACGTGCTAATGTTACAAAGGTAGATGATATCTTACAAAATGATCAACTGATCTCTCCTGACGATCTTCTCCTTAAACTTGGTCATCGGTCTATGCGACTACTAAGTGCTAATTTAAGCATTATCTGGAATAGCTTGCCAACTGAATGGCTTTCTCTATTAGATCGTCCTATTGATATCCCCAGATCAGTGTATATATATGAACTATCATGCAATTTTGATGAGGAGTCTGTTTTTACTGTATGTGTACCGACACGCTGCAAGAAAGACGTGTACAAACTGTCCTTATTGAAATGTTATTGGAACGTCCTGCATAAACATGCGAGTAACATATGGTCAGATCTTTTAGCTCTTGAAGTCACATCCACAGATTGCTGTCTATGTTTTTATGAATATCCTTGTACATATTATGAAGGCGACTTGTCATGGAAAGTTTTTCATGGAGCCCTAAATACAGGTGTCTTTCTTTTTAAAGCTGGCTATTGTGTTAATGATGCGTGTGCATACTGCGGGGAAAGGGAGGATTTGGCTCACTTTTTCATAACCTGCTCACGTCTGCAACCTTTACTTTTAGCCATTAGAAGATCTGTTTTATATTTGTTAGATGTTGATGAATTTAAGCATGAAAATTATATCAAAGGGTTTCCATGTCCTCATTGCCCGTCAAAATCTGAACGAAAAATTAGACACCGTCTATCTAACTGGATTATAGCTAATGCCAAAATGGCGACTTATGTAACTCGCCAACGCCTGATGGATGGCTACAGTCGAACGGACCCCCTTCGAGAATGCATTTCTAGATTAAGGTCTCGTATTACTATTGAATATAAATATCACAAAGAAAACGATTTATTAGAGACCTTTGAGCATTTTTGGGCTTTTGACAATTTTATCTGCAGCATTGAGGACACTATTCTAAAATTCCACGGCATTTGATGTTGTCTGTCGTCACCTTTTATATTTCTGTATTATGTCTCTGTGATGCTGGTGAATGTTTTGCTTTTAAAGAAAAAATTTTAAACTATATTTGATGTTTTGCAATGGATTTTATGCTGTATATTTATGCCATCATCCTCATTAACTGATTTTATTAGCAGTAAGATATTCTTCTTTTTTCAAATTGTTCTAAAGGTAGTTATTATTTTGCTTTTGGACTGATTCTTTAGCAACGGCATTAAAAAAAATGTATATTCATGCGCAGTTGTAATATTTCGTAATTAATAAAGTATATGAAAAGTCTTCTTCTTCTACTTCTTCTTCTTCTTCTTGTTCTTTTTCTTGTTCTTCTTCTTCTTCGTTGAAGTCGCATGAATTAGAGCTCTCCAATTTCACAGTGTTTTCGCGTGTTTGTGTCTTAATGTTTAATCGTATCTTGTACAGTGTCTTTATTAACGTTTTCTATTTTATGTTTGTGACATTATTTTCCTAATTTGTTGTTGTTTAACTACGTACTTTGATAATTTAAGTTTTGAAGTTATCCGGTTTGTAGTAATACATAGGCGCCATTAAGCTAGCCGGCCTGTCGGCCTAGCCGCTGGTCAGTGTAAGGAGAGCTTGAGTAGGCTTTTGTTTACTAAAAATGGGCACCTTCGCGGACAGAGTGAAAAAATCTCGAGGAGCAGTGACAGGTACGTTAGCTGATTATGAGCCTTTTGGAGGAATAGTTAGAAAGAATGGAGTGAGAACTGACTGCCTGGAAGGGGTAGCAATCGAGGTGTACGTGAAGAGTGCAGCCGCGGTTGTCTCCCCTGGGCACATCGTCGCTGCCTCCAGAGTGAAAGGGGGGTGGGGGGGGGGGTATTAACATGTTTGTGAGAACTGATCGTGATGTGACGAAGTTATGCCTAGAAGGGATACAAGTAGCTGGTCGTTTCCATAACATGTTTTCCCTTGAAAAAGAACCGACTAGAATCGTTATCTCTAACGCTCAGCCATTTATCCCAAACCTTCTGATCACACAAGCACTGGAGTCTTATGGTAAAGTCGTAGGCACTTGTAGGGCCATACCATTAGGCTGTAAAACACCTGAACTTAAGCACGTGACAAGTTTCAGACGGCAACTACAAATCGTCCTTGAAAAGGGTGCTACGCTGCCTGAATTTCTCGATGTCGTCTGTGACAAGAAATCCCATCGTCTTTTCATATCGAATGATGAAATTGTATGTTTCTTTTGTCATCTTAAGATCTTGCCCAAATAAACAGGTTGCCAGTTCGAACTTAGAAAATACCCAGGTGGTCGTGGATGATACTGCGGACAGTTTAAACACTGAACTTATCGTTAATAATGACAATTTTCCCGCAGCTCTGGGTCCGTCATCATTGACTGATAAATCTAACAAACATCTGTTAAATAGATCGTCAACAAACAGTTCATTAAACAGATCACCGAAAAAGTCACCTAGCAAAAAGCGTCAAAAAATCCAATTGAATAATCCGTTCGAAGTTTTAAATTATGACAGTGATGAGGAAATCCGTCCAGCTACCCAGTCGCAAAACGGACACAATAATATTAACGTTATTAGTGCCCAAAATGTTAACCAGGATGATCAACATGAGTGTGGTGATAACGCAATACAGGTAGACGTTCACCGGGAGGCGGAGATGACTCAAGATGACGTCATGACTGCTGCCGTAGTAAATGAGGCGCCATCGTCAGTCTTTACAGAGGGGCCTGTAATTTTGTCTAGTGATCGTGGTGACACCCCAATTCCAGTGTTAAAACCAGGACACGATCCTTGCGAGGATGTGAGGGTATTTGCCGATGCGGGTGAGATGCTACCAGTCTCCCAAGAGACTTTATTGATGAATTCTTTTGAAGAGGACAGTTCCGAATGCGACACCATGTCCATTGTTTCGGAGACGTCGGATGTCGGCGAGTTAGAAGATTCAAGGGAGACAACTCTGTCCCTTGAAGATGTAAAAATGTTCGTCGAAAGCATAAAATATAGCAAGAAGGTTATAGAAAAGTGTAGGGATTTTCAGTCCAACTTTAAGATCCTAATTCATCAACTAATCAGGTTAATAAAGCAATCGAATACTGATCAGCCCATGAAATCCCGTATTTGTAAAATAATTACAAAGTTACACCGTAGCCAGAAAAAATGAAAAGGTGTCCATTTTGTATTTGTAGTTTTTTGAAGTACTTTACTGTTTAAGCATTTTAACACTGATTACTCATGGCTAATTTTATTGTACTCAATTTTATCTTAATATTTTATATAATGGCATCTCTTTCATTTGTATCCTTAAACACGAGAGGTTGTCGCGATTCTTTCAAAAGATTTCGCATGTTTCATCAGCTGCGTTCGGAACTCAAAGCAGATGTAGTATTCTTACAGGATATTCATACGAGCAGGTCTGATGAATCTGTTTGGAATCTATTATGGCGGAGTAAAACAGTTTTCTCACATCTGTCCAAAAATAGTGCTGGGTTGGCAATTTTATTTAGACCTAATTTAGATGTGACTCTGTCTGAGACGAAAACTATTGTACAAGGAAGGATTTTGCATGTTACGGTTAAAATGAAGGATTTTAATTTTTATTTAATTAATTTGTATAATCCTACAGAATGCGCAGATAAACTGAGATGTATTGAATCTCTGAAAGCTCATATTGCGTCACTAACTCACCCGTATCCTATAATAATTGGTGGTGACTTTAATTGCACTTTGGACCCCACGATTGACAGAACATCGGCCGTCGAACCTCACCCGTCAGTCGCTGATGCTCTGCAATCAGTGGTAAGTTGCCATGATCTCATAGATACATTTCGCTACCTTCATCCCCATGCAAAAACATTTACCTGGAAACGATCAAATGAAACCGCATCTAGAATTGATCATTTTTATATCTCTAATTATTGCAAGCAGATTGTTAAATCATGCTCTGTTGTATCTTGTTTGGACTCTGACCATGATTTTGTTATGTGCACCATTCTTTGTAAAAACAGCAAACGAAAGAGTTCATATTGGTGCATAAATACATCTCTCTTAAAAGAGCCACAGTGTTTTAATTTGATAACTGATTTTTGGAAGAGCTGGCGGGGAGAGAAAGTGAATTTTGATTGTTTACATGACTGGTGGGACATGGGTAAAAAGCACATAGCTACCATATCGCAGCGTTATTCCCGTGAACGGGCTGAAACCTTACATGAGAAAAAATTGCAATTGGAATCTGAAATAGATTTATTATCTTCCATGCCACAGAATAGTGATGATATAAGCCGTCTGTTAGAACAAAAACGTTATACATTAGATGATTTACTCAAACATCATGCTAGAGGCGCATGGGTAAGATCACGATTTAAACATCTCAATGAATCTGACAAACCTACTGAATATTTCTTTAATTTAGAACATAAACAAGCATGTAATCGAACGATGTCACATCTAACGCTGCCGGATGGTAGCGCTGTAAACAACGAAGTCGAAATAATAAAGTATGCTACTGAATTTTATAGCGCATTATATAGTAATGCACCAGTATGTAAACAATCAGAGAATGCTCTTTTAGCAAATCTCAGGTGAGCGAAGCATCAAAAAATGATTTAGACAAAGTACTGATTCTGTCGGATTTTACCAATGCTGTTAATAAAATGAAAAACAATAAGAGTCCTGGAATTGATGGCTTGCCGTCAGAGTTTTATAAAACATTTTGGGAAGTTATTAAACAGGATTTTTTAGACGTTTTTAATCAGGCAATTGAAGATATGATTTTACCTACATCTTGTCGACGCGCTGTCATAACTTTGCTTCCGAAGAAGGGTGATCTTAGTTTGATAACCAATTGGCGACCTGTCTCTCTCCTATGGGTTGACTTGAAATTTTTTTCAAAAGCCTTATATAATCGTATAAGTACATGCCTAAATGAAATAATACATATAGATCAGAGCTACTGTATTCCGGGTCGTAGAATTTCTCATAATATTCGACTAATATCGGATGTTATTGACTATTCAAATTGTTTAAATTTGCCTCTTGGTGTAGTGGCTCTGGATCAACAGAAGGCGTTCGACAGAGTCAGTCACACATATTTGTTCGATACTTTAAGTGCATTTGGTTTTGGAGATCACTTCATTCGTTGTATTCGCACGCTCTATAGCAGTAATTTTAGCATTCTAAAAATAAACAATTCGCTCTCCGCTCCGTTCGCTTTCAAGCGTGTGATCAGGCAGGGCTGTTCTCTCTCGGGCGCTCTGTATGCGACTTGTATTGAACCTTTGTTGTGTAATTTGCGATCTGAAACGGGACTAAAGGGGAGAGCACTGCCTGATGCTACGGGTGAAAGAGTTGTCTGTTCTGCTTATGCAGATGATATTACAGCGTTTCTTACATGTGAGGCGGATTTTCTATCATTGAGCTATTGGTTAAGATTATATGAAGACGCTTCAAATGCAAAGGTTAATTACGAGAAAACACAAGGTCTCTGGGCGGGTTCTTGGCATAATCGACCAGCCATTGGAGATAGTGTGGAATAACACTGGCCTGGTCTTTCTAGGCGTTCATATTGGAAATTCGGAAAATTATTCGAATATAAATTGGGATTCACTAGAAATAAATGTGAATAAGAAACTTGGTAATTGGCTTAACTTATCTAAAGCATTGTCACTGAGAGGCCGAATTATTGTAACTAACCTATTAGCTGCTTCCCAGCTTTGGTATAAATTTACGGCCCCGAACCCACCCACCGTTCTGGTCAATTCAATTCAGAAGCGACTGGTTAATTTTAATTGGCAGGGAAAACATTGGATAACAAGAGAACATCGGTGCTTACCATTAGAAAATGGTGGCCATGGTCTGGTTGATATAAGAGCTAGAATACAGACTTTCCGGATCCAGTATGTACAATGTCTATTGAACTCTAATTACTCACACCCATGTTTCAATTTCACGAAATGGTTCTTGAATCGAGTGCATAATATGAAATATGATAACCAGTTATTTTATATTGATCTCACTTCTAATATGTATGAACATTTACCATCTTTTTATAGATCATTGTTTAATGTATGGGGTTCTTTTAGCATTTCAAGGCAATCAACACCAGTCTGTAAAGCGGATGTCCGGAATGAAGCACTCTTCCTGAATCCTTTCATCCGCAATGTAAACACTGGCTTAAGTCTGTTTTATCAAGATTTCATAGATGGAGGGATTACTACTATTGGTAATATAGTATCTGGTGAACATAAAATATCTATTGACCAATTGTCACAGAAAGTAAAATTCAAATCGAAGAGTCTATTAGAGCTCAAATTAAACACTTTGTGGAATAGTATAAACCCTGTATGGATTGGTTTACTAAAGGAATCTAGTCATAATCCTCAGTCTTCATATGCTATTCAACTATCTTGTACTTTTAATGACGCCGAATATTGCGTATCCACACACACAGGTTGTAAATCAGATTTCTACAAGCTGTCAGTTTTCAAATCGTATGATGCTGTTTTTAAGATCTCTGGCCGAAGTATTTGGGCTGATATTTTATCTTTAAGTATCACACCATTGGAACACTGTCGCTGCTTTTATGAATACCCCTGTACACCTTATGAAGGTGATATATCATGGAAGATTTTGCACGGGGCACTAAATACTGGTGTGTTTCTTTACCGTGCAGGATACCGTCCTAACGATGATTGTCCGTCCTGTGCAGAGCGGGAGGACCTTACGCATATGTTTTTAACTTGTCCTCGTCTTCAACCATTGTTGTTGCTCGTTCGTAGAACTGTCCTTAAATTGTTAGATATTAGTGAATTTAAAGCTGAAAACTACATAAAATGTTTCACTTGTCCAAATTGTCCTTCTTGGGATGAACGAAATGTAAAGCATCGCCTCGCAAATTGGGTAATGGCAAATGCAAAAATGGCCACATATATAACACGGCAGCGTCTTCTTGATGGCCAAGAACAAACAGACCCAGTTAAAGTCTTTATACCAAGGCTACGATCACGAATCCATATTGAATTTCAGCATCAGCAAAACATAGGATCTATAGAAACTTTTCTGAATTTCTGGGCTATAAATGAACTTCTATGCAGTGTACAAGATGATGAATTAAATCTCAAGGGACTCGTTTGACCGTGTGTTTTAATTCGTTGTTTGTACCTTGTTTTGGAGTATGATGACAGTTGTTAAAGCTGATGTATTTTATTGTGTCTTTCTATTAAAAACCTTTAGATCTAGTCATGAAGATATTTTATTTTTTATTTATATTGTGCATTTTCCTTTAGCAATATGATACGTTATATTTTAATTTTTGTTTCTTAACAGCATAATCAAATTTGGTATATTTAATGTGACCATGTGATATCTTCCTGATAAATTGTTAATAAAGTACCATGAAAAGTCTTCTTCTTCTTCTTCTTCTTATTACTATTATTAATAATGTTATTGTTGTTATTACTGTTGTGACAGTTGGCAATATTATTATTCGCCTCTTGATTTATTTAATGTAATATTTTTGTATGTAAGTGGGAGACGTGTCTTATTGTGCTCCCACATAGATTAAAAAATAAACCCTGTTTAAAAAAAAAAAATTCATCAAATACAAGCAATTCACGCATATTCGTTCCGAATATGACATATACAGAAACTTCACTCAAGTTTCACCATATTTCACAGCGTATCTATCTTCTTGAAATTGAGATTCAGGGATATCAGGGTTATATCGATCTTAACATGCGCAAAGCATAGGCGGAGGTTAGCTAAAGATGGGTGTGGCATAGCTACAGTGGCAGCGGAGTGGCTCTGCAACATGGGGCAGGGGCGAATACAGGATTTCGTGATAGGGGGTGAAAGGGGTGGGGGAGGGAGGGGGGCTTCCCCCCTCCGTAATATGTGGGGTCCTCCAAATATTTTTGAAAATTAGATGCTCTGGTTAAATTGTTCAGGAAAATGAGAAATTTTCTCTTAGAAAATGTCAATTTACAGAGCATGAAAGGAATATTTTAGAAACTTAAATGACTGGTTTACTATGTCAAAATTTCAAATAATGGCGTGTAAATCGACATTTTTCAAGATCATTTCAGACGGTCTGTCTAGCTAAGGTGTTAATGCCTGGTTAATGATATGACTGTCGCCATCAGGGATTATGTGTTCCTGGATATTGTTGATATAAAATTTATGAGAAATAACAATACGTGGTCAGTGGACAATGACAGTACCATAGAAATACATATGCACAGTACACACAACACTGCGTAGGGGTGGAGTGGGGGCGGGGGTTCCTCTACCAGAAATTTGGTTAAAATGGGTGCTCTTAGAAGCCATCTCCTGCATTTTGAGTGATAATTCGGGGTTTAAAGAAATGTACACTAGGACGATTCAAGGGTGTGGGAGTGTTGCTAAAGACATTATTAACCCGTCAAATTATTTTAGGGGTGGCTTTAGACACCCCCATAGCCCCCTTCCCCAGTTCCCCCGCCACGGCAAAGCTAAAACTGTATTCGCCAATTGCGCGTATACTTCATGTGTGTACTGCATGCTACCTCTATGTATCTTATGTGCACGATATAATGTTCTGCGTCTGACATCTATATAGATTTCTGCTTCTCAATGATGTGGACGTGTTGGTGTGCATAGTAGCAACAAAACAAAATAACGAGCACTTACTCGTGTGCCTCATTTACATTAGCTGATAAATCTATACATGTTATGTACTCAATTACGTGTATAAACTGTTTCTATTGTGTCAATACTAACATTTGGTCATCGATTCTTATATATGCGGACACTCAATAGCCATAAAGATGCCATATACCAAAATATTGAAAACGTGAAACAAATTTGACGACAGATCTCACCACCGTTTCAGAGAGAACACCACGGTATTCGCTGGCAACGGACCTTTCCAGTTTTAGCTATGCCCCGCTCATCTCTATCAAAACTCCACCCACAATTCGCCGTGTTGGGATTGATCGATCCTAGAATTCCCTAAAGCTCAATTTCCTGAAAACTATACAGGTAAGCTGTTGAATATGTTGTAACTAATTTGACTTGGTGCTGTTGCTGCCCATGGTAAGAACAGCGCCCAGTCAAATTAGTTTCAAAAAATTCAACAAAATATTTATTAAATAGTAAAGACATACAATTCGTACAACAACGCATAGTCCGTCTTCAAATATGCGTTCGTGACGTAATTATCGACGGTATTCTTTATGATGTCATTCAACAAGTCGCGTAGTTGCCTATGACGTCATAGGATGGGTTGATAAAGTGGAAAGGTCAATTACCTTCGCGTATCATTGACCTAGAGTGTGTGTGCTATAGGTGATATTTTGTGGCAATGTCTGTAACTGATTTCCTTGAAGTGTCTACAAAAAATGTTGCGGTTTGCATCCTCTCCTCTGATAGTCATTTGAGATTGTGCACACAACGAGGATTGCAAAACCCATTGTGCACAGTTCTGGCGCCAGTATTTCGTCTGAAATTATCAAACTGTCTAGAGATATTTAAGATTGTTTTAATTTCCAATAGGAATGTTTCGTACTTAAAATAATTTATCATGCTAAGATGTTTACATAAAAATGGCAAATAATAACAAATATGGGTGACCGGACCGGAATGTTTGTATAGTAAATCAAGACCACTACACTGTACGATTAGCAACCCCACCCTACAACTACAAGTACTGTATTCTCAGCCTGTAGTGGTAAAAACATCCGGCAGCCGAAGTTAATCATTCGTCGTATGAGCACCGTGTCTTGTCCTCAGCCAAAATCTTTAGCTTCCTCAGGCCCATTCTTGATCTGAGTATACCAAATCCTGTTTTCTTCAGGTCACCTCGCAGCACGCTTAACAGATTTATGTAATTGCATTCTCTCCTGGCTTTATATCTACTTGCACCGAGTAGGACGAATTACAAGTCTGGTGTGACTTCAGGCATCCTTAGCACATGGCCAAACATGGACCATCTTTGCTGGGTGACTTTTACGGACAGCGTCGATGTATTGCACATCATGTATAGTACATCATAGGAAATTTTGCTGTCTGGCCATCCGTGTCCAGTGATATGGTGTGCAGATGTTTGCGGTGGCAGGCATCCCGTTTATCTAGAGCTGCCTTTAGAGGTGCCCAGCTGTTATAATTATACAGCATCAAGGATATGCATGTTGCGTTGTATAAACGTAGTCTTTTTGTCTAGAGCATCTTTGGTCTGTGAATTCGGAGCATCTACAAGGACTGGAAAGGTATGTTCCCTCTGACACAGCGTGTAGCAATGTCAGTGGTTCACCGCCACGAAGTGGACCGTCAATGTCCTTAGCTTTATGTATTGCTGATTGGTAAATGTGGTTAAACACTGTTTCCGATTCATTCATAAAGATGTTCTCATTCTTTAGTTTGCTTGCTTTAGTTTGCTTGCTTCTAAATGAGCCATTACGTTACCAACACCGAGATACAGTGAATGTAGGCTAAAATATAGAACCAGAGAATATATTGTGCAAATTATTATGTATATAACTTTCTCAGTTATGGCCTTGATATTGTATGGGGGACGGTAGGCATTCCTCAGACTATTAGCTGCATGTAGAACAGTACAAAGAATTCTACATGCTTTAACTATAGGCATATGTATTCTAACCCATCTTGTCACAACACAGCCCGTTAATCGTTAAGCTGCCCGAAAGTGCAGACTACTTTTAGATTATTTGTAATGAAACGAAATAAATTTTATAATATGATGATTTTATTGGATATAAATTAATAAAGGGTTAATGATAAATCTGGCCAAAAACAGCATTTGCAATGGTCAAGAGTAAAATATCCATTTGCGGGCAAACACAACAGGATTTTGTAAATTCCAGTGATGAATTTACAAAAAATAGTATTTTCTTGAACATCCAGTGAGTAAAAGCTTAAATTTTCATGAAAAATCCTGACCACCAATGTTAACAGAACCAGCATTTTGAGCGTTTTCAGGTGGGTCATGTTGACACAAGAGGTGCCAATACTCTTGAATTTCACACTACTCAATATGGCACTAGGCCTTAGATACTGTTAAGCAAATTGCATCTAACTTTCATGGAATACCATGGATCTTGATACTATTTGCAATTCTGTGCAATTTATCATCCAATGGAGGAATCCAGTTTTAGCTATGCCTCGCCCATCCCTAGTTAAGCACGCACGCTTCGCTCGGGTTAGGATCGATCGATCCCTGAACTCCCTGATTATCGATTTCCAGAAAACCATGCATTAAGCCGTTCGCTAATTTGACTAGGTATTGTTGCAACCTATTGCAGCAACAACGCCCAGTTAAATTAGTTTCAAAATATTCAACAGCATGTTTATAAAATAGTAAAAACATACAATTCGTACACCAATGCTTAGTCCTTCAACAACTAAGTGTTCGTGATGACATATCTACGTGGTTCATGACTTCATTGATTACGACGTCATCTCACATATCGCGTAGTTGTTTATGACGTCATATGATTGATGGATAAACTGGAAAGGTCCATTCAGACTATAATTTCAGCTTTTAATCCGATTGCATTAGCAAGATATGCGCAAAACATGCCTTTTTGCTGATAGCGTTACATATTATGTGTGGGAATTTCAAGCTTCCCAGTATTATGTTGGCAGGAGTGTGCACATGTATAATGACTCTAAATATACGGACATATTATTTTTGTGAAAATAAACTTTTACATCGCGCTATGCCAAAGAAACAGGTTTTGATTCATGTATTGGTTCTTATGGAATATGAAAACGGAGCTGTAATAGAAATGCATTGGCAACCTTCATTTGCACTTATGGTCTAGTCAGACTAACTGCATACTGTGCAAGGTGGATGCAAAGCCGTTACTCAGAGACTCGCGATCCTACGGTGGTGCAACCCTTGATTCCGACCACAAACCAGTGATTGCTCGATTACAGATCAAATATGAATCATCTACAAGTAACCATCAAAGCAAAAATTTAAGGTCAGCTATGATCCCTCAAACCTATCCAACGGCAGGGCCACCCAGGCGTCATACAAGCAAACAGTATTGAATATATGGCCATGAATGACCTCAACTGTAAACCAAACGAAGTTGAAGTAAAGTCCTAAAATGCGCGGAGACATCAACTGCTAGAAACATCAGTGTAACCAGGAATACCAACCAAACGAAAGACTGTCTAAACAACAGAAATCACTGCGACTACGGATATTTCAAAGCAGTCAAAAGATCACAAAATTGAACTAAGACAGAATTGCACTAAGATCATGCGCCAAATCAGTGCATGATTAAAAAAACCTCTACATAAAAAAGCAGATGACCTGGTAAACCAAAAATTCCCAGAGCAAGTAAAGCATTAAAAATCATCGGTCCACAACAACAAATTGCTGTACAGAACTCTGATGGCCACTTCATCGACTCTGACCAGGGAAAGGCTGAAACACTCCTGGAATGGATTAAAGATCAGTTCACTGACCAAGAAATAAACCTTTGCCCACGTTTGACGGATAGTGACGGCAAAAGTTACGCTTTAACATCTCTAACAAGTAGCGGTGCATGTGGGCCTGGCGGCATTAATAACGAAATCCTTAAATATGCAGAAAATACCATCTCGGGACAAATCTCATACATCATCAACTCTGCTTTTGAGCAACACCTACAATTCGATGACGCGGGCAAATGTACATGCATCGTACTCCAAACTCCTAAAAACTACCCGGACCTCTTTCCACCATGAAACCAATTTGCTTTTGAACAACATCGGAATATTTCTATTAAATGTCACATCATATCGTATCAGAGATAAGATTGAGAAATTAACTGGCAAATTATTATTAGAGGGCGTAACTGCGCTGACATAGTCTGGGAACTACGAATGTTATCAAAGCTTTGGGACTTCTACAAGATGGGAATCGACATGCCAAATGCACTTGATACCATCAGGGGACACGAGATCCTTCAATTTCCCCATACAGCTGGCTGTGATGATGACAAACTACGCCTGCTGTGACGCGTATTGGCAAACAAAAGACTAAATGTTCGTGTCAGATCAACGCTTTCTACATAGTTTGAAAATCATTAGGATCACCATAAGGTGATGGCTTATAACATGTGCTCTTCACTGCCTAACCCGTCGCATCTCAATTCACCTTTCCAGAGTATGCACCCATCATATGACGTCATAATCATCTACGTGATGTGTAAAATGACATCATAATGGATGACATCATGAATGATGTCGATAAGTACGTCACTGCCCTGTAGGTGGGAATACACCTGCCGTATCATCTGCGTGTTGTAAGAGGCGACTAAAGGAGGTAAGGGTGAGGTAACCCTGACAGAAACCTCGAGTGCTGAAGACGCAGGTTCCAGGTCGCACGGCGCATTCTAATAAACCATGGATCCACGCACTTAACGCTTATGATCATGTCGATAGTCACTTACAGGACTGGCGGTATGATCAGCGAACGAAAAGAAGAAGAAGCGCGTCACGAACGCATATTTGAAGACGGTCTATGCGTTGTTCTACAAATTGTATGCCTTTACTATTTAATAAATATTCTGTTGAATATTTTGAAACTAATTTGACAGGGCGCTGTTGCTGCCAGGTCAAATTAGTTACAAAATATTCAACAGCTTCCCTGTATAGTTTTCAGGAAATTGATAGCTAGGGCATTCGGGGATCGATCAATCGAGGTATGGGTGGAGCTTAGCTAGTGATGGGCGGGTCATAGCTAAAAATGGAAAGGTCCATTATCTGTTAGGTAACATTCAACAAGATTAAATCCTCTAATCTCATATATATATATATATATATATATATATATATATATATATATATATATATATATATATATATATATATATATATATTATATATATATATATATATATATATATATATATATATATATATATATATATATATATATATATATATATATATATATATATCATCTTTATCGGCGTGGGAAAAGGTCTTCTTGATACATTACGGATAGGGAAGGGATAGCATAATCTTATGTTCCTTCCCCTGCAGCCCTACGTACATTCAAATTCGCTGTATAACAGGAAATATCGCTTTCTAGTACTTTTGGAAGTTGTGGATCTGTGGCTCTTAAATGTTCATGGCCAGTAAAGATGAGAATAAACCTAAAGGACACTAACAGTGGATAAGACACGGTGGAGAAAGTTGAGAAAAAATCACTCTTTAGCTGCAGAACACAGTCACTCATCATCGTCATTATGATGCCTTTTTACTTTAAAAATCTCACCGTACCACACGGCTACCACACTGAATCTTGCACTAGACGATGGTCCAAATAATGACCTATTGCAACTTACAACTAGTGGAATGCCAAAAGATAAGAAAAGTCAATGCAAAGGGCGAAAAAACACGAGTGGAAGAAAATTACTGCAAGTATGTAAAAATTGTAATATGTTTATAATAAATGGAAGAATGGGGAAGGTCAGGCTTGTCGGAAAAGCAACATGTACAAACAGCTTATTAGATTACGCGATTGGAAATAAAAGGCTTATAGAATACATTACAGAATTTTAAGTATATGATTTTGATGCCGTGCTCTCAGATATACATTGTACTCTTCATCTCGCTTTACTCAATAATAATAATAATAATAATAATAATAATAATAATAATAATAATAATAATAATTATAATGATGATGATAATGGTGATAATGATAATAATAATAATAATAATAATAATAATAATAAGAATAATAATAAGAATAATAATAAGAATAATAATAATAATAATAATAGTCGATTGCCAAGAGAAGTAGATGCAAGATGGGTATCACAAAAGAAAGACATCTTTATAAGAAGCCTAAACCCCGAAAAAGTTCAGAAAATAATAGAAATCATTTTTGAAATACAAAATGGCAATATTGAGGAAAATATAAATGTAGCAACTAGCATGATTGGCAACTTCTTTAGAGAAAGTGATAAAAAGACATTTGGCTACAAAAAGATATATCTAGGGAAACATAAGAATAACAATAAGCCATGGTTTGGTAAAGAATGGAGCCACGTCCGGAAAGAATACCACAAAGCAAAAAAGAGTTACAACATAAACAAAACAGACATAAGTAGAGAGAGATTACAGAAGGCCAGTCGACGGTATAAGATAACAATTAAAAAATATGCACAAGATGCACGCCAACAGTTACATAGCAATTTACGTAAGCTACATAAGGGAGATTGTAACGCATTTTGGAAACTCTTTAAGACCACTACCAAAAAGACCAAAGAAACTAATAAAATAGACCTCGAAGCACTCTTTCAGCATTTAAAAAAAGTTAATGAAGGGGGGCAAGATACAAACGTTGATGTAATAGGAATGATTGATGTGCTCAACTGTACCGAACTTGACGGACCAATCACAAGAAAGGAAATCTGGGATGGTATAAGAAAATTATCAAATGGAAAAGCTGCAGGGGGAGATAATATATACAATGAGTATATTAAATGTTCGGCAGAAATTATGATCCCAGTCTATGAGAGCTTGTTTAATAATATCTTTGATAATGGGGTAGTGCCAAATGAATGGCTAGTTGGAAAAATCATCCCTATATACAAAAATAAAGGTGATCCATCAGACCCAGGAAATTATCGCACAATTACTCTTTTAAGTTGTCTTGGAAAATTATTTACATCAATTCTAAACGAAAGGCTAAAGAGTTATGCATAATCATATGAAATTATAACAGAAGCCCAAACCGTATTTAGGAAACAAAGATCGACACAAGACAACATATTTTCCTTGTATTTAATTAAAGAATTACTTTTTGCCCAAAAGAAAAGGCTTTACTGTTGTTACGTAGATTTTGATTTACGGAGAACTGGTCTGTGGTACAAGCTAATTAAATGCAATATAACAGGAAAATTGTATATAACATGTATAAATCTATTAAATCCTTTGTTAGCCTCAACCATTGTGATTCAGACTGTATGATTAGCAATATTGGGGTACGGCAAGGCGAGAATCTTTCACCTTTCCTATTTTCTATTTTCTTAAACGACTTGGAGGAACATCTACACGACAATGAATTTGTGGGTCTTACATCTATTAATGACATGGCAGAGGAGAATCTAAATCTATGTATACGCCTCGCCATACTGTTATATGCCGACGACAAGGTCGTAATGGTAGAAACACCAGAAGCATTGCAACACGCACTAAATATTTTTCATAATTATTGTATCCATTGGAAGCCACAAATAAATACTACAAAAACAAAAGTAATGATATTGTCCAAGAGAAAAATCAACAACCCACCTAAGTTCTCAATGGGAGGGCAGGAGCTTGAAATAGTCGATGAATACATCTATCTCGGAATTCAAATGAAGTCAAATGGCACGTTTTCAAGTTGCAAAATTCGAAGCTGTAAACAGGGAACAAAAGCCATGTATGCATTAATCACGAAGATCAAAGAACACGATATCCCAATAGATCTACAAACTGTACTTTTTGAAACAATGGTAGTGCCTATTCTTTTATATGGATCAGCAATATGGGGCTTCGAAAACACTAACTTAATAGAATCATGTCAATTGAAATTCTTTAAGTGTATACTGAATCTAAAGAAAAGCACAGCTAATGCCATGGTGTGTGGCGAACTAGGAAGAATGCCACTTGACATCCAAATTCAATGTAACATAATACGATTTTGGGCCGGGTTAGTAGATGGAGGTTATGGGAAATTATCGTCAATGCTTTTCTTCACGTGTCTGGTTCTATGTCAAGAACCCAAATCCAAGTTAAATGGATGAACAAAGTGAAAGCCATTTTAGAAATAACAGGACATATTTTTGGCAGAAACTGCAAACACAAAACAGGTAGTGCAGCGAACAAGACAAGCTTTAGAGCATCAGTATGTAGAAAAATGGACACAACTCATAAATGATTCAATAGGCTAACGTTCTATAAAGAAATAAAAACAAAATTTGAATTCGAAAACTATTTTAAAATATTACCTTATAGAAAAGATATAACCTTTTGTCATTTTAGAACATTGAACCATAAACTCGCAATAGATTTTAAAAGGTGGGTGGGTATTGACATGGAGGACAACAACAACAACAACAACAACAACAACAACACCAACACCAACAACAGCAGCAGCAGCTACAACAGCACAACAACAAAAACAACAACAACAACTGCAGCAACAACAACGACAACAGCAACAGCAACAACAATGACAACGACAGCTACGATAGCGTCAACTACGATAAGGACAACGACAACTACGACATTAGGAGCACCTCGGACACACACCTCTCTACTACGACCAACGCAACAACCACGGCTCCAGCACCAATATGCTACAATCATCACCTCCACAACCACCACCACCACCACAACAACAGCAACAACAACAACAACGACGACGACAATGCAATCGACAAGAACAAAGATGTTGACAACGACAAAGAGAAATATTTAAAAACAAAATATTTCAAATACGCAACGGCAGCTACTAATCATAAAATAATAATAATAATAGTAATAATAATAATAATAATAATAATAATAATAAAATAATAATAATGATGATGATGATGATAATAATAATATAAATAATAATAACTACCGCCATAGTATAAATATCTATAATAATAATAATAATAATAATAATAATAATGTGTACCCCATATGCCGTGTAAATGGCCTGGGTGAATAAAGAAAACTGAAAACCGAAAAACTGAAACTGTCTAGATAACTCTAAGCTCTACTATTAGCTACTAGTATGTAACGTAAATAAGTCTCCACCCTCCTCCTAATTTTGCGAACCGGTTGTAATGACGTGAAAATTACGCCTAATTCACCAAGACTACATTACTTCCAAACCTCCTAATTAATTAAGTAAAAAGATAGATGTAGGAATACAAGGGACTTTGAAGATTTGCTCTAACCATGTGTCATGTTCAAAGATGATTGCAGAAAGGTTGTTTAGGAGCAACCCTATGAGTGATGTGCATAGAGAGAAGGAAGTTGATGTTAGCAAGACTAAAGTTAGCATCCTGGAGGAATAGACATATAGTAGCCTCTCATATACTGAGCTATTAGAAAAGTCAGAATCGATTAAGAGGAACAGACTTCAAGACAGCATTAATAAGCTGGAAGTAGATAGTCAATAAACAAAGAGATACATCTGGAAGCATGTGATCAAAAGAAGAAAAAGAAGAAGAAGAAGACGAATTAATTATTTATTTAATTATTTATTTGTTTATTTATTTATTGTAGAATGAAGTACCTCTCAGTGCTATTGTGCATTTTGGGCTTGGCATTCAGCCAGGATCCGCCGGAAGTACCACCAGGCCTGGAAGTAACGACACCTTGGCCTGAACACGGTAAGCCATTTCCAGTCTCGTATACTTTTATTGGTGCCTAGCGGATTAGTAAACACATAGAATGTTCTTGTTTTGTAATGCTTTCAAGTAATTTGCAAAAACGAAAGATGGTGTAATTATCTTTCAATGGAAAATGTTTGTAATTTCTAAATAAGATATCGTGTTGTAGTATAATAAATGTGTCATCCTTCATCATTCACACACTTTCTTAAAGGATAAATTAATCTCATGATATCTATACAAATGGTCTACTAGGCCACTTATAAATTATGCCCGAAATTTTAAGCTTTTTATCATCCCGTCAAAGAAAGATATTCAGGCTTTAGCGTAGCTAACTGGTGTTATATTTCTCGCTTAGAATGGCTATGCCATTCCTTTCAACCAATAAGAAAAGACCTAGCGTTTCTGCCTCGGTATACACGCACAGTCATAGAGGCGCCATCTATAGCTTGACAATGTGGTATAAAAGCAACCATACAGGTAAGCTGTTGAATATATTGAAACTAATTTCACTGGAAGTTGTTGCTGCATTAGGCAGCAAGAGCTTCCAGTCAAATTAGTTTCAAAATATTCAACACGATTATTATTACATACCAAAGAATGTAATGCATTAGCCCTTACGTGACATCACACACTATCGCTAGAGGAGACAAAATGGTGGAGATCACTATTCAACATTTGCTCGATATTACAAAGCAGATAATTGTGATACGGATAAGGGAATGTGACGGAATCTGAATGATATGGAGTCTATAAACCATAATCTATCGGTGTACTACAACATTGGAGATGAGATTAGCATCCCTTTAATATATTAGCCTTGTATTATAATGCACGAGTACTGTTAATTTTCAGATTGTACCACCGACCATGAACCAATTCCTGGCGAACCAAATAGGTTTCGTATGAAAGGTTCGGACGGCTGGGCTGACGTAAGCTGCAATCCTCCGCACTTCGTCTTCAATTTGTCTGTGAGTTACTTGTTCTTGATAGCGTCGTCGTGTATGTGCCCGCACTGTATTTCCAATAATACCACATTGAGGCAGGGCCGGATTTAGGGTATCGTAGGCCCTAAGCACCTCTGAACAGGAAATGTACTTACTGACCAAAATCGGATGGGTTGGGAAGTGTGTTGGGGTGGGGCCGGGGTAATGATCGAGATCCTTCCCTTGAAAATTTTGAAATCGAGATGCTTTCAGAAGTCATCTCCTGCCTTTCCTGACATAACTATGGACCTGCATCCATAGGTATAATATGTCATAATGATTGTAACGTCAGCCCACTAGTGACCTGATTGAACATGGCGGCAGATACTTGACTGACAGATCAGAACCCTCAATTGTACTAGTCGCGAGTCCCACCTATATCTGATAAAGACGTCTACGTCACAGTAGTGTTTTAGGAATCTTTCCAGAGGGGGCAAATAGTCAAAGATCGCTTCATTATTTAGTAAGACACTTAAAAAAATTTTTTAATTAGATATCATAATGTCATTTCTTGCATTAGTTCTGAGCAATACATTTCTGGGCAAATCATATGGGCAACGAGTTTCTTCCTAAACCTTTTCTCCAAAATTTTCTCAGGGGAGAGGAAATCTGTCGCCCTGTACTGCCATTAGTCACGCCCATGTTACCCCGCAACAATAGTGCACATGCACCTATTAAACACCAGTTCACGCTGCAATAAAGTTTCGTCTATTTTATGATAGGCAGTATAAAACGGGCAGTGTGAGTTTATTAGCCACATGTGTCTTCATGTAGTCGGTAGCTACTTATATATGCTACTCCTTTTAACGCTCATATCAGCCAAAAACGGCTTCTGCGGTGGCCATGAGAAATGTCAATTTGCAGAAAAAGAGAAGAATATTGTTTAGAAATTTACTGTTGGAATGACTGGCTCGAGAAGCGAGTCAATTATTCTAGTGGTAAATTTTTAAAAATAGTAATTTTTTAGTCTGCAAATGGACATTTTCTATAAGAAAATTAAATTTTTTCGAACAAATTTGAGGGTTAAAGGATTAAAGCTCGGTATTTGCGTGTGTCAGATCACGCTGCCACGTCTGTGAGTTGCTTTTCATCTCCGTTTCCGGCTAATAACATTAATGGTACTGTTAAACGTTTATTTGATTATGGCATATGGTATATGCTAATATCATCTCAAATGTGGTATTGGACCGATATACTATGGTTGATAGATTCCATATCATTCATATCGTGTCACATTCCCTTGTATTTGCCTTGTAATGTCGCGTAAATGTTGAACAGTGATTTTCACCATTTTCTCTCCTCAAGCGATAGTGCGTGATGTCATGTAAGTGAAAATGCATTACATTTATTTTTTAATGTAATACCATCTTGTTGAATATTCTGAAACTAATTTGACTGGAAGTTGTTGCTGCCCAAGGTAGCAACAACTTCCAGTCGAATTACTTTCAAAATATTCAACAGCTTTCCTGTATGGTTGCTTTTATACACATTATCAAGCTATAGATGGCACCTATATGACTGAGCACGTATACCGAGGCAGACGCCGTAGGTTTTTTCTGATTGGTTGGAAAGTAAGCTGTAGAAATGTGCCAACATTTAGCTACTAAAGCCTGAATATCTTTCGTTGTCGGCATGATATAAAGCTTAAAATTTCATGCATATTTTACGAGTGGCCTATTAGATCATCTGTATAGATATCATGAGATGAGGTTAGTTATACTTTGATAGGATTTGCAAGTGGAAGTGGAACAACCTGTGCTGTGGGAATACAGTAATTGGTTCACTGCTAAGTAGTTGTGGGTGCATGAGGGTGCGTATAAGGGGCCGCCCTACATATTAGCTGAATCCGTTTCTAGATATGCCCCGCCCATTTCTAGCTAAACACCGCACCCATTTTGTGCGTGTTGAGATCGATTTATATACTTTGAATCCTGAATTCGCGGAATCTCAGTTTCAAGGTAACTATACATATAAGCTGCTAAATATTTTGAAACTAATTTGACATGAAGCTGTTGCTGCCCAGCTCATTTCTAACTAAGCTCCGCCCACTTTGTTCCTGAGTTTGAATTGATTTTAACTCTTTGAACATTGAATTCCTAGAAACGCAATGCAATGGCAACTATGCGGGTAAGTTGTTGAATATTTTGGTACTAATTTGACTTGTGATGTTGTTTATTCACCAGAATAACTATTAAATTGTAACTTCACCAAGAAACCATACAAGGAATCGCGTTTTAGATATGCCCCGATAATCTCTAGCTAAGCTCCACCCCTGCATTCTCTAAATCTCAATTTCCAGAAAACTATACAGGTAAGCTAGTGAATATTTTAAACTAATTTCACTGGGTGCTGCTACTGCCATAGGCAGCAGCATAGGCCCAGTAAAATTAGTTTCAAAATATTCAACAGCATGTTTATTAAATAGTACAGATATTCAATTCGTACAACCTGACGAGCTATTAAACGTTTACGACGGACTAAATCCAGTCATTCATGGCGTAATTGATTATGATGTCATATGATTGACTGTGAAATGGGATTCATCAATTCAGACTGAGCACTACTGTCAGACATTTTCTTCTTTCTTATCGGACTTACGACACTTGATTGTGACGTCATCTACCGTAACAAGTGGCAGATTTTCATTATGACGCCGGATACTTTTATGAAGCACCAGACCCCGCCATAGAATTCAAGCCGATAAATTTGGCACGAAAGAATAACTTTTAACAGAAGTTGGACAGCTAGTGTATATAGTAACCCTTTAATGGCTAAATTTGCTGAAGAAAGTCTAAATATTTGCCTTTTGAATTTCTATTCGCTGGCCATGAGAAGGCTATTTTTGAAAATTTGTGACTGGAATGACTAGCTCGATTATCTCTTGACGCGCATTGGACATTCCTCAAGACGACTACAGAGGCCAATTTTGGCCGGCTTCGCCATGAGAGGGTTAAAGATGAATATAATACACTCTTTAATGAAGTATGATCTTTGATAATATATTTCAGGCCGATTGCAAATGCTTGTGGCCTGATCGGGCTCTGACTTATGGTGACTGTAACACGGTCAATAAACCTGTTCCAGGCGAGTCAAACTACATTTTCCAATGGTGGCACTCAGTGCTTGAAGAGTGGTTTACCTCTAACTGTCACGCCGTCTTTCCCGGAAACTTTCAACACAACAACGATCAGTTATTCTTCAATGTCACGGGTTGCACCTGCGAATGGCTTCCAGAAGCCGAGCGCGGCCCGCTGATACTAGGACGTAAGTTTCATTCAGTAATTCATTCGTTCGTGCGTGTTCGTTCGTTCGTTCGCAAAATCTATTACGTCTCAGAGTCAAATTAATTTTCAAATAACCAACAGATTAGTTACCTTGAAATTTGTATTCTGTAAATGCGTGTTAAACGTATTAAAATCGTACAACGTGGAACTAAGCTTAGGTAGATATAGGCGGGACAAGATCATCATAATGGATTATATCTCCGCCATAAAGCCTAAAAAACATCAAGTGTTTAGCTTATGATGGATTTTCAATTTAATAAACAACCTGTTGTATAATTTGAAACTAATTTGACTGTGAATTGTTGCTGCCTTGGCAAATTAGGTTCAAATTATTATAAAAGAGCTTATTATCTGCATAGTTACCATGCACTTGGTATTCAGATAATGCAGGGTTAAAATATATAAATCGATCCCAAGACACGTAAAATGTAGATTGAGCTTAGATAGAAATGGGTATATAGCTAGAAATGGATCCCCCATTGAATAGGAACACCATTAAGATGATGCAAACACGTGTCATATGATAGGTATGTGACATTTTGGCATGCCACTGCGTGGTGTGCTGTGCTGTGCTGTGCTGTGCTGTGCTGTGCTGTGCTGTGCTGTGCTGTGCTGTGCTGTGCTGTGCTGTGCTGTGCTGTGCTGTGCTGTGCCGTGCTGTGTCGTGCTGTATCATGCCGTGCCATTTCGTGCCATGTCGTGCTATGCTATGCTATGCTATGCTATGCTATGCTATGCTTATGCTATGCTATGCTATGCTATGCTATGCTATGCTTATGCTAGGCGTATGCTATGCTATGCTATGCTATGCTATGCTATGCTATGCTATGCTATGCTATGCTATGCTATGCTATGCTATGCTATGCTATGCTATGCTATGCTATGCTATGCTATGCTATGCTGTGCTATGCTATGCTATGTCATATTACCTATATGTCATGTTATGCCATTCCATTTAGCTGCACCTGACTGTACAATTGATATGGACATACCAATGATCGAGCAACCACCGCTAGATGAGATGGGGAGCTTCGTACAGCTGTATAATCCAGTATGGAAGGTCTGGCCGCCAAGGGTGCTGATAGAACTTGAGGACGACCGTAATGCTATTAGGTGTGAATATAAATTTGAATGTGGCATAGAGGTCAATACTAAGTCCAAACTATACAGTATATACACCACCTCTCCCAGCACAATAATCAATAGCGAATGGACCTTTGCAGTTTTAGTTATGCCCCGCCCCAGTTAAGTGCCACCCACGCAACACCCCATCGATCGATCCCTGAACTCCCTGACTATCAATTTCCAGAAAACTATACGGGTAAGCTGTTGAATATTCTGAAACAAATTTGAGTGGGTGTTGTTGCTGCAAATATGATATAGTTTTGAGACCCGATACAGATTTAGCCTACAATGCATCTGAACACCATGCTTAATGGAGCTTTCTAGTTTTAACATTGCCCCCACCCATCTCTGATTAGGCTCCACACACACGCCTCGCTTGTGTTGGGATCGACCTATCGCCGAACTCCCAATTTCCAGAAAACTATGCCGGTAAGCTGTTGGCAACTCTGAATGTTTATTAAATAGTACAAACATACAATGGACCGGTTTTAGCTATGCCCAGCCCATCTCTAGCTAAGCTCCACCCACACCTCGCTCGTGTTGGGATCGATCGATCTCTGAACACCCTGACTATCAATTTCCAAAAAAAATACACAGGTAAGCTGTTGGATATTTTGAAACTATTTTGACTGGGTGTTGTTGTTGCCTAATGCAGCAACAGCGCCCAGTCAAATTAGTTTCAAAATATTCAACAGCATGTTTATTAAATACTAAACAGCAAAAAATTACAAAGACATACAATTTATACAACGTGTCGGACTCTGAGATTTTATGATGGTCTATATGGAACCCCTTGTGACGTAATGATTGTGACGTCATCCTACACGCCGTAGGTTTTTTCAGATGATGGATAGATACTCTGGAAAGGTGAATTCGTACACTTAGTCCGTCTTCAATCAGTATGCGTTCGTGACGTACTTATCTACATCATTCATGACCTCATTGATTATGATGCCAGCCTGGACAAACTGTAAAGGTTCATTACTGTATACGAAACACTCTTGAGACTACAGCATGGGCAATAATTTTTATGAAGTTCAGTGAACCGCAAAGGTAGGTACACTGGGACACATTTGATACCCAACACTTCTTTCACAGACAATGCATCCATACACCAATATTGGATACTGAATTAAACCATCGAAGCTATAGCCCTGACAAGAAATTACTATGATGTTCAGTGAAACCTGAAAATTAGGGCGCGCTGACCTACATTTGAGACATGACACACTGATAGCCTACAATGCATTCATACGCCACGTTTGGTTACTGCGTACAAAAAGCGTCCTGAAACTACAGGCCAGACAAGAAGAAAAGTGGCCAAGGCTGACACACGTTTAATTCAGTTTAATTCAATTAAATTCAATTTAATTCACTTTACTTACCCCCAGGTCAAAAGGTGATATCTGGGTAATACACATTTGGGTTATCGCGTGTCCATGTATCAAATCTAGGAACCGTGTGAAAAACTCTTGAATCCTTAGTCCCAAATGGCCTATTCCGGGTTTAGCTATGCCACACCCCTCGCGAACTAAGCTCCACCTACACCTCGTTCGAACTTCTCAACTGCCAATTTCCAGAAAACTATACAGGTAAGCTGTTAAATATTTTGAAACTAATTTGACTGGTTGCTGTTGCTGCCAGTGGCAGCAACAGCACCCAGTCAAATTAGCTCCAAAATATTCGACAGCATGTTCATAAAATGGCAAAGACATACAGTTCGTACAAAGTGTAGGACTATTAAGCGTTGAAGACGGACTAAATCGAGTCATTCGTGCCATAATTAATTACGAAGTCATCCTACACACCACTTAGTTGATTATGACGGCATATAACGGTATATATAACCGTATAACATTAAGATAAGTTAAACCAGATGGAGCGTTCCGTGATCCTAAACAGGAAATCTGTCAAATTCATACGCTTTCAGGAGTGTGCTTGGATCCCATATGTTAAGAAAATCAACTATTTTAAGGGCCGAATTTAGCATGGCGTTTGAGATTTGTGATGTTTTCAGTAATTACCAACATATCTGAAATTCAATTTGAAAAGAAATCCTTTAAGATTTTGAATAATTTTTGTGTTTTGGCGTATTCTAAAGCAGATTTTAAATTGTACTACCCACCGCACACTGCGCTGACGAACCGGCCCCATGGCAGATATTTGCATAGGCTAACAGGCCTGGTTAACCCGGACTTACCCAGGTGGCCCGTCAGACTATCCAAATATCTGCCAGTGGACCGTTTCGAGGTGAGAGCAAATTCGGATTATTTTTTACAGAAATTCCTAAGTTCAATTTCAAGGTCACTTTATTTATACTCAGGCCTTTCAAGGACAAAATGTGCGAGATTTACAGATATCTGCGTGAGAGCTTTAGATGGAACCCACATATTTGAGTCTCGCAATGAACGCGTGAGATTTGACATATCTGTAGTTGTGAGAAGTTTCTTTGCTATTTAGGTTTCCAATAGATTTCCTTTGTATTCAGGTTCCAGGAAACACGTTTGAAGTCATGGTTTCTCACAGACAATGAAAAGCCGAATATGTGGATGTACTTCAGCTTAAAAGCGACAGCCGAAGATGACAACGACAATTTCCGCTGTGTATTGGCTGACAGTTGTGCCCGCATACGCCGAGGACGAACAACCGTATACCCACCAACTTTCCGATTCCAGTATCGTGCTAGCAACACGGCGTTTCGGATCGAGTACAGAAATGGAGCATGGGAATGCAACCCAGGTGGAAGCGGTGTGGTAAGTGTTCCTCGATAACGCGCAGTACTCCGTCAGTACTGGGCCAATACTGTACTGTATTGGTCAGGTATTGTTCCAGTACCGGCCCAGTAACCTGAGTAATATAAAGTCATAATTAATTACGTCACTAGTTAATTGGCATAAAAACAAAATGACGAATGGCTCTGTCATTATAATCGAAAAGTACTACGACTACAACTGCTGCTGCCACTGCTGCTGTTGCTACCACTGCTGCTGCTACTACCACAAGAACAAGAACAACAACAACAACAACAACAACAACAACAACAACAACATTAACAAAAACAGCAACAACAACAACAACAACAACTACTAATACTACTACTACTACTACTACTACTACTACTACTACTACCGCTGCAACAACAACAACAACAACAACAACAACAACAACTAATAGTGGTAGTAGTAGTAGTAGTAGTAGTAGTAGTAGTAGTAGTAGTAGTAGTAGTAGTAGTAGTAGTAGTAGTAGTAGTAGTAGTAGTAGTAGTAGTGGTAGTAGTAGTTGTAGTAGTAGTAGTACTATTACTACTACTACTACTACTACTACTACTACTACTACTACTACTACTACTACTGCTGCTGCTGCTGCTGTTGCTGCTGCTGCTGCAGCTGTTGCTGTTGCTGCTGCTGCTGCTACTATCCATCCATCCATCCATCCATTCATCCCATCCCGTGCCGAAATTATCCGTATAAAACATTTGGTAGCGTACAAATATCCAATTGCCTACCTGTATAGTTAGGAATACCTTGGATTTCACTGATTCTGGGACTTCACGATTCCGGGATCTCACGATTCGACGGAGATAAATCTATTCCAACACTCGTAAAACTCGGACGAAGCTTACCTTGAAATGGGTGGGGCGTAGCAAGAGATGGGCGGGGCGTAGGTAGGAATGAATCCCTCCATTATATGACAAATGTTTCCTCTGCAACATAATGTAACTCGATGTCTAACCTGTACGTAATACTTTCAAAATGACTGTACCGGTTAACACTCATATCAGCCAAAACGGCTTCTGCAGTGGTATTGAGAAATGTCAATTTGCAGACCAAGAGAAGACTATTTTTTCTAAATTTACCACTGGAATGCCTGGCTCGATAACCGAGCCAGTCATTCCAGTGGTAAGTTTTAAAAAGATAGTCCTCTTTTGGTCAGCAAATGGACACTTTCTATGAGGAAATTGAATTTTTCTTGAATAAATTCGAGGGTTAAATGATTGTCGTTGACAAGCGAAATTTACTAATGAAAAAACAGAACTTGCTTGAGTGAACAAATATTTATGACTGTCATGGATGAATACAATCTATCGATCAATCTGTCATAATTAACTACTTCACATGTAGGCTGACGTCGTAATCAATTACGTCATGAAACCCGCAAGTAAGTCAGTCATAAACGCTTAATAGCCCGTCATGTTGTACGAATTGTATGTGTTTACTATGTAATAAATATGCTGTTGAATATTTTGAAACTAATTTGACTGGGCGCCGTTGCTGCCATAGGCAGCAACAGCGCTCAGTCAAATTAGTTGCAAAATATTCAACAGCTTATCTGTATAGTTTTCTTGAAATTGAGATTCAGGGAGTTCAGGATTCAATCGATCCCAACACGGGCAAAGGGTGGGTGGAGCTTAGCTAGAGGTGGGCGGGGCACAGCTAAAACAGGATTCATCCATTAATGTACACGAGATGGCGAGCTTTGGATATGAGGTGGATAATAAGGCGATTCTTTCCTCTATAGGCAATGATCACTGCGATCACTTTAATGAAGGGATCAATTTCAAGCTTTGCCACGCCCATCGCTAGCTAAGCTTTGGTCACTTTGCACGGGTGCTGGAATCGATTTGAAAATTAGAAACTTGAATTCCTTGAATCGAAATTTCAAGGTAACTATACGTGTCAGTTGTGGACTATTTCCAAACTAATTTGACTTGGGGATGTAGCTACAAGTCAAATTAGTTTCGAAATACTCAATAGAATGTTTATGAATTTGTGAAATAATTAAAGACAGACAATTTTGACCCTTTCGTGACGGTCTATTGCCAACTTCGTCACGGACTTACGTCATGTTGATTGCGACGTCATCTAGCAAGTGAAATATGTTATTATGACGTTAGATACTTGAGTGACAGTTCGCATCCCTCCAGTGAGCTCATATTATGAGAAAACTTAAATGCATGTCAGAATAAATCTTCTTCCAGGGTCAATGGTTTGATGTAAGTTTCTTCTATGGAGGGTATGCTGCCGGGCCAATGCTGTATGTGAATGGCGAGGACTGTGGTTTGTCAAATCTTGAACCAGAAGATCTACCTCCACCGAGAGATGATGGATTTACCAATCCTGGTAAGATAATTTTGACAATCAAAGACACCGATAACAGCAAGCAAATCTCATCTTATCTTATACCATCCATCCACGTGATAAGAAATGCCACGCATAAACAATGAATTTCATTTCAGGCGTTAACAATTTGTCTGTTAAATTTCTGCGGACTACATTTTCCATGGCGCTTAGCCGCCTCCTCATTCTCCTCTTTGTCTTCCTCCTTCCTCCTCCTCCTCTTCCTCCTCCTCTTCCCCCACATACTCATCTTCCTCCACCTCTCCTTCCTTCTCTTCCTCCTTTTCTTCTTCCTCCTCCTCCTCCTCGTCCCCCACCTCCTCTTCTTCCTCCTCCTCCTCCACCTCCTCTTCTCCTTTCTCATCCTCATTTTCCTCCTCTTCTCCTTCTCCCTCATCCTCATCCTCCTTTTCATCCACCTCCTCTTGTTCTTCCTCCTCCTCATCCTCCCCATATTTCCATCCTCCTCGTCCTCCTCCTCTTCCTGCCTCACCTTCCCATCCTCCTCCTCGTCCTCCGCCTCCTCCTCCTCCTTCTCCTCTTCCTCCACCTCCTCTCCTAATCCTTGCCTTCCTCCTCCTCCCCCTCCTCCTCATTCCCATCCCCGTCCTCCACTCATCCTCCTCCTTTGCATCCGCATCCTCCACCTCTTCCTACCCCACCCTCATCCTCTTCCTCCTCCTCTACCTCCTCCTCCTCCCCTCCTACTCATTTCATTCCTCCTCCTCCTCCTCTTCTGCATCCGCATCCGCCTCCTCTTCCTATCCCACCTCCCCATCCTCATCCTTCTCCTCCTCGTCATCCTCCTTTCTCATCTCTTCTTCCTTCTCTTCTTCCTAATCCGCCTCCTCCTCTTCATCCTCCTCCTCATCCGCGTCCTCCTCCTTTCCTAGACCATATCCCCACCCTCCTGCATCCCCTGCGCCTCCTTCTCATCCTCCTCCTCATCCGCGGCGTCCCCCTCTTCCTAAACCTCCCCTCCCCATCCTCCTCCTCTTGCTGTTTCTGCTGCTGCTCCTCCTCCTCCTCTTCACCCCTCCTCATCCTTATTCTCCTTTCCCTCCTCCTTTTCCTCCTCCTCCTCCTCTTTCGCGTCCTTCTCCTCCTCCTCCTCCTCCTCCTACTCCTCCTCCTCCTCATGACGACGTTTGCGACGGCGGCCGCAGCGGCGATAACGACGACGAGGACGACGACAACGACGACGACGACAACGACAACTATTATTTTTATTATTATTATTATTATTATTATTATAGGTTTTTTTAAGTTACATTTTACATGTGAATTGAACTTGGGCGGTGATCCACTGGACCCAGACAACAAATACACAGGATATATGAGCAGGGTATGTAGATACTGTACATCGCAGATAGAACTTATATCCAAAGCAAAATGTTGTCTTCTAATCGATTTATGTTCCAAATAAAATTAAAAAATCAACAGAACATTTCTTACAAATGTTCATGTTTCTGTGTTTGTTTTGGAAATACGTTAACTTGCTTCGGAGCTGAACTGTATGGTCAAATGACACGTAGGCTGCTCGATGCTAGATTCTTAAAGGGATGCTAATCTCATCTCAAATGTTGTATTGTTGCGATTGATCGTGGTTTATAGATATCCTGTCACATTCCCCTTTTTGTACGCTATCACAATTATTTTCTTTGTAATATCGCATAAATGTTGAACAATGATCGCCACCATTTTGTCTCCTCAAGCGATAGTGTGTGATGTCATGTAAGTGCCAATACATTACATTCTTTATTATGTAATACGCATCTTGTTGAATATTTTGAAACTACTTTTACTGGAAGTTGCTGCTGCCTATAGCAGCAACAACTTCCAGTCAAATTCAGGCAATCCAAGTAAGATTGCTTTTATATCACATTGCCAAACTATAGCTGGCGCCTTTATGACTCAGGGCATTATGGGTGGCAAAGTCTACCACCTGAATGGTTACTATATGATAAAGTGAGATTTCCTTTAAATGCTAGATATTTATAGATATTGGAACAGGGCCCGATTATTTAATGTTGTAAAGTGAATGTCATTGATTCTTCATAAGCTTAGAAAAATTTCTAGATTCCAATGAAAACGAGTCGCTATAGATACATCTTTATCATAGCTGAATGCAGATCAATGGTGTTCCAGATATAATTACAAAATTCAGTGAACCACCACCACCACTACTACGACCACCACCACGACCGCCACCACTACGACCGCCACCATCACCATCACAGCCACCACCAACACGGCCAGATATAATTACAACATTCATTGAACAACTGCCACCACCACCACCACCACGACTACCACTACCACCAGTAGCATTACTACCACCACCAACACCACCACCACAATCACCACACACCGACCAATACAACCGTCGCCACCGCCACCGTCACTGCCACCGCCACCGCCACAGCCACATCCATCACCACCACCACGACCACCATCAACACCAACACCAACACAAACACAATTCTCCCACCACCACCACCAATACCACCACCGCCGCCACCACCACCGCCGCCGCGGCCGCCGCCACCACCACCACCACCACGATTATTATTATTATTATTATTATTATTATTATTATTATTATTATTATTATTATTTCTTTGACCCTTAGTTCCGGGAGCTTTCTGGTGGTCAGTGTACTCCACTTGGAATGCCAATATAAACGCGCAACAACGGAAATCAAACCACAACAACGAGAACATTGTCTTTTACTAGAGTGTATGAACGGCAGTATCCTACGTAAATGCATGCCATTTTAATCTTCTGACGTCCATGATAAACCGCTTTACTGGGCGAGTATTGGGCCCAATCCGGGCTCGGTATTGGCCCAGTACCGGCCCGGTAAGACGCGTTATCAGGACGGTATATTCATCTCTCACATAGGAATGTGATACCGTTTTTTAAAAGATCTGATCAAGTAAAAGTTCTTAAATGGCAAAGTTTTTGTTACCGACCTCACGCTTTCACAAATGGACTATGAGTATGCCAATATATATATATATATATATATATATATAAATTCAATTCCTATCATCATAGTTTCTTACTGTTAGAACTGTGTGATGCATTGGCAATATATATATATATATATATATATATATATATATATATATATATATATATATATATATATATATATATATATATATATATATATATGTATATATATATATATATATATATATATATATGTATATATATATATATATATATATATATATATATATATATATATATATATATATATATATATATATATATATATATATATATATATATATATATATATATATATATATATATATATATATATATATATATATATATTGCCAATGCATCACACAGTTCTAACAGTAAGAAACTATGATGATAGGAATTGAATTTATATATCATCATAGTTTCTTACTGTTAGAACTGTGTGATGCATTGGCAATATATATATATATATATATATATATATATATATATATATATATATATATATATATATATATATATATATATATGTATATATATATATATATATATATATATATATATATATATGTATATATATATATATATATATATATATATATATATATATATATATATATATATATATATATATATATATATATATATATATATATATATATATATATATATATATATATATATATATATATATATATATATATATATATATATATATATATATATATATATATATTGCCAATGCATCACACAGTTCTAACAGTAAGAAACTATGATGATAGGAATTGAATTTTTTTAAATTAGTCTAACTAAAGTCATCATCATTAAAAAAAACCTGGTTAAACATATTTTTCTGGAAATAAGAAGCAAATTGAAATACGTGTTCAACGATATTCCTAATGTGATGCTACTGTATAGCATCTGTTGTACAAAGTTTTCTAAGCAGCATCAAAAAACGAAAAAAAAAATTACATCCATAAAAGTTAACATACGACAGTGTTCTGTTATTTCCGCAGCTGCTCCGGCTGCTATTACTACTACTACTACTACTACTACTACTACTACTACTACTACTACTACTACTACTACTACTACTACTACTACTACTACTACTACTACTACTACTACTACTACTACTACTACTACTACTACTACTACTACTACTACTACTGCTACTACCACTACTACTACTACTACTACTACTACTACTACTACTACTACCTTGTCACCAACTGCCACCAAACCACCAAGGCCACTGTCAAACCTTTCGCCACATCCACCACGACGAGCAACAGCAATGACAATAGCAATGTATTGCAAATTACAGGTTGATTTGTTAATCTGTGTGGGTTACAAAATATGCGACAATACTAAGAAAAGAACACGATTGTGCCATCATTAACACGCACGCACGCACGCACGCACGCACGTACGCACGCACGCTCGCTCTCCCACTCGCTCGGGTGCACGTACGCACTCGTGATGAATGGCCGTGTTCTGCAGCTGAAGAAGTGGAGACATTTTTCAGCTACACTTATTTTGTCTTCAGCCTGCACCATGATGTCTTATCCACTGCGAGGGTCTGCTCGCCTTTACATTATTACCGTCTTTAATGGTCTTACATTACGTTCTTTGAGATCTGATCGCAAAACACATAAGAAAGTTGTGGCGTCCTTTGCGTGTCGGATATCTGTTGCCACCTGCGACTTATTCTAGCGTTTGTTGTGCTGGCGTATTTTCTAACATTCGAGGGGCATGCCCGAACATAAATCATCGTCGTTGCGTTACCTTCACAGACAGCAGCTCTGCGTTGAACACTTTGAAGAGTTCTTTACTTGGTATTATAGTGTGTGGCTAGCGATGATTTGTAATGGTTCGCACATGTTTGCGGTGAAATGCATCAGGTTTATTCAGGAGGGTTTTTTTTAGCTGCACAGCGTTTACAGTTGTATAGCTTTATAGAAACACATGTAGTATCACATAGTTGCCTCGTGACTTTCACGGAGACATTATAGCCACGAATCCACAAATTCCATAAGCTATTTCCTGTTACACATCGTCGTTAGAGTTGCAGAGGAAGGAAGACAAGATTATGCTCGTTCTCCACTTCTCCGTACCCCGATGGGGATTCTGTCGTCATTCATTTCTATGGTGTCGGAGAGGCATCAGTAAATGAATTCTGCTTTGGCTTAATTCATGAAGAGGTTTGCAGGTTTGAGCTGTTCTGTAGGCATTGGAAGTAGTGTATCAAGACGAAAGTTTTCTTCGTCGGTACAGTCTGCAGCATCTGCAGACTCTAGTGGCATACCTATCACTAAGATTGGACGGTTTTATGTTGTGGAACGTTCTCGAACAAATGATAGCTAAGTTAAACATTATATCACTCATGATGAATAATTTCAAAAGAATAATGCAAAACTGGTATGACCAACATATTTTGCGATAACTGAGACACAGGTTGACACAAAAAATGTTCAATAAACCTAAATGGAAGCTTGAGAAAATTAAGTAAACGTTGGAGGGAACAATTGCGTGCTGCCATTGATTTGACACTACTGCTAAATATGACGCTGGAGCTGTGGCTAAGTAGCAAGCGGAGAGTATTGGTGATAAACCATCTCCTTGTGCTGATTCTATTGGTGCTTTAAACGGTGCAGAAAACGTTGATTTGACGCCGGTTATTTAGGTTTGTGGTTGTCAATATGCGTCTCAACAGACGTGGTTCGGCATCATCGTAGCCAGCTTGATGGAGAAATTGAAGGATTCGGGCTCTCTTGATGGTATCAAACGCACGTAACACGTTGATTCCATCGTGTAGAAGTCGCAATGCGTTGGTGGTACTGCTGATATCAACATTCGTTGTGCTCAAACTATGTCAGGGCAGCTACGTCCTCTCTTTAAGCCACTCTATCAGACGCCAGTAAATTTGTCAATCTCATCTCTGATACAAGATAGTGTCACATTTGATAAAATTTTTCGGGTGCTTTTTAAAAGCACTGTTCGACTCCGGTTGGAAAGGTGTCCGGGTGGTTTCCTAGGGGATGGGAGTGCCATTAAATGTACCTTCTCCCACATCACCGATAGGGAAGTGTTGTTAAAAGCTAGAGTTGATAGCATATGTGATTTGTGTCGAGATGGTATCATCTGCAAATTTAAGGAGTTCGTTATTAATGCGGCCAAAGTCAAACCCGCATGCACGGCCATTCGTGAAATACGTTAAAGATCGGCTAACGTTAGCTTCTTTTATTCGATTGTATAAGGACTGTGGCTGGCCTTCAAACTGTGTTAAAGGTTCGCTTCCTGTGTCAGTAAACTGATCTTTGAACCATTCTTTGATTGATTCAGCCATTCTCTGGCCATATCCTAGGGATTAGCAGCGTTATGTACAGCAAGTGGTTGTTGTGCAGTGTTGGTGTTTACCACTTAAATAGACCTTTCCATTTTTTGCTATGCCCCGCCCATCTCTATCTAAACTCCACCCACACATCGTTGTTGGGATCGATCGATCTCTAAACTCCCTTACTATCAATTTCCAGAAAACTATACAGGTAAGCTATTGAATATTTTGGAACTAATTTGACTGGGTGGTGTTGCTGCCTATTGCAGCAACAGCGTCCAGTCAAATTAGTTCCAAAATATTCAACAGCATGTTTATTAAATAGTAGAGACATACAATTCGTACAACGTGTCGGACTACTAAGAGTTAAATACGGGCCAAATATAATAATTTATGACGTAATGATTATGACGTCATCCTCCATACAATTTAGCTGATTTTGACGTCATATGACGTAAGATAATAGATGGATACTCTGAAAAGGTGAATTGCGTGCTCTGACCATTCTTCGACAACCATCCGTGGACGTGATCTCGAATAATGCAATAGAGAGGGCCCATTTCGAGCTAAGCCCCACCCATTTCTAGTTAAGCTCCACCCACTTTATTACGCGTCTTGGAATCGATTTAAAACTTTGAAACCTGAATTTCAAAAATTTACATGTAAACTATTTAATTCAATTGGGCACCAACAGGTCCCAGACTAATTAGTTTTAAAATATTCAACAGAAAGTTTGTTAAATTGTAAATTCGTACAGCGCTAACGGACATATAGACGTTCATGGCAGAGGTAGATACGTCACTACGATTGTGACGTCGGCCAACTAGTGAGGTAATTAATTATGACGTCACATACATGATTGACTAATAACTCGATGCCCCATTCTCCATATTGAAAAGACGGGAACTCGGATACGGAATTAAGAATGATACTGACTTGATTATGAAGACTCGGGCTTGTTATCTAACTGCAGAAGATTCTCTGGCTCGGGAAGGGCAGTGCGCCTTTCACTAATCACAGATTGAACTTTAATAATTGGATGAATTTTAACGAATATATATTTTTTATTAAACTTATAAAACAAGAGAAGGTACTAAGTCGTATTGCAGACTGGAATTAAACTAACTTCTACAAACTTAGATATCGGTTGATAACAGGTAATCTAAGACTTGCGGAAACTAACTACTACTAAAGACTGAGCAGATGATTGCTAAGAAGCACACTAATCTCAGGATCAACGGATGGTAGCGTGATCTCGAATACTGACGACATCGCCTTATATAATGTAACAGGGCGTTCATAACCATCGTCACATATCAGGAGCAAAAGAGGTAGTTTGGATTCTGATTGGTCAAGCCTCATTGCTCACCCAATAGAATCCCCACAAACTCCCTAGAGGGTGCGTGTGTTCGACTAGTTCTCGCTGGAATCGTTTTGAAGGATATATCACAACATCTTGTTGATATTGTACAATACTGACGTCATAATGTTGTGATTCCAAGCATAGTTTCATGTTATTGTTTAGCTTGACAACTCGGTCACAGACTCCTATCTGAATCCCTAGGATTCGCTCATGCATGGTTTGTCTATTTTAGGCGTTGGTAACATGACGGTCGGAGCACCACAGAACCTCATCATCCAGTGATCTCTGACCTAGCACGTGCTGCGATCTGGCCACGGGAAAATCCGTAGCCCACGCAGCACATGAGGCAGCAGTACCTGATAAAGTTCTATCATACTAGCAAACCGGTCATTTAACCACTGACTCTGTTCAAGATATTTCCAGTCAAAATAATCATTTCTTGCTGTACGCTGCCGAGCATTGGCTGCTTAAATAGCTGCTATCGTTCCTAAAACAATCCCGCATCGAAGCAGACAATTCTCAGCCGCATTTTATATGCCACCGCTAATATACATAGCATCAAAATTCATTCAATCATAATAAAACCAGTATTTCATACAGGCCTAACTAACCATGCTTGGATTTCGGATAAATTCTATAACGCCATCATGAAATGCGTTTAACCTTTGAAAGTACAATAGTTTGCAGTCGTTGTTACGAACTAACAAATAGTTTGCGTCTGTCGTTGCGAAAGTTTGCAGTTGTTGTTACGGATTGTATTCAAAATAGTTTGCATTTGTTGCTGTCAAATGGTAAGTAATTCTTTCATCCAATTCATTCCATTCACACTGCATTTATTAACACAGACGCTCGCTGTCTTCACTATAGACCCGCGCCATTGCTAAATTAAATGTTCATTCTTCCTTCTACTATACTATGTTTCCTTCTTGTCTGTTCGTCCGTCCTTTATTCATAACCCAAGCATATATCAAATTCCAGAGCATAGCGTAAAATAGGTTACTACATCACTCGCTCCTGAATAGGTCATCCTGCTCGTCTATCTATATACATAATATTTATTAGATGACTTAAAACAAGGTCCAAACTACAATATAACTGCGTACATGTTCACACGCACACATATATGTACGCACACTCACACGCATATATTACATAAACTGTTTCTCATAAATGATATATATATAAATCACGATGACGTATAAAATATTTATACTGAGATGCACTTGTCCAAAAGACTACTACAAAGATTAACAGAAGATTTGGGCTTCAGGTTCACCAAGAGGTCATATGCAAATAATATTCAAGATCTTGAGGCTAGCTACTTCCTAAAAAATCCCCAGATCCGAATCCGGATATCTACAATATGGGGTTAGGGTAATGTAGGAATCCAGTTTTAGCTATGACCCGCCGATCTCTGCCTAAACTCCACCCACGCACTGACCGTGGTGGGATCGATCGATCAATACAGTCTCAGAATCTCATTTTCCAGAAAATTTCCTCTGGCATCAGCAGCGCCCAGTCAAATTAGTTTCAAAATAATCAACAGTATGTTGATTAAATTGTATACATACAATTCATACAACACCCTTTAGTCTGCCATCAATTAAGCGCTCGTAATGAACTTTGATTCAGATGTGTTTTAATTTTGCCGTCAGACACTGGGGGAATTCAGTTTTAGCTATGCCCCGCCCATCTTTAGCTAAGCTCCACCCACACTTCGCCCGTGTTGGGATCGATCGATCCGTGACTGGCCTGACTATCAACTTCCAAAAATCTATACAGGTAAGCTGTTGAATATTTTGAAACTGCCTATGGCAGCAACAGCGCTCAGTCAAATTAGTTTTAAAATATTTAACAGAATGTTTATTAAATAGTAAAGACATACAATTCGTACAGCAGCGCTTAGTCCGTCATCAAGTAAGCGCTCGTGACGAACTTATCTACGTCATTCATGACGTAATTGATTACGACGTCATCCTACATGCCACGTAGTTGATTATAACGTCATATTATTGATGCGTAAACTGCAAAGGTGCCTTGATTTGCAGATCTGCTCTGTATATGGAGACGTCTGATCTGTCACTGAGGTATCTGACGTCATACTCACAATACGTTAGCTATCATTGTTTGACAACCATTAAGAAGCGTGCACAGTGTGAGCGGAGCGTAGCTATAAACTTAACCGTCCATTGACGTTATTGTATGTGCTCGTAATGTGCTTAACTACGTATTTCACCTTTCCAGAGTATCCATCCATCATCTGATCTCGTATGACGTCATAATCAGCTCAGTGCGTGTATGATGACATCATAATTATTACGTCACAAAGGGTTCCATATAGACCGTCACCAAATCTCAAATGGTCCGACACGTTGTATGAATTGTATATCTTTGTAATTCTTTGCTATTTAATAAACATGCTGTTGAATATTTTGAAACTAATTTGACTGGCCGCTGTTGCTGCCTTAGGCAGCAACAGCACCCAGTCAAATTAGTTTCAAAATGTTCAACAGCTTACCTGTGTAGGTTTTCTTTGGAAATTGATAGTTAGGGCATTCGGGGATCGATCGATCCCAACACGAGCTATGTGCGCGTGGAGCTTAGCTAGTGATGGGCGGGGAATAGCTAAAAATGGAAAGGGACATTGAGTACGATTCATGATACATGTTCTATTCGAGGTACACGGTGTATTTTGCAACTCTTCTGATTGCTGAAATATTTGGGTATCAAGCAAACACGCATCTATAGCCGATCGGCACATGCCCAGATCTTAAAAATAGAAACCGAACAAACGAACAGATTTTATTCATAGGATAGAAATCGCTAAATCCTACGTAAGATATATTCCTTTAAATAATCAGGAACAATTAGCAAGGCCGTGTTCCCATACAGCCACTATTTCGGTAAATACCTGGCATAACGGCTATCGTTCTCATTGAACAGACCTATAAGACTGACTGGTGCCATATATATTGACTTAATGAAGGCATTCGATACGGTGCCACAAAGACGGCCGATTAGTAAGTTGCAAAAATATGGAATAAACCAGCAGATGACGAAATGGGTTGTAAACTTCCAGTCAACGAGAAAACAACGTCACTCGGCAACTAGTGGAATACTGCAAGGTAGTATACTGGGCCTGATACTGTTTGTAATATACATTAATGATCTCCCAGATTGTGTCAAATTAGTATCATACCTATTTGCGGATGATAGCAAGACAAGCTCTGAGGACGATGCAAAAGAATTACAATCTGATCTTGATCGCATGCAGGTGTGGTCTGACAAATGGCTGCTGCGGTTTCAGCATAATAACTGTAACGTCGTGTGGGTTGAAAGTAAAAGAGCAAAACAGTCACAGGACAGCAGGTACCATTTGTATGCACAGGATGGAAAAGAGCTGGTGTTGGAACAGTTGGACCAAGAAAAGGACATTTGAGTAGACAAGAATCTAGCTTTTGCGAGCCACATTAGAACCCAAGGCCATACAGCCAGTAGTATCATGGAGCTGATCAGGCGATCACTTACCTATTTGGATGAAAGTATTTTTCAGAGGGCTTTTCCAGGCATTAGTGAAGAATCATCTGGAATATGCTGGGGTGAGTGTGGGGTGGGTATGGAGTCCGTATAAAAAGAATGATGTTGAAGCAATAGAAAACGTTCGACGAAAAGCAACAAAACCAATACCAACGCTGAAGAACCTCAACTATGCAGAAAGACTGAAAAGACTAGAAATCCTAACAATGTGCTATAGGAGACTGAGAAGAGAAATGATTGAAGTCTATAAGATACTCAGTGGAATTTATGACCGAGAGGTGGCAAACACCTACCAAATATGACAGAGGAGAGAGAGGCACAGGAGACCATAACCTGCTGATTGTCAAGCAACAACGCAAGACGTATACAAGTACACATATTGATGCAAGGTATCAATGGTAAATAGTGTGCCCGGAGGTTATTATAATTCTGAGAATAAACTCAACTGTTTCATGAAAAAATGAAGTTATGTAAAGGCATACAATAAACACAAAAGAAGGAATATTTCTTGCAAAAAGATATGGGCAGTATTAGCTGTGGGCTAGGAAAAGCAGCTTATATTTTTGGTCAGTCCAACACTTTTTCCATCCATCCTCTTTCTCCAGGCCAAACTCCTTAACAGAGAGAGGAACAGACAAAATTAAGAGTAGCCAGTGATGAGAAAATTGCACTACTGCATCAACAGAGTGCAACAGTGGGTCATTAGGTATCAACAACTTGTAAAGATAAAGAAATCAAGAGAGCTGACAACCCAGTCAGTAGAAAATCAGCGCAAGAAGCAGTACAGACCCTGACACCCATTCAAACATATTTTTTAAAAACCTGTAAAGAATATTTTAAACCTAAATCTTGATACCGTCTTAAACAGACGTGAAGAGCTTATCACGCGGAAATATATTGGTGTATTATACACTGCAATGCTAGTGAAATGCACAAAGCAAGTATATTTTTGATGCAATACAGGACCCAGATCTGTACCGACAGATAACCTTTTCAACAAAGTTAAGTGGCTAGGATAGAACCAACACCATGAACCTAGTTTTCTCCAACGAAAATGATATAGTAGAAAACATTCTGACTGAAGACCCAGTGGGGAACATCGTGATCTGTTTCATTTAGCTATCATATCTATGTCACCTATTAAACGATATCTTTACTGGAAACAGTGACAAACTATTAAATCAAATATTTTTGCCAGACAAAAAGGCCAAAATTGGCCTTAACCGTTGTAATGATGACGATCTTGTTGACCATATGTGCAAATGTTAGGGTATTAGCCTGATAAGTCAGGTTCTACCAGTACACGCGGCTAACAATATGGAATATATACACATATTTTCACATTACTATAATAAATATGTGGTGGTAGAATTATTACAATATTTCGCACAGCACGAGAACATACAGTTCTACATGGCCTTATGTTCGAAAACTGGCTACAAGGCATGTAGAGATATTCTGGTACCGAATATAGTACATTATTGGAATTTGACAATGGTGTGCCACTACTAAATTGCATATGACGAAATTACTGTATAGTAAACATTTTTTAAACCTTTGATACTTTATTAGCGTATTCATATACGTATCTAACCATATGGGTGAACTTCTGGGGTCGAACCTATTGCAAAGAAAATCGTTGATCTGACAGAATTTGCGCCAATTTTCGGTCTTGAATTGTGTACTATGAAATTACGTTACTGTAGAATTTTTTTTAATTCGGAATACAACTAGCATATTTCATATAAGTATTTGTGATTGAAATTCTGGGGATGAACGTATTGCAATGAAAACCATGAATTATCCTAAGTTTGAGCTTATTTACGTTACGAAATTTTTCAATCTCACTACGTCGTAAGCTTATGCCTATACCTATCTAAACATATGGGTGATATTCTGGGCCGAACCCATTTTGAGCGATATGTCAGGACATATCGACACCTATCTGAATGTGGTGAATGTGAACCAACCATATTACAATGGGCTGATATGGCGAATATGTAGCAACATATTACCAAATTACTTGATGGTAGAATCGTGCAAAAAGCACAGCTATATGTAAAAAAATTGATTACAAACTGAGATTCTAATACTGAATATAGTAAATTGTTGGCATTTGACAACTGTTCGTGACTATTAAATTGAATATTACGAAATTACTACGTGGTAGAAATCTCAAGATTCATTAGCGTATTCATATCCCTATCTAACCATATGGGTGAAATTATGTAGCCACACATATTGCAGATGGTAGGGTATTGAAAACCACAGATCTGCCAACATTGGAACAAATGTATGCGATGAAAATGCATACTACGAAAATGCTTCACGTTCGAATTCTTTTAAATTCCTAATGTATCTAGCATATTCAACCTCATATACGTCTATGTGAGCGAAGTTCTGGAACCGACCATATTACGGAAAGTAGGGCACCGAAAACCATGAATACACCATCATTTAAGCTAAATTTTGCGTATTAAAATTACTTCATCTAGAATTTGTTAGATTCGGAATATAACTAGCTTATTAAAGCTCAAGTCTATGTGGGGTAACTTATGGGGCTGAACATACTACAGACAATAGGGCACTGAAAACTGTGGTTGTTTATTAATACAATGCCCATCTCTAGCTAAACTCCACCCATACCACTCTCGAGTTGGGATCGATGGATTTCTGAACTACTAGACGATAAATTTCAAGAAAACTATACAGGTAAGCCGTGGAATATTTTGACAATAAATTGACTGGGTCCTGTTGCTGCATATGGCCGCAACAGCGGCCAGTCAAATTATTTTCAAAATATTCAACAGCATTTTTATTAAATAACAAAAACATACAATTCGTACACCGTGTCAGATTATTAAGCATTTAAGATGAACTAAATCGAGTCAGTCATGACGTCATTATTATGACGTCATCCTATGCGTCGCTTAATTAATTACGACGTCATATGACGTAATTTGATGGATAGACAACCTGAAAAGGCCCATTAGCAAGTGGTATTAATTACCTTCGCTCCGTCAGAGGATGAGTGTATTGTATTCGGGTCTATGCGCGTTCGGGATGGCAAGGGTCTACAATCTATGATTGGCCTTGTTAAAATGTGACCTATAAATACGGGTGCTCTCTTAATACAAGTGGTCCATATTGTGTGGACCACGCATTAACAAGTGGTATTAGCCCTGTAATGCTCACTTTGCTCATGCCAATTTCAATAGAGGGATCCATTTCTAGGTACGCCACGCGTATTTCTAGCTAAGCTCCACCCCTTTTTTGCGCGTTGGAATCGATGTCTATATATACGCTGAATAATGAATTTCCAGACTTCCAATTTCAAGGTAACTATACAGGTAAGCTGATGACTATTTTGAAACTAATTTGACTGGGTGCAACGAAAACCATGAATCGGCCTAAATTTGAGCCGAAATTATTTCATGGTAGATAGTTTTAAATCTCACTACTCCGTAAGCGTATGCCAATACCTATCTAAACATATGGGTAACATTCTGGGGCCGAACCCATTATGAGCGATATGCCAGGACATACCGACACCTATCTGAATGTGGTGAATGTGAACCAACCATATTATAAATGGGCCATACGGCGAATATGTAACTAACTACGATGAGATTACTTGATGGTAGAATTGTGCAAATGCACTAGCTCATATTGAGTTATATACATCCATATATAAAACAAATTATTACAAATCGAGAACAGACATTCTGATACCGAATATAGTAAATTGTTGGCATTTGACAACTGTCCGTGGCTACTAAATTGAATATTCCGAAATTACTACGTGGTAGAAAACTCAAGATTCATTAGCGTGTTCATATCGCTATCTAACCATATCGGTGAAATTATGTGGCCAAACCTATTGCAGACAGGTAATAAATAGTATGGCATTGGAAAGTCAGTCATTTAAATGGTGACTTAAAAAACGATTTCTTGACCTGCAAATTAACATCCTCAAGATCACTGTAGAGGCCGGTTTGGCCGGCCTCCTCATGAAAGGGTTAAGATACATTAAGAGAAGATGATAGGCTTACATGGGCAGTCGTTGTCGTTGCAATACTTAATACAGGTCTATGATAGCAACAAGTAGGTGGGTAGGGTGGGGTGGGCTACCAGTCAAAGTATTAAAAAGATATTCGTATAGTTGTCTTTATCTGAGATATTGAAATTTCGGTGTTAAACATTCTAAAGGATTTTGTTAGAAAAACACACAATTCTGCCCAAGTAAGTCACATCTTGGTGGCAGTTGCTTGAAATGACTTCCATAGGCCTAACGTTATTCAATCGGTCACTGAATCCGGATGGTATATTAATACATTAATACCGCGCTCGTGTTGATATCGATGGATCTCTGAGCTTCTTGACTATCAATTTCCAGAAAACTACACAGGTAAGGTGTTGACTATTTTGAAACCAATTTGTCTGGGTGCTGGTGCTGCTTGTGGCAGTAACATCGCCCAGTCAAATTAGTTTCAAAATATTCACCAGCATGTTTTGTAAATAGCAAAGACATACAATTCGCACAACGTGTCGGACTATCAAGCATTTAAGACGGACTAAATTGAGTCAGTCATGACGTCATGATTATGACGTCATCCTATACGCCACGTCATTGATTATGACATCATATGACGTAATATGATCGATAGACAACATGAAAATGTCCATTAGCATGTGGTATTAATTACCCTCCCTCCGTCAGAGGACCAGTACATTGTATTCAGGGCAACAATCTATGATTGGGCTTGTTAAAATATGTGACCTATAAATATGGGTGGTCCCTTAATACAAGTGGTCCATATTGTGTGGGCCACGCATTACCAAGTGGTATTAGCCATGAAATGCTCAATTTGCTCATGACAATTTCAATAGAGAGATCCCTTTCTAGGTATGCCACGCCTATTTCTAGCTAAGCTCCACCCCTTTTTGCGTGTTGGAATCGATGTATATATATATATATATATATATATATATATATATATATATATATATATATATATATATATATATATATATATATATATATATATATATATATATATATATATATATATATATATATATATATACACACGCTGAATAATGAATTACCAGACTTCCAATTTCAATGTAACTATACAGGTAAGCTGGTGACTATTTTGAAACTAATTTGACTGGGTGCTTTTAAAGGTTTGCTGCCTCTGGCCGCAACAACGCCAGGTCAAATTAGTTTCAAAATATTCAACACGATGTTGATTAAACAGTAAAGACATACAATTCGTACACTTGCCGGACTATTCAATGTTCATGACTGAGCTCGATGCGCCATTCATTTAAACATTTTGGATTGTGACGTCAGCCTGTATATGAAGTAATTGATTATGACGTCATATCCTTCAGTTACAGATCGAACCCAGCCATTATCATAGAAAATGACTGTTGAATAAATAGCAAAGACATACAATTCGAACAGCGTCTAGTCAAATTGGTTTCAAAATATTCAACAGCATGTTGATTAAATAGTAAAGACGTGCAATTCGCATACTTGACTGGCTATTCAATGTTCCCGGTGGAGCTAGATACGTCATTCATTACACATTTTGATTGTGACGTCCAGCTACATCTGACCTAAATAATTATGACGTCATATACAGAAAACCCCATTATCATAGAAAATGTCCTATGTCTAATTGCCGTCCAAGAGACCATTGTGGTTTTTCTCTTGCAATTTACTACTGGAATCATAGGATCGGTTATCCAACCAGTCATTTCAGTGGTAAACTTTCAAAACAAGTTCTCCGATGAGTAGCTAATGCAAATGGACATTTCGCATGATCACCGCAAGAAGCCATTTGTGGTCGATTTGATAGAGTGCTAAAGTGGACATATAAGTTCCGTTGGTTGTTTATTAAAATAATTAAGCAGTCATTGCCGCGCCAACTCTATTACAGTCGGACCGGAACAAATAGGAGAACTCGCCATGAATCACGTGCATGAAGATAATATTTATGATATATCCAGCAATCTAAAAATAGAGCCGTGTTATCGCGCCGAGAATTATTAGATCTCGTATCGATGGAGATCTCGCGAGACACAGCCCCACAATCCCCTGAGCGAAAGTGTGTGTGTGTTGTAATATTTAAGGCGTTTATATGCTAGTTCCCAATGCTAGGGTCTAGACTCACGCCTGCATCCCCTGAGCGAAATGTCAGCGCCTATAGGCAATTCTAGCTAGCAATAAATAGAAGCGTGCCCGCTGGAGCGGGACGCAATAAGGAAATACTCATTCACTAAAAGAGTGGTGGATATATGGGAAAGCTTGCGTGAAGATATTGTATATTCGAAATCTGTCTTCGCATTTGAAGTAGCCCTTGATAAATTATGAGCAAATCAGGATATGAAATATCAGTTCAAGTCTCAGAGTATAGGGAAAAGGGAATACGAGAACGTGAATCTTATACACAAGATCAGGCGGACAAAGAGGCAAAGTTTTTTCCTGCGGCCACAGTTCAATCCTAAGAAATCCTAGTATTATAAAAGACCAAGTGTCTATAAATTTACGGAATTATTACAATGTCCAAGTACAGCTGTCCAGAAAAAATTAGCAGCCTATGTTTATGAGGCTTTTAATGTGAGAAAGGATTTGATGACATGAGCACTTTCCCCAAATGTACCTAGACGTTGGGGTGGGGTGAGGTGGGGTGGGTGCGGGGGGGGGGGGTGGTTGTGTAAAACCGGCTTCCTGTTTGGTTAACCTTAAAATATAGATCATCGTAATACAGTATATGTGTGCAAGCGTGTAAGTTAGCAGCCTTTGAACCGGTTTGACTGAAAGCTGTTGTTGCAGTGAGCTGTAATGGCTGCCAGTCAAGCTGGTTCCAAGTCGTGCAGCATTTTGTTTTACAATGTGATTTTTGGTACATGATTTTCTTGTCGACCTGGTCTCACTCCTTGTTTCACTTTCGTTTCTTTCGTGGAAACAAGGAGAAAGGACAAATGGTTGTTGATCAATTTCTCTATGGGTCGACGATTATCTTGTTGACTTGGGACGTGTTCGCGGAGTGGTTGTAGCCTGCGCATGGCATAGCAGCCTTGGAGTCATTATGACGTCATAATATATTATTATGTCATATTCTCCAACGTGGTTGTGCCGGGTGAGGGATGCTGCCCGTTCACGAGCACGCCCCTGGTCTTACTCCTCATTCATATCATGCAACATTTTGTTTTACAATGTGATTATTGGTAGACGATTTTCTTGTTGCCCTGGTCTTACTCCTTGTTTCACTTTCGTTTCTTTCGTGGAAACAAGGAGATGGGGCGAACGGTTGTTGATCAATTTCTCTAGGGGTCGATGATTATTTTGTCGACCTGTGGCCGTGTTCGCGGAGGGGCCGTAGCCAGCATCTTCCGCAGGCCTTCAATAAATTAGCCAAATAGTTTTTATAACTTCGTGGCGAGTTACCAGATCAATCATAGGCGTACAATGGCCAAAATAAGCTAAGGCCGCGTTCTCACTAGAGAGTTAATCCTGAATAACGCCATACGCCAGTATTGACGTATGGCGTTACGCAAGTTAAATCTCCAGTGAGAACACGGCCTCTTTCGGTAAATACCAGGTATATCGGGTAGCGTTCTCATTGAACTGGCTCTTGTATCGGAATAAATACGTCATTTATTTAGACATTTAGGCCGTGTTCTCTCTACGGACTTAACCAGCGTTACGCAATACTGAGGTATGGCATTATTCCCGATTAATTCTCCGCTGAGAACACGGCCTAAACCTCTAAAAGTACACAATTTTAACATTTTTACTTTCAAGCATTTAGGTGTGATTGTGAGCCTTTGAATTTCACTCACACTAGAATAATAGTAATACAAATACTCGCTTAATTTAGAATTACACGACAGTTTTGAAATAATTAAAGCATATTATAATTTATAATAATTTAGAATTTATTAAAATAAAATTGATTATGCCCGTCTGCGGTTGAACCGCCTGTGAAGTCACGTTTCAACTACATAACGATACATTTAAGATGTTGAATATTTTGAATCCAATGTAACTGGCCCGTGGGATAGGGGTGGTGGGGAACTGGGGCTGTTGCTGTGGTACATTGTTGTGACCGACCTTTCGATTTTATTGTGAAAGAGCTACGTCATTTTGATTGTAACGTAATCTAACATATCACACATTTCATTATGACATTAAATCCTTGAGTTCGGATCCATCTATTGCAATGAAACGTGCATAATATGTTTATTCACGTTGATAAAATCAGCTGAGAACAGGAGTTTCTAGAATAGAATAAAATAAAATCCAGTATGGATGATCGAGAAGAATTTTAAATATATAGACTTATAACAACTACTATCCGGCAACTCTAGTCATGGCCGTTATTTTACAGTGGAAATATCCGAAATTGGCAATCGCTGAATCGTTTGTCTTGTATATGAAAAAGTAACCGGTCAACACCACCACTCCCCAAAAACTGTAACAAAAGATGTCCAGTGACATATACAGATTAACGACAAAAAACACAGTTTGACCAATCATGAAGTGCTAAAATCAGGTCAAATCTAGATCTTATATGTAAAAATAACTGGGCATCAAATACTCATCTGCTGTCTGCAGATGAATCAAGGGTGGAATCATGTTTTAGCTGTGCCCCACCCATTTCTATTTAAGCTCCAACCATGCTTTGCGCGTGTTGAGATCAATAGATCCGCGCACTCTCTGAATCTGAATTTCCATAAAGCTATACAGGTAAGACGTTGAATATTTTGAAACTAATTTGAATGGATGCTGCTGCTGCCTATGGCAGTAACAGCGCCAATCAAATTAGTTTCAAAATATTCAACAGAATGTTTATTAAATGGTAAAGACATACAATTGGTACAACAACGCGTCAGTAGGCCTAGGTATGTATGATTACTGTATTCTGCAGCTGTAATAAGAAAAACATCGTACAGCTGCAATCAGTCCTTCTTTGCGTTGGCCCACTGTGTCTTGTCCTCAGCCAAAATCTTTAGCTTCCTCAGGTCCATTCTTGATTTGACTGTACCGAGTTCTGCTCTCTTGTGGACGCCTCTTACAACAAAGCGTAGTCCGTCATCAAGTATGTGTTCGTGACGAATTTATCTACATAATTCTTGACGTAATTGATTATGACGCCAGCCTACACGTGACGTAGTTGATTATGACGTCATATGATTGATGGGTAAGCTGGAAAGGTCCATTTCCTATTCATGAATAATGCCCTGACCTGCAACAAGAGAAAAACGGCGATAAAGTGTTAGCATATTACGAAAACATACGTCAAAGTTTTCTACCGTAACCGTAGTTTACACCAAAAGCAAGAGCAATCAGCTGAAAGGGCTGAAATATCTGCCATATTGGATTTTATCTTACTATACAACTTTCCGATGTGTCGCTTTGGTAGATTTTTGTATGTCTTATGGACATATCAACAGACCAAAAAGAAAAAAAGACCTTTTATTGCAATTTCTAGTCTATTAAACAGTATATGGTGTTATGCACCATGCACAATACGATCCTAAGATCAGTAGTAGCTTAGAAAAGATTGTGTATGTTTGGTCAGTGAAACCCACTAGACACGCCGGGAAGTTATTGTATCCCGTGCGAACACCTCAGCTCTCAGAGGACGCCACTTCACAAACATCAAACCTGCATTGCGTTGAGTATGGAACACGTTTTAAAACGCTTTGCTAGATCTGCAAACGATGACAATCTGTGTTTTCCTATTAATTACTTCGTATTATATAGGCCCTACAAACAGAAAAAATCAGATTTTGCCCGCTCAAACCGCCCTGGGAGGTTTTTCCTATTGAACGCAAGGCGGCTAAATGTGATAGGTACCGATATGAAAGCTACAGAGGACTGAGTACACTAAATCCGTGTTCTCACTGGAGAGTTAATCGGGAATAACGCCATAATGGTTAAGTCTCTAGTAAGGACACGGCGTTAGAATCAAGAAGTAGCTGCGGGAGCTTAGGACTGTAGCTGAAGATTTGAAACAGTGGTCGAAGAAGGAAAAGGACGGATTGTAACTGCGCGATGTTTTCAAACTACTGTAGACAAATAACACAGTACATCATCATCATCATCATTATTATTATTATTATTATTATTATTATTATTATTATTATTATTATTATTATTATTATTATTTTTATTATTATAGAATGAAGTATCTACCAATGCTATTCAGCATTTTGGGTCTGGCATTGTGCCAGCCAGAGATAACCACGCCATGGCCTGATCACGGTAAGCAATTTCCAGTCTCGTATGCCTTGATTGGCGAATATCGGATTCTGAATTCGGGTCCCTGATGTTCGCTCCTATTCATGTCATATCTAGAAATAATTTAATAATTATATTTCAACTTATTGTTAACTTTTAGTATTTGCCAATATCATTTTAAGGAGATTTAAAAGTGCTGCACAGAATATTACTGCCTTTCTGGAGCACACGCAACATGTACCCGGTATACATAACCCGAGTAAGCCTATTTGGGAGCACAGAGCCCCTTAATTATATATGGATCCAGAGGGATTGGCTGCTACTACTACTACTACAACCACCACCACCTCTACCGTTACTACTACTACTACTACTACTACTACTACTACTACTACTACTACTACTACTACTACTACTACTACTACTCCTACTACTACTACTACTACTACTACTACTACTACTACTACTACTACTACGACTACGACTACTACAACCACCACCACCACCTCTACCGTTACTACTACTACTACTACTACTACTACTACTACTACTACTACTACTACTACTACTACTACTACTACTACTACAACCACCACCACCTCTACCGTTACTACTACTACTACTACTACTACTACTACTACTACTACTACTACTACTACTACTACTACTACTACTACTACTACTACTACGACTACTACTACTACTACTACTACTACTACTACTACAACCACCACCACCTCTACCGTTACTACTACTACTACTACTACTACTACTACTACTACTACTACTACTACTACTACTACTAATACTACTACTACTACTACTACTACTACTACTACTACTACTACTACTACTACTACTACTACTACAACCACCACCACCACCTCTACCGTTACTACTACTACTACTACTACTACTACTACTACTACTACTACTACTACTACTACTACTACTACTACTACTACTACTACCACTACGACTACTACTACTACTACTACTACTACTACTACTACTACTACTACTACTACTACTACTACTACTACTACTACTACAACCATTGGTAAATTTGTGTATAGATCCTTTGAAATTGAGATTCTTCGAATTCAATGATCGAAGTGTTTATATGTGTAGAGAACAGAGCAGATATCTGTTTCCAAAACAAAATAAAATGTACTTTTGAATAATTTGATCATAATTCACCTTTCCAGAGTATCCATCTATCTTCCCACCTCATATGACGTCATAATCATCTCAGCGCGTGTATGATGACGTCACAATCATTATGTCACAAAGGGTTACATATAGACCGTCATCAAATCTCATATAATCCGACACGTTGTATGAATCGTATGGCCTTGTAATTCTTTGCTATTTAATATAGATGCAGTTGAATATTTTGAAATTAATGTGACTGGGCGCTGTTGCTGCCATAGGCAGCAACAGCACCCAGTCAAATTAGTTTCACAATATTCAACAGCGTACCTGTGTAGTTTTCTGGAAATTGATAGTCAGGGTGTTCGGAACTCGATCGATCCCAACACGAGCGAGGTGTGGGCGGAGCTTAGCTAGAGATGGGCGGGACATAGCTAAAACCGGAAAGGTCCATTGGACTGGAAGACATTGCTGTCTAAATCAATGTCTTCCATCAGAATATTCAACAGAACATTTCTCACTAACATATTTCTGTTTTTGTTTTGGTGAGAAGAAATGGAGGAAGAGCATACTCTTGGCCTCGCTTCACCACATTGTTATTAGTCTCCGTGCAAACGCAGATTATTTTAATCTTATCGGATCTTTAATCTGGGTGCAAACGCAGATTATTATAATCTTGCCGGAACTTTCTTCTTTGTTTTTTTGTTTGTTTGCTTGTGTGTTCGTTCGCTCCTCCCCCTCTCCCCCCTCTCTTCCCCATCCCCCCTTCCTTCCTTCCTTCCATTGGGTAAAATGCCCCATAGGCAATGCATGGAGATTTTCAGTGCTGGTCTTTGAAGCGCGATTACAACTACAGTTTTTGTCGCATCTAACGTTCGCGATCAGGATGTTGCCATTGGAGTCCTAAGGTATTGATTGATCTAGGCGGCACGGAACAAGGGTGCGTAATACGCCTTGGGCCTCAAAATTACGTGTTTGCGCTTTAGGCAAACATGAATGTTCTTTCATCAGAAAGCTCAGTGGGCACATTAGAAGATACCCTGTGACATCCTTTGATGTTAATGTCACCCCTGTGTCATATACTCAGGGGGAAGCATACATTACGCTTCAAAGTTGCCATTTTTCGTGTTTGGCGGAAAAGAAGATCTGAAAATGACAATGGACATGTTAGAAGATGACCTATGGCACGCAATAATATTACAATCACCAGTGGAGGAATCCAGTTTTAGCTACGATCCGCCCATCCCTAGTTAAGCCCCACCAACGCTTCGCCTGCGTTGGGATCGATCAATCCCTGAACTTACCGAATATCAATTTCCAGAAAACTATACAGGCAGGCTGTTAATTATTTTGAAACTAATTTGACTGGGTGCTGTTACTGGCTATGGCAGCAACAGCGCCCAGTCAAATTGGTTTCAAAATATTCACCAGCATCTTTATTAAATAGTAAGGACATACAATTCGTACAACAACGCTTAGTCCGTCATCAATTATGCGTTTGTGATGAACTTATCTGCGCCATTCATGATGTCATTGATTATGACGTCATCCTCCACGTCACGTAGTTGATTATGACGTCATATGATGGATAGATAAACTGGAAAGGTCCATTAGGAGCAAGCCTACGCTATATGGTATCAGAGATAGGAGTTTTCGTTTTTGGTGGCAATGAACTCCTCTTACCCATACATGTTAAATGATTATCTAAGCAAAAACATATATGCTATTCCTTAATGCCCAGATCACGCAGACTAAGGCCGTGTTCCCACTACTGACTTAACCGGCGTAGCGCAATACTGAGGTATGGCGTTATTCCCGATTAACTCTCCAGTGAGAACACGGCCTTACAGTTACTTCAGTCAATATGTTCCGCTTTTATTATTATTATTATTATTATTATTATTATTATTATTATTATTATTATTATTATTCAAATCATGTTTTCTGATGTCTGTTTGATGTTGATCCGCAGACTGTACGACTGACCACGAGATAATTGCTGGTGAACCGAACAGATATCGGTTGAGAGGGTCAGATGGCTGGGCAGATGTTATCTGTAATCCACCACACTTGATCTTCAATTTGAGTGTGAGTGTGTTTATGCTGTCTACACATGCGTATTAGTGTGTGCATATGATCTATAACCTGGAGGGATCTCATCTGTCAATCAAGTTTCTGAAATAATAAGCAATTCACCTTTTCATAATATTCATCGATCAGTTGACGTCATATGACGTCATACTCAGCTAAGCGGCGTGTAGGATGACGTCATAATCAGTATGTCAAAAATGTAGGCAACAACAGCACCCAGTCAAATTAGTTTCAAAATATTCAACAGCTTACCTGTATAGTTTTCCGGAAATGGATAGTCAGGGAGTTCAGCGATCGATCGATCGCAACACGAGCGAGGTGTGGGTGAAGCATAGCTAGGAATGGGTGGGGCATATCTAAAAATGGAAAGTTCCATTATCGTTTGATTTCCGTGCCAGAGCCCTGTCAGAATCCATTCTATACCAATTTCACTAACGTTACTATAGTACATGTAATAATAATATCATGAGACAAACTGGGCACACCCAGATTCGCATTCTTTCAAAGATTTGAGCAACTCAAAACACCATCCGTATTGCTAATCTCTACAACTCATAACAACTCGGCAATCATTCTATGTTGCTCGCCGTGGACAATGCACTGGCCAACGTCAGTGTTTAACAAACATTGCGACGGGGAAGTTATTTGGAGTACTAGTCCGTGGGCTGTAGGGGGCCCACCTGGATACACCCCCCCCCCACTACTAATTGACGAAACTATATTTTTCTAACAGCTTTCGATGTCCTCTTTAAGATTATGTATGTTAACATGTGATAAACTGGGCCTCAATATGGTTTTTGATGGGTTATATTAGAGCTAATACCCACAGTGAAGCACACAATATTAAGCGGTAGGGTATTAAAACTGAGATATCTTTTGATAGAATCATTGTAGATCGGTGATCGACCACTAAAAATATTGCTTATAGTATCGTCTACGATTGCATATGGTTTACATGCAAATCAGTTTAACAATGAAGTCGGGAGAGGTCAAAAGGTCACACATATTCGCCACAGATTAAAATCTAGCAACTATATGTTGCCATCACTGACGAAGCACCGGTAAAGGAACATTCTAGTTTTAACAGCTTAAGATTGATTAAAAGGCACAATTTGACAAAGATAATGAGTAAAGGTTTACTCATTTAATAGACTACTGTTACTATGACAACTGACAGCCAATTTTTGAGAATCAATGAAAAATGCATTCATTGTAAATTAATTAAGTAGATTTTGATAGAATCGGTGTAGATTGGTGATAGACCACTCAAAATGTTGCTTATAGTATCATCTATGATTGCATATGGTTTCCATGCAAATAAGTTTCATAATGAGGTCGACAGAGGTCAAAAGGTCACAAATCTTCACCACGGCTTGAAATCTAGCAACTACATGTTGCTATCACTGACCAAGCACCGGTAAAGGAACATTCTAGTTTTAACAGCTTAAGATTGATTAGAAGGCACCATTTGACAAATATAATGAATAAAAGTTTACTCATTTAATAGACTATTGTTACTATGACAACTGACAGTATAGCCAATTTTTGCGAATCGATGTAAAATGCAATCATTGTATACTAGACTTGAAATGAGGATATCATCGAATCGAAATTGTGCAGAGCAATAAAAGAGCATTCAAAATATTTTTATTGTTGCTTGTTTTACATCCGACTATAAATTTACCAAATATATTTGAACTCCTGTTAATTCGTCACAGCCACTATTATCTGCTGAGTCTTCTCCATTTTCGTTATCTTCGTCAGTGGGACTGTATTCCTGCTCATTCTTTTCCTTTTCACATTCCTTCTCTGGAATATCAGCCAACATAGATGGCAGTATCTCACCATCACACCACTTAGCTCTCTGTTCACTCTATACAGTCGATTCTCAGTTGCTACAGGGATGTATGGCTTTGGTACGTGGGATCGCTTCCAAATAGCTACCTGATAGTTAACCCTCTTTATGTGCTCGCGGAGGTAAACACTCGGGGTGGGGGCGAGGGGTGGGGTGGGAGGTACGGTGATTAAGTCAACGTTTTTGTTGGGATTGATCTTTTTCCCTACATCACCACACTTTGCCATTAACATTGAGAAACGAAGTGTGAAAACATTTGTCATGGGAGTAATCTTGTACATTCAGCAGGTGAAATCGTCTAATTGAAGAAAGAGATTCTCTGTGATGTCCCATGACCCACTAATGGTCTGGAAAGCCTCCTGATATCTTGGTTGCTTCAGAATGCACTCGTTGTATCACATTTGGTGAAGGCATGAAGACCCAAAAGGGCAGAACAGTAAAGCGGTGTAAAATTCTTAGCCAATTTTGCCCTCACAAATAGCAATGACCATCCTATTAAGTAGTTTTGAACTAAATGTATCACTTCCCCCAGACTTTCAGCATCAGCTGCACTAGTTGCTGTTTGTTTTCGTTATTCCTAATGGATTCCCCAATTTTCAGGTCTTTTTTATTTTCACCCTTCATTATACGTTTCTCTCCAGAAGCTATGTGTGTTCTTTCCATTGATTTGATAGAATTTTCCTTGTACATGTCCGTACTGAATATTACATTGGATTTCCCTACTGTACCAATATCAAACAATTTCTGGCATATCTGCTTAAATGTTCCTGGCACCACTTTCATACAATAAAAGGTGGCGTTTCCATCTTCAATGTTCAGTGTTTTGTGATCAGATGGTGCGTCTGCATTTGATATTCCCATGGTTAAGTAGTGAAACCCTTTACTTTTGTCTGTTTTCAGCAGGTACCCATCAGCCGTGCCAATTGATGATGGTACCGGCATAGGTAGATAATGTAACAGTTCTGCAATACCAAGCTTCTCTGGCTTATTCTGTAATAGTACCAATAACTGGAAGGCAATATTTCCGTGTTGTCTTATTCTATTTCACGATTCTTTTCCCAAGAGCACTCTTCGTCAGTTGATGACATCAGTTTGGATATGGATAGGTTCAGGAGCACCAGACCCAATACGGAACAGCTTATCATTATAATCGAGACTGAAGGGATTCTTGAAGCTTTCTACGGACTCCATTACATTTACAGTGCCTGCCTCACCTTTGCGTACCTGTGAAGGACAGACATCCCAATATCTATTGTTCCTATCTGTCTTGTCTGTCATATCTGCCATTTGGAGCATTGTTCCACATATCTTGCTCGTTCATGTGCCATCTTTCCCCCAGCGTCGATGTGCATCATAGTTATTCAAGATAACAGATACGCCAGCCACACTTCCTCCTGCTCATGCATGCGATTTTGCGTGCTTCATAAATGTCTCCTATATTGTTTTGTATACTGCCTACAAATTTCCAGGCACAGCAGATCTTACAAAACTTATAGCACCTAACTTAATCAGCTCCGTTGCTTCAGGGTGTGATTCTTCTTTGCTTGCCAAGAAAACAAAAAAGTAGGTAAGATACCTTGCATAATTCTGCCCATCAAAACTAAAGAATAGGTCAGCCAATCGATTGAGACATGTTCCGTACAAATAGTAATTGCTTGTCTTAACTGCATTTAGGAGAGACAACATCAACCAAACATGGTCCATGTAAGATAACCAAAACTTGGCAGTCTTACCTAATTCGCCATAGCTAACTCGCAGTCGCAAGTCTGACTAGTCACTTAGATATGAATGAAATGCTGTATCATTCGACAATAGTTCGGAATTCTCTTTGGTTCTTACTTCCAATAAAGTGGTTACTTTTGCCAATAAATTTGGTGGCAAATTCTCTAATAATCGGACCCTTTCGTGGAATGGTATTTGTAGAGTAGCAATTGTTCAAGACCGTCAGCCATTGCTTTGTGGCAGTAGATTGCCAGACTATAATTCTTACCAAACAGCACACGTTAGAGCAGGTAGATATCAGGCCAGATTTTAGTAGAATCTCAGTGAATCCAGATCCACTCATCTTCTTTCCTATATGATTTTCATATAGGCGCATGCCAAATGAAAAGTACCAATCATAACTATGTGATCCTTGTAGTAGTATGGACCTTTCCATATGATAGGCTAAGCTTTCATACACACGCCTAGATCAAAGGTTGTTATGGCATATTTCTTCCCAACATCTTCCGATGCCTTTTTGGACATTCTTAGACACTCTATTACAGTGGCATATTCTGCTATTGATCAAATGCTTTCTAATTACATCTTACTTCTTTGATTTTTTACTCCTGATGCCGTATTTGTTGCTTGATTGCCATATAAAATCCATCTATATGTAAAGCAATTACTTTACACAATTTCGATTCTATAATATGCTCATTTCAAGTTTAGTTTACAATGATTACATTTTATTCGATTCTAAAAAATTAGCTGTTCTGTCAGTTGTCATAGTAACATTATTCTATAATCAATCATAAGCTGTTAAGACTAGAATGTCCCTTTACCGGTGCTTGGTCGGTGATAGGAACATACAGTTGCTTGATTTTAAGCTGTCGCGAAGATTTGTGACCTTTTAACCTCTGTCGACCTCATTATGAAACTGATTTGCATGGAAACCATACGATAAGCAACATTTTATGTGGCCTATCACCAATCTATACCGATTCTATCAAAATCTACTTAATTATTTTATAATGAATGCATTTTTCATCGATTCTAAAAAATTGGCCATGCGGTCAGTTGTCATAGTAACACTATTCTATCAAATGAGTGAATTTTTACTCATTATATTTGTCCAATCTTAAGCTGCTAAAACTAAACTGTTCCTTTACTGGTGCTTGGTCAGTGATAGTAACATACAGTTGCTAGATTTTAAGCTGTAGCGAAAATCTATGACCTGTTGACCTCTGCCGACATAATTATAGAACTGATTTGCATGTAAAACATATACAATCGTAGACGATACTATAAGCAGCATTTTGAGTGGTCGATCACTAATCTACAATGATTCTATCAAAAGATATCTCAGTTTTTAATACCCTACCCCTTAATACGGTCTGCTTCACTGTGGGTATTAACTTTAATATAACCCATCCAAAACCATATTGAGTCCCAGTTTATCACATGTTAACATACATAATCTTAAAGAGGACATCGAAAGCTGTTAAAAATACATAGTTTCGTCAATTAGTGGGGTGGGGGGATGGGTGGAGTATTCAGGTGGGCCCCTCCACCCCATGGACTACACTCACCGTTTGTTGATTTGTTTATATGTACAATGTACATACCGGGCTCAATTTCTATTTATATGCCCCTATTTTACATTTTCGCCTTACTGCTTCAGGGGCCGATCTACCCATTAGCCAATTAGACAAAATGCTTGTAAAACTTAAATCTGGCTAATGAAAAGTAGAATTGGATAAATAATTGGCTAATGACTGAACGTAATTTAATTTTCTTGATAGGCAGAATCCGGGCTAATTTTAGAATTTCAATTGCACGTCAAAATTACTTTTTATGTTACTGAATATTTTGAAACTAATATGACTGAAAGCTGTTGCTTCCTAAGGCATCAACAACTTTAAGTCAGTTTAGTTTCAAAATATTTGACAGCTTTCTTAGTAGATATTAAGACTTAATTGCCTCTGGACTGTAGAATTGATAGTATTAACTGATGATGACTGAGTGCACGTATGTTCATAAGTGACATTGGAGTAAAGATGTGGCTAAAATATTTAATATTTGGCTAACAAAAAAGGTATTTGGCTAATCTATCGGCTAGAACATTGTAAACCAGATCTGTCCCTGTGATTGCAATATGAGGGTGATATATATATAATCTCTTACAATATCTTCCAGGCTGATTGCAAGTGTCTCTGGCCTAATCCGGAGCTTACTTATGGTGATTGCAACACGGTTAATAGACCTATTCCTGGCGAGCCAAGTTACATGTTCGAATGGTGGCACCCTGTGCTTGATCAGTGGATCACTGCTAATTGTCATGCCGTCTTTCCTGTCAACTATGTGCACAACAACGACCAGTTATTCTTCAACGTCACAAGCTGTGCATGTGATTGGCTTCCAGAAGATGAGCGTGGCCCACTGACCGTTGGACGTATGTGTATTCATTCATTCATTCATTCATTCATTCATTCATTCATTCATTCGTTCGTTCGTTCGTTCGTTCGTTCGTTCGTTCGTTCGTTCGTTCGCTCGTTCTTTCATTTTTTAAATAGTCAATAAGTTGAATGAATAGTTCAGCTGAAATCTTTAACTGTCACCAATAGAATGCAACTATCCGCTGAGGGACTGGTGCATAAATGGTGTGTCCAGATTAACAAAGAGATATCTTCCAAATCCAGCTCCCGTGTCACCCAAACAAAAACAAAACACCACCAAGTTATGAGATATATCATTGAACGTGGACGAAGAACAAACATATGTCGGTATGACCTTCGACAACCGGTTACATCATGAAGCTAGACAGTAATGCCTGCCAAAACTGGCGATTTCGAAAACTTGCAAGTGCCCGGTATGGTGCCAACGGAGAGATTCTGAGAACAGTGTATGGAGGAGCAGCAAGCCCTCATCTGTGGGTCATCTGCCTGATCAACTACTGCCAAGACAAACAAGCCGTACCTACATAGGTTCCAAAATCAAGCAATGCGATCCACGCCTATCAAGGAAATGGAAGAACACACTGCAATCCACATACCTCACCCCGTCCCCTCTCCCAAACACGGGAAACAAAATTCATGGTTCAGACTGAAAAACTCAAATACCTTACAAAACCTTCCATGCACACATGGCTGATGAACCTAACAAAAAACATTGGAATTCAAGCAGCTTCAACCACCAAAACAGGAGGATTTACAGAGAATAATATAATAGACTACCAGCGACCACATTACTGAATATACAAATGGATCAGCTGAGTTACACACGGAGGAGACGAAGCGCCAGCACAGTATCAGTTTCAACCAGAGTACACAGGAGAAACTACAGGGCTGAAATGGAGCGATCAGATCTGACAGTCCAGCATGTGACGCTATACTCAATTACGTCACATGTAGGCTGACGTCACAATTAAAATGTGTAACGAATGACGCTTTAATGTCCGTCAAGTGTACGAATTGTATGTCTTTGATGGGTTTTCTTTTTAATAAACATACTGTTGAATATCTTGAAATTAATATGACTGGGCGTTGTTGCTGCCATATATAGGCAGCAACCCCACCCAGTCAAATTAATTTCAAACTATTCTACGGTTTACTTGTTTAGCTACGTTGAAATTGAGATTCTGTGACGTCTGCTTCAAGGTATATAAATCGATCCAAACACTCGCAAGGCGTGGGTGGAGTTTAGGTCTAGATGGGTGGGGCATAGCTAGAAATGAATCCCTATATTCCAGAGCAGGCCGAAAACAGCTATTTTGATCTCAAACCTCGACATCCAAGCACATCAAGTTGTGTGCTTCACAGATGCCCTCTGTTTAGCTTCTGAAGGCCCTGTTCAGTGCGACAATAGCTGAACTGACGGTTGCTCTCAATCAGATCATAAGTTTCAAATTTCTTTAATACTTTCAGGCCAGGTTGTGACATATGGGGAATAATAACACTATAGATATGTGATGTGATTAGTCACAAAGCACACACTATCGATCTTACAGTGAGAGTCAGTCCAATGGGGGTAGCCAATGCAATGAGAAAGCTGCCCAGCAACCTACGCATATTGGGGAAAGAGTGAATGATTTCACTCATAATGAACAGAAGAGTGTGATTAAATCGATAGTGAAACCAAGAGCAAAAGAGACGATTACCGCTTCTTAACACAATGGAGGGAACAGGAAAAATGAACCTTTCCACTGTATCCATTTATTATATGACGGCATAACCAACTATGTGACGTGTAGAATTATATCACAATCAACGACGCCATAGGCAGAAACAGCACCCAGTCAAATTAGTTACAAGATATTCAACAACTTACCTGTATAGTTTTCAGGAAGTGTATGGTCAGGGCATTGGGGGATCGATCAGTCCCAACACAGCCAAGTGTGGGTGGAGCGGAGCTAGAGATGTCATACCCCACAGGCCCTCCAGTTTATGTCACGTTGCAAAAAGATTTTGAATTTTCCGGATTCTTTTGGATCACGCCAGAAGTTGTGGAATCCTAGTATATGATCACGTACTTTCTTGCACTAAGATGCGACCCAAATCGGACAAGTGGTTTCCGAGATATCCATAGAGCCGTATACTTTTACCTGGATTACAGCCAAACTCTCTATTGCGCGATAGCTAGGCAGGTAAGCACGCACGCACGCACGCTTACTTTGAAATTGTGATTCTGAGAATTCAGGGCTCAAAGTCTTAAAACGAGATATTTATGATCCACTCCCAGTGTTCGCTATAGACAGATAGCGCTATAATCATGTTTATTAATGTATTGCATTTAGCCTTACCAGACTGCACAGTGGACATGGATATACCGATGATAGATCAACCGCCTCTAGATGTTTACGGAAGCTTCGTACAACCGTATAATCCAATCTGGAAAGTCTGGCCGCCTAAAGTTTTACTAGAACTTGTGGAATTACGTAATGCTCTTAGGTAGGAAAAATAGTAGTAGTAGTAGTAGTAGTAGTAGTAGTAGTAGTAGTAGTAGTAGTAGTAGTAGTAGTAGTAGTAGTAGTAGCGGTAGCGGCGGCGGCGGCGGCGGCGGCGGCGGCGGCGGCGGCGGCGGCGGCGGCGGCGGCGGCGGCGGCGGCGGCGGCGGCGGCAGTACCAGCGGCGGCAGAGATAGCAGCAGTAGCAGCAGCAACAACAGTATATTAATATATATTTCTTGCTGGACATGACGTTTGACCTCGTTGGTGGTTAATTCAGTTATTGCATTTTCTGCTGAATGATATCTGATTAATGGGCAATTTTAACTACCACTGGCTATGCGATATCATTCGCTCTGATACCCATATCCATTATCCAGGCCTATAAGAGATATTTCAGAATTATTAATTTTGTCCGTGGTGACCTTTAAGCTCGGAAATATGTCCAGAAGAGATAAATCCTCTGACCCGACACGTGTCTGTAGCATACTTGATAGCCTCCCTTACTATGTCAAAGTTATGGCATTAGCTAATTAATTTAATTAAATTAATTAATTTAATTAATGCCGAACATTGTTATCAACAGGCGTGAACACTGGGTGACGACGACGACGACAACGACGACTGACTGATTTCTGAGACTGGATGCATGGCAACTTCTTTTATTCAACATGTCCAGTCATGGGAGAGTATCGATTAGGAAGCGATGAACTTGTCAACATGTAGCGTCTTATAGGTGCATCATAATATTCACGGATAATCTAGAAATGTTAGAGCCGCGAACCCATATAATGCACAGGCATTATTATATGTATTGAGTTTCCCATTGTTGTTGTTGTTGTTGTTGTTGTTGATGTTGTTGTTGTTGTTGTTGTTGTTGTTGTTGTTAAGGAATGGATGAGGGGGAGCGTTACAAATAAGCCGGTGATTACAGTAGCACCATAGCTATCGCATATCGTGGCTAGATTGACCATGCGCATACCAGCACCATGGGGCTAGTCACGACTGCGGATGACCCGAGTTCAGTTAATTGCAATTCCACATCACCGGGTATTCACTGACTGACTGACGCAGTCCTATCAGCCGCATATATATATATCCTTAAAAATGACTAAATTATCTTTTGAAGATAATTTGAAGAGAAATTGAACAGACGCAAAATTACATATTTCTATCAGAAATAAAATTGCATTGGCTATTTTAATCTGACACTTTATTGGACTACGTAATAGGTTTATTAATACAAACTTATTATTTTGGAGACTATACATCCGGAGGGAGAAAATACTGAACTCTGAAAAGCCGCTTTTGAGAGTGTTATGAGCAATCTAGCCAATATATACGATATCTATGGTAGGCACTGACCAGTCAGCGAAATTGGAGTTACTCAACCCCACCCCACCCCTTGACAACTTGGCAACATTTAGGCGCTTATGAAACTCATACTTGAGTGAGTTGGACATACAATGAATAAAAAGCAGTTCCAAGCGGCTAGGACACATTTGATTGACAGCTCACCATGATAACGAAGGTTACAGGGCTGGTACCGGGACAATACCAATAGTTGACGAATGTCCTAAAACATGATGATGACTATCCTCTACGAAACGGGATTCAGATTGACGAGCAGACCGCATAATTTACCTTTCCAGTTTTAGCCCATCTCTAGCTAAGCTCCACCCACACCTCACTCGCGTTGGGATCGACCGATCCCTGAGCACCATGACTATCCATTTCCATAAAACTAAACATGTAAGCTTTTAAATATGTTGAAACTAATTTGACTGGGTGCTGTTGCTGCGTATGGAAGCAACACTCGCAAAGTCAAAGTAGTTTCAAAATATTCAACAGAATGTTTATTAAATGGTAATATAAAGACATACACTTCGTACAACATGTCGGACTATTAAGCGTTAAAGATGGATTATATCGAGTCATTCATGATCGCATGTGTATGACGTCATCACACACGCCACTTAGTCGATTATGATGTCATATGGTGGATGGATAAATTTGGAAAGGTCCATTATAACTATTCAGATCGATAATAATGGATTCATACTGCATTGTAAAACACCTTATGATGATCGGTCAGTTCAGAATAAGTTTTTTAGAAGAACCTCATAGACGTTATAGTTAAGTTCGTTTACTATATGAACGCCATGGCGAGGTAACGGATGCATGGGGTGGACCTTCAGCGCTGAATGGTATTGCCCATACATGTTGAAACTGCAGCAACCAGATGTAGATTAATAATTCAAACTTTAGGTGCACCACTAAATAACGGATTGTAAATATGACGCTATCTTTACATGGTGAAAATTTCAACCATATCTTTTCCACCCATCCCGCCACACTGGCGTAGAGGGACTGTATATAAACTGCATAGGCCCTCAAGTTTAGACGGGAACCAACTCGCGTCTTCATTTCGCACGAACGCGAACTCGCTTCCGCCGAAACCCACCAAACGCGTGCGGCGGGGTAGCGCGCCACCATGGAATAAAAACATGTACAAAGTCATGCCAGTGTTTCCACTGAACGCGAAACGACAATGTGTTGAAGCATAACGAAACTAGTGCACGAAAAACCGCCAAGGCCTTCCTTTCTGTCCGTCGCTTCGCATGATTCTACCGCCTTGACATGACATGCCGTCGTGGTGATCACCATTTCTCGTATATACTATCAGTCTGCGCTTTATGTACTTTATGCACACAAATTGACATAGTCAGGTGATGAATATTATATCACGTGTGAATTTTTTAACGAAAGGAATTATTAAAAAAAAAACTATTATAACCGGCCAAAACCAAGATAAAATTTTAAAACTTTTCACATCGAAAAAAACACAAACTATTAAACAAACTGTAATTTTAATAGACTTATCTTAAAATCGTTTCCCAGACAACAACGACGGCGGCAGCGACGACGACGACTACGACGACGACGACGACGACGACGACGACGGCGATGACAACGACAATGGTACTGGTGAGACGAACAATGATGATGATAATGCACGGGTGCGTACAGAAAAAAAGAGAACCAATAGAAGTAGAACAGCGGCTGTCAATATGGTAGCTCATACAGATATACACTGCTGATGATGATTGATGATGATGATGACGATGATGATGATGATGATGATGATGATGATGATGATGATAATAATAATAATAATAATAATAACGACGATAATTTAATTACTTATGAAATATGTCTATAGTGTAAACTAATTATTTAATATTCACCCCTCATTTATCAATGTAAAATTGATCCGTGTTTACTATAGTTATATTCAAATTATATATACTATTTGCGTCTGACATACATTTGCCTTTCTGAATTGGTGTCTGCATTCAGAAATACGGAAGAGAAACTGACAATTGGCATAGAAAAGCACCGACAATTGTATGATAAAAGTTGCGGAGATTATCATAACACCGACATCAGAGAGAATTCTTGGTCATCATCTAGCAGCAAGAAATTTAATCTCAATCGTAATTAATTAGTACTATTATTCGTATCAATCTACTAATCCTCAGCTTACTCTTCACGGCCCAAATCTATCTTTTTCTAATCATGTTAATTATAATGGCCATAATTTTTATATTTTTGATATTTACTAACGATAGTCAGTGCCGGATTAAGCAGTTGTGGGTATCCGTAGCGTAGTGTAGAGTCAAGGAAACTGAGTTTCCAAAAATCAAATTTATATACATCCGTCCAACCACAACTTGAGCACTGTCAAGAGCAGTATAAAAGAAATAATACATAATATACATATTTTTAATGGAAACAGCTAGTATAATAAACTATACCTATGAAATTACTGTAATATAATTAATGTACAGCAATATTTAAATAAAACAGCTAATCAATATAGCATGACATACAGTTTTCTGCGGCTGTTTATGCAAAAAATCAGTATTTCTCTGTTTATTTCAATAAAAATCTCAATAGTGTGCGTGCGTGTGCGCGCGCGTGTTAGTGAGCGTGTGTGGTTGAGTACAACAGACGCCATTTATTCGCAGCGTCATTAGGCGACGTCAGTTGTCTAGTATGACGGAATACGTTTGATGTTTGATTACATCAATGAAAATTGTCTACCTAGGATCTATAACTGCATGTCACTCACGTATATGACGTCATAATCAATTACGTCACGTGTAGGCTGACGTCACAATCAAAATACGCAATGTAAAAATGATCTTTAGGCCAGTTCTTACGATCAGATTAATCTGATCTGAATTGTTGAATTCTAAAATATCTGACCATGTAAGTATAAAATCTGAAGTCGTATCTGATGATTCTACAGATTTGTCGAATTCGATACAACCTATAAGCGTAAATCAAAGATATGAAGTGTGTTGTCAAGAGAACACAATCCCCGAACCCCACCACTGGAATGACTATTTCGATAACCGAGCTCGTCATTCCAAAGGTTGATTTTCCGAAACAGCCCCACACCCTCCCCGCAAAGGGGCAATCACTGAGGAAATATTTATCTTTTCTTGACCACATTTTGCATGATCAATGAGATCAACTACATTATTTTCATGAGAAATGGGTAAAAACTGAATAAATTCATAGGCAATTATTGAAGGTTCATATTTACTATGAGAAATGCAGATGTAGAGGAGCGGGGGTGGGGGTGTGGGGGTGTGGGGATGTGGGCGGCTGGGGACATATCCAACGGACGTTCCTCAATACTACGCCCAGTCCTGGGTGTATGCGTGCGAAATCCTATCTATAGTCAGGAAGATGACTCTCTTGTTGTCCATGACGCCATATATGTGGGTGAGAGATCGGATCACTCCATTGACCCGCATACTTTCTTCAAAAAGAGCTAGAAATGTCCACGAACGTTTGCTCGTCATTTCATATATACTCCTTATAATTCCCTAGTTTTACCAAAACAATTAAACGAAATCTAGGATTTCTTTTTTCACGAGAGAGTTGATACTTACCTCCCTAATACTTTTGATATTGCTAAATATTGGCTTTCACTCAATAAACACTCAGATTTAAAACAGTTAGGTGCCCCTACTGGGCAGGGAGTCAGAGCGTAGTCTGGCGGATGCCAGCCCCACCACCGCGCATGCGCAGACTAGCACTTCCTCTGACTAGATTATTGGCTGACACACATGCAACTATTAAGAGCCTGAAGACCGAGCCTCTGTGGGGTGGAGAGGCCGGGTCCGTATCTAGGGAGGTAAGTATCAACTCTCTCGTGAAAAAAGAAATCCTAGATTTCGTTTATTTCACTTCAAGAGTATACTTACCTCCCTCATACTTTTGATATTGCCAGAATTCGAAAGTGAATCTGGCGGGAGGGAGGCGAGGTCAAAAGACCAGCTCATCCCTATACGCTTTTCTGCGTTTAAGGCACTTAAACTTCTGAAACTGTAAGAAAAAACAGTCAGGATTTGACTAACCATCGGATAACACCACCGATGTATGAGAGATGACCGAATGTCATATGCGCTCCCCCCCCCCTCCTTCCTGGGAGGAAGAGTCGACTGACCTCAATGTCCTATACGCTCTCTACGTACAAGTGCCATGTACTACAGGACAGAGACGAAAAAGCTCCATTTTCGTAACTCTCAACAATGAACCACACAAATACACAAACCATCACCATATTAATAACGGGTAATCGTGACAATACAATCAACAACGGACAACACATGAACAAGACTGACCTTGTTGAAATGGCTGCTGACATCATCTTCCCATTGGTAAAGACTGATGCAGGCCCAAAAAAGTGGGTGTTTCCATAAATTAATTGTGAAATATATAAGTAATGAGGAAAAAACCTCCTCAAAAAATATAAACCGAGTTATTTTTTCAAAATCGACAAGGCGAGAGGATTAGAGGTGTCACGGAGATAATGGTCTGTAAAACTTGACTCACAGTGCCACTGAGCCACCGACATAATATCATCCACAGGGACCCCATTAAATAGGGCCGTGGATGTCACTACGCCGCGGACACTGTGAGCCTTGGCCACGTCAACCTGCTTCCCGGTGGCGGATTTATGGCAAAACTGAATGCATTCCACAATCCACCTGGAAATGGTGTCCTTAGAAGCCCTGCCATGGGGTTCAATATATGACAACCATAACGCTGACTGGTCGGTGCGCCACTCCGCCGTACGTTGTTTGTACCGGCGCAGCGCCCGGACGGGACACCATGCTTTAGAATTAGGATCATATCTAGTTAAAGCAGGCAAAATAATAGGTTGACCTGGATATTTCAACGACTGATTTTTAGCCAAGAAATTAATCCTAGGTAGCAGCTTAAGGCCTTCCCCTGAAACCACAAAACGGTCATCCTCGGCTGATAAGGCATGAATTTCACTCCTACGCCTAGCCGAGGCCGCAGCAATTAAAAACACAGTCTTCAGTGTTAATAGTTTCATAGAAATGGAACTAAGTGGTTCAAAAGGCTTATCACCTAGTACTTGAAGCACTAGCGATAAACTCCAAGACGGAATCACAGGTGGATTCCTTGGTCTTAGATTGCCCATGCCTTTAATTAATACATTTAATGTATTTACTTCATCACTTCCCCTCTTAGCCAAGCAAGGAATAACAGACATTAATGCTGACTTATAACCAGCAATAGAGTTAGGCTTGAGGCTATAGGCATCATAGTGGTGACAGAGGAAATCAGCTACTACTTGAATAGATGAATCCATTGGATCAATACATCTTTTTGAGCACCATTCTGCAAATCTGTTGATTTTATAATTATATGCTCTGGAGGTTGACCCCTCCTGGCTTTGGCCATAAACATGGCTGCTTGCTCAGAAAAGCCCTCCTTAATTATAGATTCCTTGACAACATCCACGCAGTCAATCTGAACATTGACGGATTGTTGTGAAGGGCCTTGCCCTGGAAGATAATATCGTCCATCAGAGGCAGAGGAACCGGATTGCAGACCAGAAGGTCCAGCAGATCCGTATACCATGATCGGCTTGGCCAATCCGGGGCGATCAGAAGCACTTGGCATTCCTCTTGTCTGATTTTCTGAAGAATTTTTGGAATCAGGATTGCTGGAGGGAATGCGTATGCATACATTCTCCCCCAGCTGATAGCTAACGCATCTGTTGCGAAAGCGCTTGGATCCGGAATCGGAGAGACGTACGTCGTCATCTTCGCATTCTTCTTCGTTGCGAACAAATCGATGTTGGGTTTCCCCCAATGGTCGAACAGACGATCCGCCACACATTGATTTAGTTGCCATTCCGTGGGTAAAACACTCATCCTTCGGCTCAATGAGTCTGCTAGCAGGTTTAACCTTCCCGGAATATGAACTGCTTTCAAGGTAATCTGGTGATCCAGACACCAACAAAGCAGTTTCCATGTCATCATACAGAGACTGGGCGACTTCGTTCCGCCCTGGCGGTTTATGTAAGTCACAACTGTTGAGTTGTCTGAACGAATAAGAACAATCTTGCCCTGAACTTTCTGTAAGAAATGTTCCAGGCCCAGGACTACTGCTTTTAGCTCCAGTAGATTTATATGTTCCTTTGACTGTTCCAGATTCCAAAGCCCTGATATCGTGGACTCTTCCAGGCAAGCTCCCCAGCCCTCCATCGATGCATCTGTATACACAGTCACCTGAGGGTGGGGAGGGGTTAGCAAAACCCCCGGCAAGAGATTCTCTGTATTCAACCACCATTGCAGGTGGTGAATCAGAGGCGCCAACACTGACACATTCGAGTCCAGCGAACCTGTACTCTGGGTCCATTGTGTCATGAGAAATAACTGGATCGGCCGCCTGCGTAAGGCGGCCTGAGGAATGACTGGTTCCAATGAAACCATCAACCCCAGCATTCTCAAGTAAACCCGTGCCAGGACATGACGACTGTCGCACACTGACTGAATTAATGAGATGAGTTTCTTAACTCTCTCCTGAGTAGGATAAACATATCCTGTCTCTAGATCGAAGAACATCCCCAGGTAAACAAACTTCTGGGATGGAGTCAGCTCTGATTTTGGGAAATTGATCATCCAGCCTAAGTCTGTGAGAGTTTTCAAAACAATCTCCAGATTGGCCGACAAACTTTCCCGGGTGTGCGCTTTCAACAGCCAGTCGTCTATGTACGTGTGGACTGCTATGCTTCTCCTGCGGAGGTATGCTGTGATCGCAAGAACCACACGGGTGAAAACCCGAGGAGCCGTGGAAATTCCGAAGGGCAACACCCTGAATTCCCACTGTCTGCCCTGGAATGCAAATCTCAGGAAGCGACAGAAACTCCCGTGGATGGGGATGTGGAAATAAGCGTCCTTCAAATCTATCGACGCCGTCCACATCCCCCTCTCCAACCCCGCCAACACCGAGCGCACCGTTTCCATCTTGAAACTGGGCGTCTCGATGAACTTGTTCAATGGCTTGAGGTTGAGAATCGGTCTCCACCCTCCGGTGCGTTTTGTTACTAAGAACAGGGTTGAATAGAAGCCCGGACACCTTTGTGCCGGCTGAATAGCTCCCTTTTGTACGAGGGAATTTATCTCCTCCTCGATACACAACCTTTGCTCTGGATCTCTCGGAATGGGAGTCCAGACTGGCACTAGAGACAGTCGCGACGGCGGGCCTGTCATCCACTCTGGATGATACCCGACGGAAAGCCATCGCAAGACTAAACGGTCCTGAGTTAACCGTTCCCACTCTTGCATGTGGTCGGCTAGCCGGCCTCCCACCGGTCCACCTAGGGACCGCGGTGGACACGAGGCATGCAAGAGCGGCACTGTCTCCGTCGCCATACACACCGGAGTGGTTCTTACCGCGGTAAGCGTCCTGTCAGGACCGATAACCACGCCCAGATCCTCGCGCGCCCCGCCCCGCCCCGCGCGCACCTTGGTGCGCGGGCGGCTGCCTGGCTGACGGTGCCTGAGGAACCTGCGCCCCCCTCGCTGCTGGCCGAATCGCACGCGGCCGAGGCCGACGCTGCGACGGTGGCTGGCCTCTGACTTGGCCAGCACCACCTCGAGCCTGCAGGGGACGATACGCAGGGGCCGCGGCGCGAACGTTAGCACGACGCAGCACCTCAAACTGCTCGCGCAGCGCCCTCTGGTTATTCACCAGGGTGACCGTCTCCTGGAGGTGTCGACATCCCTCACCTCCAAAAAGACCAGGACCCGTCATAGGCGTACGCAGTAGCCTATTGTACAGGTCCTGAGACGGGCACAGATTGTCCAGGGCAAACGTGCGTCTTGCCCGGACACTCCTGGTCACCGCCCGAGTCATACAGTCCAGCGCCAGGTTAATACCATCCTGGATGGCTCGCTGGACCGTGACCGGACTTGGCTGGCGCGATGCGGATGCCGTTACTACCCCCTGTAACAGCTGGGAGACGTGGGACAGAGCGGCAATCGAAGCCCTCCCACTCTCCTCCGCATCACGCAACGCGGTATTCGCCGAACGCAACGCGTTCGAGCACAAGACCCCCGTGTCAGAACGGGAGCCTGGCCGCGCATCCTCACCCAAAGCCGCGCGGTCATCCACGCTGGGCTTGGGTACCACACCGTACCGCTGGTAATCCAGGGGCACGATGCGACAACGCCTGGCCACCTCGCGAGGGGCCTTCGCGAGACGTCCACTCGACTTAATGGACGACTCCGCCGCCTTGAACATGTCAACGACATGCTCCGCCAGCGGCAGAGAAGGCATAGCGTTAGCAGTCGGTTTCCCAGCTAACCACGGCCTGTGGTCACGCTGGCTAGCCGACTGCTCCACGGGCAGATCAGGCCTAACGCTCACCAACCACTGGCAAGCGTCAGACCAATCCTCCTCCGTGGCTAACTGCGAGCGCTCTACAAGACGGGGTCCTTCGTCTTCCTCCTGAGCGCAAGCAGCAGAGCTTGACGGCGGGTACGCTGATACACCTGGCAAGCCAGGGAAAACATGCGGGCCTGACAGCACCGGCATGACAATATCACTGGTTTGACCAGGAGCAGGCACCGTGGCAGAGCGCGGGGTATATACCGCCCCACCACGGGCCCGGCCAGCACCAGCAACACCCTCGGCAAGCCGAGGTATGCGGTACCGCTGGCCATCAGCAGCGCCCTGGGCCACCACCTGAGCCGCGGACTCTACTCCAGGGTGAGTAAAACCGTGGAAGAAGCCGCCTGTAATCCCCGCGAGGGGTGCACAAACGTCTTCATCCATGTCCACGTCGTCAGACGGCGACCCTAGCAGGTAATCCTCATCACCCTGGTCAGAAAGATTAGACCCCGGGTCAGCAAAGAGAGCTAACCCGGGCTGACCAGGAACGGTGCCATAGGAGGTACTGGCCACCGCGGCGTGCGGATACCCCTGGACTGATAAGCAGCCCGCGGGTTCCAGCGACAACCGTCCACGGTCCCCTCTCGGCGCGGCAATAAGCCTGCTGCCAGGGTCGTGGAACGCCCCCTCTAATGGGGCCACCTCTGAATCGTCGAACAACGGAAGCGGTCTAAGGAAAACCGATCCAGAGGCGGGGATTACCCGCTCCGAAGCCGATGATGAGGACAGTAAAGAATTTGGTCCAGGAAGCATGCCACGAAGCAACCCTGGAACCAAATCCTTTATTGTCCTCTTCATCTCTCCCAACATCTCGGTCCGGAAGGCCTCCATATCCACCGCGGACGAGACCTTCCCCTTACCCTTCCTACTTACAACCTCTCGTTTCCGCTTCTTCTTCTTCTCCTCCTCTACCACCTTGTCCGTCGCCTGTAAGCACAAGAATTCGGACATTAACTCGCCCCCCCCAGTGCTTACATATGTCACAATTAACCAAGGGACCACAAGGGCTACATTGATAGCAAAGATGAGGCCAGAACTTATCATGTAGAAAACGTCCACAGGACGCGCAACCCGGTCCCTGAAACAGGGCAAAGGACGAGGAGTATGAGCAAACTAGTTAAGCTTAGACACTCAAACCAACTCAAAGAGAAGGAAAACGATCATAAAGATCAATATACATCAGAAACCAGCATAGCGACTTGAATTGCTGATAAATACATAGCCAGGCTGATTATGACGTCATTAATCCCGTGACAGGAAAAATTCGATCCCAACAAAACATCCAAGTGCAAGGACGAATTGTATGCTGAATGGATACGTCGACTACACAACCATCAGATACATATAGATAACTCTTTTCTGGCAAAAATGTTAATTATCTCCCTTTGCTTACTATAATTAACATCACCACATTATCAATAACTAGATACCTGACACTTTGTATAGACAAACCATCCAACGTGACGAACCGGAGAACTCCACCATCTGCACGCCTCTTAACTCTCTCCACCTCATGGGGAAGGAATTGGATCAAGAGGGCAAAGTGAGAAGACCTTTATACTAGGCCTCCAACTCACTGGACATAATTTTTCATTTGGTTAGATAACCTAACAGTGTTAGTAGGAAATGGAACCATGGTGGAGAGAAAACTAACTCTCTGCTGCTGTGATGCCACCACCTAGCGTCATACAGACCTGTGGACATAAACAGAAAGAGAAATTAGCCTTAGGTAGCACCGAGTTGACATAAACCAACTAACCAAGGCGCTTATCACGGTAAACGCGAGTCCCGGAAACACAATACACCGGGAAGAAAAACTCGCTAATTTTACTAGAAGTCACCTGATTTAAAGGTCCTAAGTCCCCCTTTGGCGAAGTGATCCTTCCTGCCATCCAAATCAGTGACTATCACTCCAAAATAACACCACTTAAACAGTTTAAGAGTAAGAAAAAGCTTTTGCACAAAAAGACATGTGTGATCTCTCTGCCAATAATCTAGCAAAGAGGAAGTGCTAGTCTGCGCATGCGCGGTGGTGGGGCTGGCATCCGCCAGACTACGCTCTGACTCCCTGCCCAGTAGGGGCACCTAACTGTTTTAAATCTGAGTGTTTATTGAGTGAAAGCCAATATTTAGCAATATCAAAAGTATTAGGGAGGTAAGTATACTCTTGAAGTGAAATCGTCTATTCTCTTGTTCCCGACACTTTTATTGGGATATTGAGATTCAGGGAATTCAGGTCTCGATAGATAACACAGACAGAGCGTGGGTATAGCTTAGCTAGAAATGGGCGGGGCATAGCTAGAAACGGATCACTCTATTGCGTGTCGTTGATGGACTTAATATTTAAAAAGTATTATGGTGAATATTTTGAAACTAATTTGTCTCGGCGCTCTTGTTGCCATAGCAATAGCACCCAGCCAAATTGGTGTCAAAATATCCAAAAGCCTGAATAAATAGTTACCTTGGAAATGTGATTTTGGGAAGTCAGAGTTCAAAACATATAAGTCGACCCCAACACACCTAAATCGTGGAGCGTTAGCGGAGCTTAGCTATATATGGCTGGGGCATAGCTAGAAATGGATTCCTCTATTGCCAGACCGGATACCTGGTCAATACTGACGTCATAATCATCGTCATCATCATCATCATCATCAGCAGCAGCTGTTCAAACAATGTTTTAAGCATTCGAAAATATTGATGAAATTGAGCATTATCTAAGTAGAGCTCTAATATTAACCGATGAAATTCGACACGCGCTTTCCGTCTCTGGACGATGCGATGTATCCAAAATCCTTGTCATCGGCGATGCCTACGATGATGGAGAACCAATAGTATCAAAAGTTCTTCAGTTGTCATTTTATGATATTGTCCTAACTTTTTAACTTAGTAACTTAAAATGCTAAATCAAGAGACGCGCCTTCTAAACAGAGTTATTATGAAATAACACTCATCGTTAAATTTCTCCGCGTGCAAAAAGTCTGCTTGGCGGAAACAGACATCGCGGTGGAACGCGTTGAAACGTGTTGCACTGCCGCTTCGCCGCGCCGTGCCGCGTTTGGTGGGTAGCCACCGAATGGCAGACCAACGCGGTTCACTGACATTCATGTTTACGAATAGCGATCGTCCTGACGGACTCATGGGTTGGGGGGGGGGGGTATCTGTCCTTACCCGTGGTCCCTCTGACCTGTGGCTAAGATCGCGAGAAAGCTAGTATCCCATTTCAACCACAATGCTATCTGGGTTCCCTGAGTTCAGAGGTAGACACCCCTCCCTAAAGACGTATGTAAAAACTTCCATCGGTAAAAAATGCAAATGAATCGGGATTATTTGAGAAAAAGTATTTACTAAATCTAGGTGCACTTAGTTTGGAGCAAAGTGTAAGCGTGCTGGCGCTTCGCACTCCGCCGTGTGCCAACTGCGTGCGCAGGTTTACTGCATAGGCCTACCTGAATATAACAAAAGCACAACTGAATATAGTTTTGTAAGCAGTATGAATAGTATTCTCTATAGGCGGCGATGTATAGTGATTACTTTGCTACTGCTAATTCACCATTGATCGTTTTGAAAACGTGATATTTGAACGGCACCATTTCTGGTGGAAGTAACACGTTTCGGTTAAAAAATTTTCAAAATACACTACTGGTTTCCAAGGTCGCAACATGATGCCCATTGAGTATGCACTGCCTTAAGTTCGGCCCTACGTGACTGGTAGGACTACGTCACAATTAATGACGTCATGAACGATGTAGCTAAATTCGTCACGAACGGATAATTGATGACGGGCTAAGCGTTATTGTACAGACAAGCTGTTGAATATTTTGAAGCTAATTTGATTGTGCGCTGTCGCAACAACACCCGGTCCATTCAGTTTCAAAATATTCAACAGTTTATTTGTATAGGTTTCTGGAAATTGATAGACAGAGAGTTCACATCCTCACAACACGAGCGAGGTGTGGGTGGATTTTAGCTAGAGATGGGCGCTGTAAGCGTAATCTATTCGCAACTGTGCATTTTGTTTATATTCAGATTTCAAGACACGCGTCTGAAGTCATGGTTTCTCACAGACAATGAGAAACCTAATATCTGGATGTATTTCGACTTAAGAGCGACAGATGCGGATGACAACAACAATTTCCGGGTCGTATTGGCTGACAGCTGTGCACGTCAAAGACGACGACGAACGCTCATATACCCTGGTAGATTCAAATTGTGGTATCGGGCTGCTAACGTGGCCTTCCGGATCGAGTACAGAAATGGAACATGGGAATGCAACCCAGGTGGTAGCGGTATAGCAAGTAGTGGATAATAATAATAATAATAATAATAATAATAATAATGATGATGATGATGATGATGATGATGACGACGATTACTGTATTCTGCGGCTGTAGTAGTAGAAGTTGCATACACCAGAATTCAGTCCTTCTTCGCTTTTGACAACTGTGTCTTTATCATTAGCTTCATCAGGCCCATTCTTGATCTGAGTGTACATAGGCCTGTTTTCTTGACGTCGCTTCGCAGGTTTCGTCCTCTTCTGCCTTTATATTTACTGGCTCCCAGTAAGACGAATTCAAGGGCATCTCTGATCTACGATTCCACGGCCTCCAGAAGGACTGGAAAGCTATGTTTCCCACAATACAGCGTGTACCAATATCAATGGTCTTCTTTTCCCAGTCTATTAAGTCCACATCGTTGGCATATTCCATCGCTAGCGGCATACCCACAATGAGCACTAGCATGGGCCGGGTTCGTCCTGTGGAATTTTTCTGCCCACATTTCGAGGCTGCAGCAAGGTAGCTGGTGAATATCACACACGATAGATCATCTCCCTGTGGGTGAGCCGAATGATGTCTCAAGCTCTCAGATGTCATTGTCTTCACTAGTACAGTAGTACTCGCAGCTTGGTGTTGGCAAGCAGTAGTCTCACTAGCCACAGGTCATCTTCATTGGAACTGGTCTACTGTAGTATATCTAGGATTTTTTAGCGTTTTATTGTGTCGAAGGCTCGTGACACTAGGATTTCCGCAAAATGGGCATTAACACACTGCCCATTTTGCGGAAATCCTAGTGTTTGGACATAACTACTGACATAATGATGTGTTGAACCCATACAATGGCTGCGCAGCTGCGTCCACGTTTCAAGCCAATCTGTCATGATCCTGTGCAGCAATCGATCTGGCATGGTGCAACAGTGTATGGGATTTGATGTGTGTTGCTGACGAGTGCAATGTGCCGCCGATTGGCTGCTGGGTCGGCTGGCTTCTTCGGCTTGGAGCGGGATAAGGGTCCCTTGGCCTATGGAATCGATGGGAAGCTATAAGTTGCATAAAGTCTCAATTAATTAGGCGCGTGCTCGGTTTTGATATAGTGTCACTTGCATATTTGAATAGTTCATTGGTCATGCCATTAGGTTCAGATGTGCGACCATTTGTCAGGGCTTTCAGTGGCCTCTTAACCTCTACTGTTTCAACTGGTATTAGTACTGGCCTCGGGTCACCTGGAAATGAAATGCAATGGCTCTTCATCGTGGTCCGTGAGCGGTTCCTGGAACATTTCTCTAATTCTGTCAGCTATACCTTGCTCATTGCCGATAAAATGTCCTTCAGAGTTGTGTAGAGTGAGTGGTGGTGCGTAGTCAATAACCCCTGGGGCCAGTGCTTCCCAGCATATTGTGTGGCTGTCATCGGTGGCCACGATTTTATTTGCTAGGTAGTCTGCTTGTTGAATAGCCAGATATGTTAAGCTTTGACTGATCTGCCTTAGAATGTTATTGCGTTCCCTGCGTAGTTTTGTGCAGTCTTAGCTTCTACCACATCGATAGATGTGCAGCCACAATGCTTTCTGCTCTGCTGATAGTCCGACTATGACATCTCATCAGCATATCTAGATCGGTTGTTGTTTTTGATAACTCCTATGGTTCTGGTATCTGCAGAATCCATACATTCTGGTATTTTGGTTATGACCTTGTTTGGATCTGAGCTGACGCAGATGTTCGCTATTTACTTCCCGGGATGCTTTTTGTATGACATTTGAGTGTCAGTGTCGCTGATTAGCTTGTTAGGTCGGAGGTGACTCTACCCTCTTGTCTAATCTGGTGTGTACATTAGGTAGAGCTGTTTATCCATTTCGTGGAAGACGGCTGTTGTAGGCTTAGAACCTGTTTGGGCTTTGCCGTCAGTAATATGACCTGTCCATTTTGTCCGGTGAACGCATGGGTGTTTAAGAACCGTGTTTGTGGCAAATAGGACATTTGGAACTGAAGCTGGTGTGTGTGCCCTCTCGACAAGAGCGGCTGCCATCTGGACGACATAGTAATTTCGGACCTCAGTTCTGCATAGAAGTAATCAGATATTAATTGATTTTCTTTGGCACTTTCGGTAGTTGGGCCATATGCATATAATAATATTAAGTTATTGACTCAAATTTCAGCTAGATCAATAGGCCTACAGAAGTTCTAAAGAGATAGAGGTTTGTATTCCAGTCAAATAAGTTTCAAAATATTCAATTTGACATTTCATATACCTTTAAGCAGTCACTGTATATCTGGTATGTTTGAATTAAAGACAAACTGCCTACGTTTGTTGCATAGGCGCAGATTTCAGTGGGTGGCCCACGATGTCGGGCACTTTCTTAAATCTACCCCTGTACATGCGTGGAATTCATAAACTGATTAAAAATTTGAGCTGAATACCTTTAGGTGATTGACATTATGCGCCGTGGTCATGAGTTGTGACTGCTTTTCTTACAGAATAGATGGGTTGATGTGACCACTACGAAAATTATGCCGCGGGACCAGTGTTGTGTATGGATTTTTTTCCCTGTACTTTGCTAACAATTATGCCTGAGGACCCACCTCCACCCAGAGAGGATGGATTTAATAATGATGGTAAGCCATGCAAAATAGTTTTCCAAACTAATTGTCGTAGTTGTTATTAAATTAATAATAGGGATTGCAATCTATATAACTCTCTCTCTCTCTCTCTCTCTCTCTCTCTCCGTCCCTCCCTCCATCTCCCTCCCTCCCTCCCTCTAGCCATCCCTCCCTCCTCCACCCTCTCTCTCTCACTCCTCTCACTCTCCTCTAACTCTCCCTCCCCTCCCTCCCTCTCCCGGGTGGGGTGCGTGAAATTATGATAACAGCCGGATTACTCCAATGCTTCCCTTCGATTCTCCGGAGTTTTTAATATATTAAACTATTGGAACGGTCTTTTATATCAGAACCCTGTCTAAGTACAGATGTACTGACACCTATCTTGTTTCCCGTCAACAAAATCTTGTCCTTTCCTTCCGATTTATATATGTGTCTTTTCTTTATTCCAATTCACCTTTCCAGCATATCCATCAATCTGATGCCATATGATGCTATAACCAGATAAGTGGCGTGTAGGATGACGTCATAATCATTACGTCATCGATGATTCTCTGTAGCCCGTCTTTAACTCTTAATTGTCCGACACGTTGTACGAATTGTATGTCTCTGCTATTTAATAAACATAGGCAGTAACAGCGGCCAATCAAATTAGTTCCAAATATCAAACAGCTTACACGTATAGTTTTCTGGAAATTGATAGCTATGGAGTTCAGAGATCGATCGATCCCAACACGAGCAAGGTGTGGGTGGAGCTTAGCTAGAGATGGGCGGGGCATAACTAAAATGGAAAGGTCCAGTGTTTGACCTGGCTACCATTTCTAACTGAGAACCTGATCGTGATTCTGTAAGATCTTTGTTTATTTCAGATCTACACGTGATATCAAGCCGTGGCAAGAATGAATTGCCTGAGGCAAGGGTTGCCCCGGCAACAGTTTTCCGTCAATTTCTTGTCGAAATAATCACCTGACACATAGAATTATTGACGGATAAAATTTTGATAACGCTTTGGATTAAAATCGTTAATACGACAACTTTCAATCCATTTTTCTCTCACAATAATTAGCAAGGCAGTAAATGTTGAAAGACTTGCTGAAGTAACGACTGCCACTAAATGTGTTCAAAATATCTTAACATATGATGATTTCATTACGTATAAATTAATATAATTTTTTAAGTTGCGAAATTGAAATAGAGGCACGAGCCTCTATTTCAGTTTCGCAACTTAAAAAAATTTATATTAATTTATATGTAATGAAATTATCATATGTTAAGATTTATTTCGTGTCATTACACATAGGCTCACAGTTTAAGCTTCTAAACGTATACAATATAAACAATTTTATTTTCAGTAAATTGTAAAGAGCTGTCATCAGTACAGCAGAATGGAATAGAGCACCAGATAAATAAAATTGTACAATTAATTATAGATTTATTTATCAGCAGTGCCAAAAACAACTTTTGGATACCTTTTGCTAAGTTTATAAAGGAAAAAAATTAAATAAATAACACATCAGTGTTCGGACAGGAATGCAAACAGATGCGTAAGGAATATCACAACATGAGAAAACAATATAATGTAAATAAAACCGATTATAACAGATAAGGCGTGAAAAAGGCAAGTAATACCTACTAAATAAATGTGGCAAAATACACATATAAAATGCATACCCCACGACACAGATACACATTAAACTGCGAAAAAGTCAGAAACTTGGAAAAGGCGATCTAAACCTTACTGGAAAATATCAAACCAGGGAACGAGTGAAACAAGAAGATGCTGATAATAAAATTGAAATAAATCTATTGTATGGATACTTTAAGCAGGTAAATAAAAACACTGAAAACCTGAAGAGCAAACTGAACATGAAGCCCTTCAAGCGTTACTAGTTTCTGAATATCCTGAAATCGATACTCCAATATCAAGAGACGAGATTAAAATGCCATTAAACTGTCTTAAAGCAAGGCGGGTGGTGGGGGGGGGGTGAGGGGGGAGGATATTTTTTCTTAAATGAATACATCATAATAACCGCTGATATCCTTCTTCCTCCTATATATACACAATTGGTCAATATAATCTTAACCAAGCGTGTGACACCGAAGAGTCAGCAGTAGGAAAAATAATGCAGATGTTTAAAAATAAAGGTGCTGCTACAGATCTGGCCAATCATCAGTCAATCACTCTGCTTACTGCCTATAAAAACTTCTTACTTCCATTATAAATAATAGACTTTAATTATATGTAGAACTGAGGGATATATATCTGAATCACAGGCAGGTTTTAGAAAGGGAAGATCAACTATGGGCAGTATATTATCTCTGTACCTAATGAATGAGGTATTAAGTTTGCAGAAGAAAAGCTTTTTGTTGCTTTATTGATTTCAAACAAGCGTTTGAAACTCAATGGCGCCAGAGTTTACGGGCACAGCTTCTAAGAAGTATCATATTAGTCATAAAAAAATCAGTGGTGCAACATTGGTGTATGACAAGGATGCCCAATTCGCCTTTCTTATACCTCATATTTTTATGATTTAGAACATTATCTGCAAGTCATATCTGGTATGTCATCACTAACTGAATTTGCCTATGCAAATCTAAATTTATGTCTATACCTTGTAATCATTCTATATGCAAATGACACTGTTATTATGGCAGACTCCGCACAATCATTTCAAACCACATTTCAGAACACAGTTATTAGAAAACTGTCAAATAAATGTTTACAATACTATGTTGAAAATGAAATGAAATACTCCAAATGTAGCAGTTTAGGGTGAGACTGGCACATACCTCCTAGACATCTTAATGAATTGCAACATACTTCCGTTCTGGATTGGCGGCATGAGTATATAGCAAATTATCATCAATATCATACTTTATTGTTTTAGACTACACAAGACAAAATAACTATAAGATAAAATGGATGGATTATACAGAATGTATCTTACTGGAAACAGGAGATACACATATTTTACAGACAGAAAATATCACCAAAACAGTTAATGAAGCGATAATACCAATCACAACTCACGTCGAAGAGAAACATTAACGAGATTAAGGAATACTATCAAATTTGAGCCAGATTTAACAGTACTGCCATTTTGGGAAGCCATTACGCTATGCCACTTTTGAAGTTTAAATCACCAACTAGGCATTCGGAATCAAATATGGATAGCAATAGATAGAGATGAGAGAATATGCGATAGATGTAAGGTTGTTGAAAATGAAAATACTTCCTCTTTTATTACTAACACGTTAACACAGAAAGCGAAAACTGCATTCCCAATTATTATATGGTAAGCAACAAGGACAACAAAATCAAAAGGGATATTATTTAAATGAAATAAACATGTGATCAAATTAACCCTTTCACGACGAAGCCAACCAAAACCGGCCTCTGTAGTGATCTTGGGGAATGTCCATTTGCAGGCCAAGAGAAGCCTATTTTTGAAAATGTACCACTGGAATGACTGGCTCGGTAACCGAGCCTCTATTTCTATTTCGCAACTTAAAAATTATATTCATTTATACGTAATGAAATCATCATATGTTAAAATTTATTTTGTGTCTTTACATATAGGCTCACAGTTTAAGCTTCTAAAAGTATACAATATAAACACTTTTAGATTAAATAGTAAATAGATCAGATTATAAATGATGAACGTGTAGCAAAACTCATATAACTTGCACGTGTATGTATTTATAATGAATACTAAAGCCCATAGATCCATCAACGTTACGAATATGGCGTTGAGTGTATTATGATTAGACTGACTGGTTAAAATGCATTCAGCAGCTTATCTGAACACGGCTCCCGAACAGAAACACTTAGATCTCAATATTCTAACGAACAATGTACATAACATTTTAACTTTGTAAAGTATTTCCTCACTGCCACTATATGATGTAAATAGATTTAGCTCTACATGCTATTGTATAGCCCGGAAGAAATAAAGAGAACTTGAACTTAAAGCGATGCTAATCTCATCTCAAATGTTGTATTGCACCGATAGAATATGGTTTATAGATTCCATATCATTCATATCCTGTCACATTCCCTGATCTGTATCGCAATTATCTGTTTTGTAATATCGAGTAAATGTTGAACAGTGATCGGCACCATTTTGTCGCCTCAAGCTATTGTGTGTGATGTCATGTAAGCTCCAATGCATCACATTCTTTATTATGTAATGCTCATCCCATTGAATATTTTGAAACTAATTTGACTGGAAGTTGTTGCTGCCATACAACTTCCAAACAAATTGGTTTCAAAATATTCAACAGCATCCCTGTAGGATTGCTTTTATACCGCATTGCCAAACTATAGCTGGCGCCTCTATGACTGAGCGTATATACCGAGGCAGACACACTAGGGGTTTTCTGATTGGTTGAAAAGTAAATCATGATAGCAATCATAGGGTGTAGAAATGTACCAAGATTTAACTACTAAATCCTGAATATCTTTCCTTAGCGGCGTGATAAAAAGCTTAAAATTACCTGGATAGTTTATGACCGGCGTGTTAGATAACCTGAATAGCTATCAAGAGATGGGATTAGTTTTCCTTTAACCATTGTGAGTGCAAATATATATCTGATAGGCTATTAGCAGATATAGTAAACGAAATCATCATCATTATCATCATCATAATTTTCTTTTACCCGTAGTCCCGAGAGTAGTCAGGCGCTAAATGTACATGTATCGGAATGCCAACAAGATAAGAGAATTGACACAATATCAAGCACATTCAGTTTGGATAGTGATCGAATGAAGAATGACAGATGGCAGGAAATTAATCTTGATGAACCAGTGCTGAGGCAGCAACAACTTCAATGGATGAACGAACTTTTAGCTTTATACATATGTCCTTCATTAGAAAATTTCCAGAAACTTAAATTTTCATAACATGTTCAATAAATTTTGAATTTCATCTCCTTATTCATGTGACACATTGTGCAATTCGATATTGAGAACAATCGAACACGTGTAGCCGAACCATTTAACCCTCAATGAACAGAAATGAAATAAATCTGTGTCATGTAGGCCTACAAGATACTATGTTGAATACGTTGAAACCAATTTGAAAGGGAGCTGTTTCTGCCAGTGACATTAGCCGGTTCTAGTCAAATTTGTTTCAACACATTCAACTGGGGTTTTTTTATATTGCTATCCTCAAATTGAGGGGCTGGATTTTCAAGGGTTAAATTGGGTCACATTCACAACAAAATATTTGAAAATAATTATTTTAAAATTGTATACCTTTGTAGGTTAAATTATGTATCTCCATGTAAAGAAACGAAATAAATCTTGACTCCATTCCCTATAAATTAACAAAATCTTTTTTAGGTGTGAAGTTGTCTCTAATTAAATTTCACAACTTCAAAAATTGTATTAATTTATATGGAATGAAATCACCATATGTTACTATTTATTTCATTTCATTCAACTTAGGTGCCTAAGATAAGCCTTTAAAAGGCAATTTTAATGGTTTTGTTTAATTTTTGTGTGACTGTGCACCATTAAAGTGTTGACCAAGTTGCAATGTTCTTGTTACCGACACCACGCTATCACAAATGGACTACGAATCTGCAAAAATAAGCATATATATATATATATATATATATATATATATATATATATATATATATATATATATATATATATATATATATATATATATATAACCAATATATCACTCTATCTGCTTTGTATCCATGTTATGTTGCAGTAGCAATAGCATCAATTTATAAATTATTTTTAGAAATAGTGAAAAATTGTGCGAATTGTTATTCACAACTAAAAAATTCGATGATCATCTTGTAAACAATAAAACATATTTGTTTTAAATTTACATGTTGTATGCCTTTGTAATTTTATCAAAATTCTTTTGATCACTATTGTTATATTTTATAAATAAATTATTTTGAGAAGTTTAAATACACAGTGATTGTTACTGATCCAGTAGGAAGTGACATCTTTCAGTCACTCAACGTATATTTAAAATCTTCACCAAGCTAAATGCTAACATATGTCTATTTAAAAATGGTTATTACGGCATTTTCTTAACGTTTAGTTTAATCTATTTACAGAAATCATAACTGAAGTCAACAGCTGAATCATGAATTCACAGAATGTCAATTTTACAGGTGCATATGTACACCAAAACGCTTGAAAATAAATTGTCAAAGTTGTATACATTTAGAGGCTTAAATTGTGGGCCTAAATGGAATAAAACGATATAAATCTTAACATATGATGATTTCATTGCGTATAAATTAATAAGGTTTTAAACTGTGAAATCGAATTAGACATGAATCCCTAATTCAAGTTCGCAAATGAAAAAATTATAATAATTTCAACGCAATGAATTCATCATATTGTTAAGATTTAATTCGCTTCATCACATTGAGATACACAAATTAAGACCCTAAAATTTACAATTTAAACAATTTGATTTCACACATTCTGGTGTGAATGCGCACCTTTAATATAACTTTGCAGGTAAGCTGTTGAATATTTTGAAAATAATTCGACATGAATCTGTTAATTCCAGTCGAATTAGGTTCAAAATATTCAACAGAATAACGTTTTCATTGTAGATGATTTTTTTGTATTTGACCTTTCGGGTTCAAAGCGCAAAAAAACCCATTGCTACTGTATTGTCTGCTTAATTTGCAACACTTTTGTACAAGGTTTTCACCGCAGGATTGAAAAAACACAAAAAAATATAAACCATAAAAGTACATATATTAGAGTATTCTTGTTGCTTTCTTTTAATCCCCGTTCATGTATTCCAAGGCTCCTTTCAAACAAGTTGGTGTTACGCAACAAGAGCAAACACTGTTCAAGTTTCCAGTTTTATTTATTTACGCCCAGTTCACGTATTTAAATATTATATGGGGAAATGGAACGGTGAGCCAATGCAGATCCTCGCTCTCCAGTTTTGCGACATTGTAAAAGCTTTGGAATTGGTTTTTATATTCATGCTGAAAGGTATGGAATCCTAGGGTATGTTTTGCCCCTGTTTGTGCTAAAATATGAGCGAAATCGGACAAGTGGTTTCAGAGATATCGATAGGTGCAGAATTTGATCCGATCTGGATCTGAGTATTTTATTCCGAGGAGGAGCAATGTCCGGTAAGGTCCTCAGTTGTGTTAAACGTTTAGTCAAATCGAGACAGAAGATTTAGAGATACTGCAAGCATGCAGCCCTCGCTCTCTCGACCGCCCACCAGCCCGCTTGCACACCAGTAGTAAAGGCTGGGGCTGTACATTATTGTTCTTCCCAGCAGGGGTTCTTCGATAACAATGGGTTTTTCAGGAGAACAAAAGAAAACCTTGCGGAATGGAATGTTGAGAACAATGGCGACTATAACGACACGCATTCTAGAGAACAATGACGTACAGAACGCCACGTTTTTCTCGATAACAATGACGCACAGCCGCACATGTAGATTCACTCTGGAATGTTCTATTATTTTGAATTAGTTAACCCCTAAAAGTTTAAAAGTAGTGTATTTTACGTTTGAACGTAGTGGCGGCGCGCCCCCCTCCGTGGTTATCTACCGTTGTAAAAATAATAGAGTTTGATGAGTGATAATAGTAAAATAGTAGAGAGTAATGTAAAATAATAGAGTCTAAGAGGTGGTCTGATAATTGAGGTCGTAGGAGGATGAGGAGGAGGAGTTTGAGGATGAATGCAATGCCGGCCGGTCTCTGCCCGGCGCTGTTCTCCACGCGTATATAAGCGCCCCTGTCTAGTTCGCTGTCGCTGTTTGTGCTTTTCTAAAGAAACGTATAGAGATTTTAAGAGAATAATTCTTAAAAAACATTTCATATTAACGAGTTGTAAATTGCGTTAAAGACATAACAAAATGACAGATAATTTAAGCGCCGATATCAAAGAATGTGAAGATGCTGTTAATGTGATTTTGTAGCAGATGCGTGACGCCGATGCTGCAAGATTAAACGTGGATCTATCCAATTCGCCTGATGAAGATGTGGATCACCTTTTAAATCTGGGTTCTATGTTGTATGAACTCATCTTTTCAATTCCGCACGTATCTGATGAACATAACGACGTAGCATTACGCGAAGTCATTCCTGAACTGTCTGATACTGATGCTGATTTTTCAATCATTTGGACGATTTATACGATTATGATGTAATCATACCTGAGCAACCTGCTTCTATCGATGATCAAACCATACATACTATAACTGAACAATCTATTCCTGATCTGAGTACCATACCATCATCATTTGTTAATTATCCTCATATCGTATGTGACGTTTATGATCATGTCCATAGTCACTTACAGGACTGGCGGTATGATCAGCGAACGAAAAGAAGAAGAAGTATGTGACGTAATTGATTCCAATTATTCGACCGATGTACGTGATGGACACGATCTAAATTTAATTGATGTTGTGCCTTTCGCTAATGACCTATCTCAGGATTTAGTATGCCTTCTTAATGATTACGATGTAAATTTATTCGACGATGCATCTCTTCTTGACTTTCTTGTGCCTTCATCTAATGACCTATCTCAGGATTTAGCATGCCTTCCTAATGATTCCGACTTAAATTTATTTGATAAAGCACCAGTTCCTGTACATATTGACCCTTCGACTAATGACATATCACCGGATTTATCATGCCTTCCTACCGATTCTGACCTAAATTTATTTGATGATGTGCCAGTTCCAGACTGTATTGTGCCTTCTGCTAATGACATATCAATGGATTTATCATGTCTTCCTATTGATACTGACCTAAATTTACGTGATGATGTGTCGGTCTGTATCGAGCCTACGGATAATGACTTATCTCTGGATATAGCATACCTTCCTAACGATTCCGCTTATCGCATCGATGATCCTACTCATCAACCTCTTATTGAGACATGTGCATATTAATCGACAGATGAAATTAGTCTCATCGCTGACGAAATCAGGCGATGTATATCAGAAAATATAGTGCTTTCAGATGATCTACTTAATCATTATTTGCAACACTATGAGCATGCTCAAATCGAAGGGTCGGTAGTTGATTATACCGACTATATATCTGTGGAGACTGTTCACAAATACCGCAGTAAAATGTTTCATCTCGAAGGTCCTGAATATAATGTATCTTTTAAAAGTTATCCTATAGCCGATACACCACTTTCTCATTCTGAGTTCATGTCAGGCGTCTTTCAATCTTTGCTCGATACGTATAGCGAATATAGTAATGTTCAGTCGAACGATCACATGAGAATCGAATTGATTCACCCTTCGTTGGAAATGCCGATAGCGATGGATTTTAGGCTATGGAATGAAATTACGCCTGAAATAATTTTAGAATCAGTGGAAAAAGTCATTCAGTCAAATACTGATTGTAGGTTATCAGAGGGATTTGAATTTCACGTTTTTCATGTAGAGGACTACAACTCGGGTGGGCGAAATGATACTCTCCTAGGTGGGTGCAATTCTAGACATTTAAATTTATTAAATTTACATTCATCGGATTTAGATGCATACATGCATATACAAAATTGTATTATACCTGTATGCGTCGAATATCCATTCTGTTTCGCGGCAGGAATATTTTTAGGAATAAAATTTATTGAAAAGATGAACAAATTAATCTCTGCAAAAGAATGGCGTAATTTTATATGTAATAAAACATATTTGACGCATATGGCTCATGAATATCATACAGCTTGTAGTATTCCTGTACGCGAAATTAATAGTACTGATTGGAACAAATTTCAGGAACATATTCGCAATCAATTTTCTATTCAAGTCTACTCAGAGTCAACGCATGAACGCCTATTCGGTTGCGCTTCCCCAAGTTTACCGCGCATAAATCTTATGCATTCAGAACGTGATAATCATATATCCTTAATCACACCCATGGCTGCATTTCTTATGGTACATAATCACTGTACGTGGTGTAATGCGTCATACTCTAATGACCACTCATGCACTGTGCGCTGTCGTAGTTGTCAGACACTTTATTCTGATAAATTACAAACAGGTAGAACCACGTTTCGGAAGCTTAAAGCCATAAATCATAGCGATTTTGCAACAGACCTCAAAGGCAGTGAACTATTCTCCAATCCACAGTTCTCTCTTCATCAGCTGATTGAGCAGTACGATTCCGTGCTTGGTCAACTACTAAACAAACATGCTCCTGAAAAAACACGTACGATTGTCTTACGTTCCTCTGCACCATGGTACAGCTCCGATATTTCAGCTGCAAAAAAGGTGTCTAGGCAACTCGAGAGAAGATGGAGAACTACTCGCTCAACATCTGATAGATTGTCTTTTCAGGCTCAGAGAACACGTGTAGTTAATATGTTTCATACAGCCAAATCAGACTACTATTCGAATCTCATCGAAACATCACCAGACCAGAAATCACTGTTTAAGGTCATTGATGAACTCCTCCATAGGAAAGCTAAACCCAAATTGCCCACTCATATGGATGCTGTCGAAGTAGCCAATCGGTTCAATACGTTTTTCTCTGAGAAAATTGCTAACATCCGCAATAATCTTGACAATCAAAAGCCAGTAGTTATGGATGACAATGAGGCAATTAATCAACCGCCAATACTCGAAAGCTTTGCACTAGCTACTGAGTCCGAGATCACTAATCTCATTGTGTCATCCCCAAGCAAAACGTGTTCACTAGATCCTATACCAACATCAATAGTAAAGCAACATGTGCACATTCTTACACCAATAATCACTAACATCGTGAATATGTCTTTAACAGACGGTGTTTTCCCATCTATCATGAAGAGTGCCTTAGTTACGCCATTGCTGAAAAAATCTTCACTAGACCCTGAACAATTGAACAATTACCGACCGATTTCGAATTTAACATTTCTGTCTAAGCTCGTTGAAAAGCTTGTGTCTACCAGAATAACTGTGCATATGCAACAGAATAAATTGTCCGAAAAATTCCAGTCCGCATATCGAGAGAACCACGGTACGGAAACTGCCTTGTTACGGGTCCAAAATGATATTCTGAGATCATTAGATAATCATAACGCAGTTTTTCTCGTATTATTAGATCTCTCAGCCGCGTTCGATACAATCGACCACGAGATACTATGTGAACGACTGAGGAATAACATCGGCATCAGCGGTACAGCCTTAGCCTGGATAAAATCATATCTTACGGACAGACATCAATCAGTGTGCATTGACAAATCATTAAGTTCCAGCATTCGGCTAAAGTATGGTGTCCCTCAAGGATCGGTCCTCGGTCCCAGATTCTTTACTGTTTACTCTGCTCCTATAGCAGATATAGTGCGGCGACATAACCTTCAGGTGCATATGTACGCAGATGACACGCAGCTTTATCTAACATTTAAGCCTAACATACCTTGTCAGGAAACATCAGCTCTACAACAGGTCCGAACATGCGTCGCCGATATTAGCCGGTGGATGACCAAGAACAAGCTAAAACTCAATCCAGACAAGACTGAGTTCCTTATCATAGCGACAAATCAACAACGCAGCAAAATCGGCACTACGGAAGTTCAGTTAGTTGACAGCGTGATCCCGGCAACTACATCCGCTAGGAACTTGGGCGTGTATCTAGACCAGGCTATGAATATGGATGCACATGTAAGCTCTGTGTGCAAATCTGCGACTTACCATTTGCGTAACATTAATTCCATCAGAAATGTGCTGACATATCAGACCACAGAGACACTTGTTCACGCGTTTATCACATCACGATTGGACAATGGAAACAGTCTCTTATATGGCATCACCGAAAAATCCCTTGATAAACTGCAATATGTGCAAAATGCTGCGGCTCGTCTGGTAGTCAAGGTCGAAAAGCGTCATCACATAACACCAATTTTGAAAGATCTTCATTGGCTCCCCATCCGGAAACGGATTGAGTTCAAGATTCTGCTCTTGACTTGGAAATGTCTAAACAACAACGCTCCCGACTATTTGCAGGAACTTCTCTCGACATATGATCCATGTCGCAGACTTCGTTCTGTGGATAAGCTATTGCTCCAAATTCCGCGATCGAATTTACGCTCCTGTGGGGACAGAGCCTTCAGTGTTGTGGCTCCGAGACTATGGAACCAGCTACCTGTCCACATCAAATCCATCCAATCAATTAATGATTTCAAACAAAAATTAAAAACACATCTCTTCACAAGCGCCTTTGAAAATTGACATTGACACATGGCGCTTTACAAATGCTGTATTATTATTATTATTATTATAAGGATCTTGCACTTCTACAGACGCTACACATAAGGTAATGTGTACTGATTGTCATCGTAAGTTTTACAACAATCAATGTATGTCGAACCACCTCTCTAATGGGACCTGCGAAATGGTTATGGCTTGCCCCCACTGTTTCAGTCGCATACGTAAAGATGAAGATGAACACGTATGCGGTATGACAAAATGTCACGCGTGTAAAGAAAAGTATGTTATTACTGAAAATCATATGTGTTATCATAAAGTAATTGAAGAACCTATTATGTCATTATCCCACGCACGCTCTATGCATACAAATGCCGACAATTGTAGTTACGAATGTTTTCAAAAATACATCATTTACGATACAGAAACATATTTATCGCCTATCGACAGTAGCAATACTAATATTCTAGCCGAGCATAAAGTCAATCTCGTGGTTGCCAACATATGTTGTGATGCATGCCTCGTGCAACCGCTCGAAGACGATTGCTCTACATGTCATCGAGGTACGAATTATGGATATGTTTGCTTTCACAGGTTAGACACGGTGGATCAGTTTGTTAGATGGCTGACACGTGTTAAGGCTGCGAGTGTCAGTAAAAAAATCGATGGAAAATATGTTTTCTCTGACTTCTTGGTGATCGCTCACAACGCTCGTGCCTATGATTCTCTATTGCTCCTTCAATGCATTTGCAAAACCACTAATACGCATCTTCTGTTCGAAAGGGGACATTTCCCCATCAGCTCAACATGCCTCAATATTGGGGTAAGGTAATACCCTTTCCCGAGAGGGAGACATTCTGTTCACAAAATATGAATGTGAATGAATTAATCGAATTTGATCGATGGTACAACGAGCAGATATCTAGACACGCGTGCTACGATGTCGATAAAAATCTCATCGAATATTGTAATGATGACGTAACCATCTTACGTTTAGCCATGTCTAGATTTAAGACTTTATTTTCTGAATCGACGGATGGCCAAAACCCATTTGTGACAGGGATAACACTAGCGGGAGCGTGTAATGCGGCCTATCACGCTTTATGGCTTCGACCTGAGAGCGTACAGACTATACCCGATTTCTCACTAAGAGCAAAACGTGCTTATAGTGTTTTGGGTGTAGAATGGATGGACTGGGTCAGTCAATGCGAGGGTCGCCAAATCGTGCATGCGCTAAATGGCGGTGAACGGAAAATATGCGGACATTATGTGGATGGAATTGATGTATCTGAAAATATTCTTTACGAGTTCTTAGGTTGTAAATTTCACGGACACGAGTCTGCTTGTTGCGGTGATAAGCGTGATACGACATATACACCATATGGCGATCAGACATATGAAGAAGCATATTCATGCTTCAATGTCGCATTTCTTTATTTGAATCGCGTGGATATACTGTGAGAATTATGTGTGAATGCGACTTTAAGAAACAAGTTGCTGATTCCTCCGAGCTAAATGATTTTATCACAGAATTGGACTTAGCACACCCAATATCACCACGTGATGTGCTATTCGGTGGTCGTACATCCACGATTGGTTTATTTCTGGAAGCGGATGAGCATACCACACTCGAATATTTAGACTGCGTTTCCATGTATCCTTCAGTGATGAAACAATGTAGTTTTCCAGAAGGCTCATATACGGTTCTAAGAGGTGATGACTTGAGTGATAAGACAGTGCATGACTTCTTCGCTCTTATTAAATGCAAAGTCCTTCCACCTCGTGATTTATACTTTCCCGTGCTACCTGCTCGAATAAATTCACGACTCATGTTTGTACTATGCGACGAATGCGCAAAAAATGAACAATCTTCTGTATGCGAACATACGGAAGAACAGCGCAGATTATGCGGAACATGGACCACTCCATAGTTACACCTAGCTATACTCAACGGCTATGTCATTAAAAAAATGTATGAAGTATGGCATTATCACGTGTCATCGCAATATGAGCCGCATGGCGACGATGGGTTATTTTCAGAATACATTAACCGTTTTCTGAAAATTAAACAGGAAAGTAGCGGTTATCCTGATTGTGTTGGTAGTGAGAGTGAAAAGGCTAATTACGTGGCTGACTATTATAAACATGAAGGAATACAACTCGACCCTGCCAAAATATCGTATAACCCGGGTTTGCGTTTTGTCGCTAAATCCTGTTTGAATATTTTGTGGGGGCGATTTTCTCTTCGTGATCATAAAAAGAATAGCATGATATCAAAACGTAAAGGTCTACTCTCCCTTATGAATGATAAAAGTAAAACTGTAGGATCCATTACATTCCTGAATGATAGTCTTCTAATGGCATCCTATTCGGTCAATGATGAGTACGTTCAGTCACCATTAAATACCAACTGTATTCTTGCATCTTTCGTGACAGCCTATGGTGGAATAAAACTGTACGAAGTCTTGTCCTTACTCGGACGCCACGATACGGATACGGTGGTATTTATTACACGTGAAGGTGAGCTGACCATTCAAGATCGAAGTGGGTATCTAGGTTCTTGGACGAGTGAAATCACCTCTGATTACGAATTAACAAGTTTTTGCGCACTAAATCCAAAAAACTATAGTTATGAAACGAAGCGTCGAGGCGATCCATCGATCGTTAAACAGGTGATGAAGGTTAAAGGTTTAACGCTCGGTACACAACAATCAAAACAAGTTAATTTTGATACAATGAAAAAATCCATCGATCAAATTATAAACGATGTTGGAATTACAGATAGTAATAGTGTACTATTAAGCTTTCCTTAAAAGATCACGCACACCGATCTTTTTAGAATTCGTTCAGTAAATAGCAGTAAGATTTTCAGACCCGTCTTTAAAAAACGTATCTTGAAACTGGGAGATTTATCATCAGTACCATGCGGTTACACTAGCGTAATATAAATAGCGATAGTGCACTTTTTTACAGTCAGTACGTAAACTATGTCGGTGTCATCCATGTCCACCGAAGGCGCACTAGCTGCTCGCGCTATGATAACAAATATTGCTAGTCTGTGTAACGCTGATACGGATAAGATGCGTACGTTGATTATGAGGAGCATGCGGTTCGCTTTAAGGGATGACAAAATTAATGCCGGAAGAATTATACTCATGTCTGAAATTAGCAAAGGTTTATTAACCGAATATGGGATAGACATAGTGCATTGGGTTCGCGTATTATTGCTGTGAAGCCTCATTAATCGATGTCTTTCTCATTCATAACTTATGCTTAGTTATCGCACGCATTACTAGCCTTATATTACCGCAAAAATATTATGACTGAAAGTTGTTGTCATACGTCATGAACTTACAGTCAGATAGTTTTCAAAAAATATTGTGCATCCAGCGATAATACGCATCGACTTTAGTGTATCGAGTCTCTCAGCCGTGTAATGGTTAAAAGTTGGTTATTGCGCATTATTGCTCATAAAGTGTGCGACGGTAGAAGACGGTGTCTTGTACCGCGTGAATATTTATGTTATTGATCGAACAAATGCGCCCCATAAATTCAAATAAAGCGTGTCTATGTACGTCATTGTAATGCACGTGCTCCTCTGTACGCCATTGTATGCATGGTATTTACACCAGATGTCATTCAGTCCATGTGCGGCTGTTCGTTATTGTTACCAATGATATATAAATGCAGCAGTTTCATGCTATGATTATTCGTTCTCCACGATGTCGTCTGATCCTTGCTTTAAATATTTAAATCGCCCGGCATTTTGGTGTGATCTTGGTAATTCGTGTAAAGCGCGAACAATACGTTTTGGCGAAAAGTGGTGTATCGATCTACGGCAGTTTCATCATGATGGTTATCCCACTAAACCTGGTTTATATCTCAGCGTAGCAGTGTTTAATCAGCTGTTACAGATCATACCCGATCTTGAAGATGCTGTAAAACGTGTGCGCAAAAAAGAAAGCGTACTATTTACATATTCTTTGGACAATTCTGTTCGTATTTCCATCTGTGACGAATTTCCGTGTATTGACATACGCTATTTTTTCTGCTCTGACGCAGAACCACGTGCCACATGTTGCGGATTATACCTGCAAGACAACGAGTGGGAATTATTGAAACAGAACGCGAGTAATTTGCTGGCAGCATTACCTAACTTTTACGTGCCACCCAACGTGAGCGGTGACGAGTTGTTTAGCACGATACCTCAGTGCTTTTACGGTGTGAAAAAGCGAGAACATGAATAACATTCCAACCACTAGTGATTCCGCAGAGATGTCTAATCACGATATGCTTACTACGGACGCTATATACCTCGATGAGGTTTTAAGCGATGACGAACTAAATCTCGTCGATGACGATACCGTCAAATTGTGTCACTATTGTAAAACTATTGGGCATCCGCACCATTATTGCCCTATGGATCATGTGCAAATGATTAGTCAGAAATTATTCGCATCCATGCTGTGTGAAAATATACATTCGTTGGTTGTGCGAGATTGCTACGGATGTCTAGTAAATCATCCGAGTCAATGTGAACATTCATGTTTATGGATTGATGTTGACCTTAATCTAATTGACAATTTTGAACTGTATAATGAGGCGGCATTATTAGAAATGGAGGAAGACGAATATTGCGCTCGACTAGCATGCTATTACTATATATGCGAACATTGTACTGATCTGTACCGTATGTGTATGACGGAATGGTATAGGTGCATTGCGGATGTAATATATGAAAAACAGATGTTGGCACCATAACTATAAATAATATTAATTTATTTAGTTTTATTTAAAATTAACCGCGTGTTTTTAAGCATTAAAACATGAGGATAATTTTTAATAAAATCAAATCCGTATTTTATTTTTTTTAAATAACATAATTAATTGTTTTATTTTGTCAATCGTAGCTTTGTAAAATATGATGTATTTGGTGTGTTTTTTCGTATCTTTGTAATGATATGTATTATTGATGTTTGTATTAATAAAAAAGTTTTAAAATCGGATTTCGTTTGTGCAGTACCAGCACCTAGCTCTCTATCTCTTTATCTGTCACTAGCGACTCACTATTCACTCCCCCGCCTCCTCCGCACGCGTTGGTATGCCCGCTTTTCACTTGACAGAGGGACTTGATGGTGCGTGCCATCGCTATTCTTTAGAGAAGAACGGTCCAGGTGAATGAATGATAGAGTGAGCTGAATAGCGCATACTTAAATAAAACACCGTTAGACGGTTTTTGTTCAATTTCATGACAAAATATTCACTGAATATCGTGTTTATTTAAAGATGTTATGGATTCGTCGCACAAGTATCTGATGTCATAATCATACACTTAAATGTTCATAGCATTTCTGCTCCGTAGCGCGTATATGACGACACAACCCTTAAATGTACATAGCATTTCTCCTACATCACCAGTATCTGACGTCACAATCATAGTATTTCTCCTAATTTTATGATACAATTTTTAAATGTACATAGCATTCCTCCTACGTCCCGAGTATCCGAGTTCGCAATCATAGTATTTCTCCTAATTTTACGTCACAATTCTTAAATGTACACAGTATTTCACCTACGAGTATCTGACGTCGCAATCATAGCATATATATATATATATATATATATATATATATATATATATATATATATATATATATATATATATGCGCATGAGTGTATACCTTCTTAGTCGTATGTGGACGCACATGTGACGACGCTATGGCATCAATGCTTGACTGCAATACGACGTTACGTCACCAATTTACTATGATTGTCTGCGATCCAACACAGTGCGGTAAAACTGAGATGATAAAAGCACTAATAAGAGATCCCTATGCCATTACTCCCCCTCCACAGAGGATTGTGTACTGCTACGGTGCATGGCAAGATGGGTATAACGATTTGGCAAAAAGAAGTTGAATTTAAAGAGGGTGTGAATGTTGAACTAGACAGAAGTTGCAGAACATTGGTGGTGCTCGACGATTTGATGAATAAATGCGATGAGAATGTAGCTGACCTATTTACAAAAAGATCTCACCATGAGAATTGTAGCGTAATATTTGTCCAACAAAATCTGTTTCACAAGTCTCGCAATCAACGCGACTTATCAGTTAACTTTCACTACATGGTATTGTTTAAGAATCCCTGTGATGTGTCATCCATTCGTTCTTTATCTAATCAGATGGACCCAGGCAATACAAAGTATTTGATCGAATCATATAAGGACGCTACACACGAACCTCACTCATATCTACTCCTAGATTTGAAACAGACAACACCTGACAATATCAGACTCCGTTCATCTGTTCATCCGAAGGAGGGGTGCTACGTTTACTTACCTAAGAAAAATGGCATCACGTAAAACGGAATGCCATTTACCTATGCTGCAATATTTGGCTAAAGTAAAGCCTTCAATCAGAAATGATGTAATCAAACAGTGTTCGAACGAATTGGTGGATGTACTATGCGAATCATGCCTAAACGTATTACGTGGGAATGTTCATCTCACTAAAATATGATACAAGCAGCTGAGTAAATACAAAGTGAAAATGCGTACGCTGACTAGTCGCGGTGTGCCATATGCATGTAAAAGAAAATTGCTACAAACAGGCGGATTTTTAGGTGCTTTATTACCAGCGGTGATCGGGACACTAGCGCCATTAATTGGTAAACTGTTCACGTGAAAAGATGGAACATACACGTAAAATGGCACTAGTTCCTCCCGAATTGATAGGTAATTTAAATGAACAGAGTAAAATATCCTTGCTACAGACAGATCCATCGATACGTAAAGCTATTAGTCTCGACAACGAGATATCCAATATATTAACCAGATACGATCTGACTGAAAATGAAAAAGCAAAATCAAAATTCGCAAGTATTGGATAAGCATAGGCATTACTATCAGCAAACGCAAGGACAACAACAACAATATCAACCATTACCTCTACAACCCATGACTAACTACGATGCACTGCCCGCACAAATACTTGAACGTACAATGAGGGGAATACCAAAAACGTACAAGACAAAAGCAAGTGGAGTAATTGATATTTTACGTTCGGTTACTGAACGTTTTCACGTTAATTATTTGGGCGAAGTGACAATAGAGGGTACGTTTTTCCCAAAAGGTAATGTACTCGACCTGCTTACAAACGTAGTAGCGCATGGTCGTAAACCTCTTATGGCTGGTATGCGTGATCAAGCGGAGGGAAAGTTTCTTAATCTGTTACGCGACCTAAACATACCCCGCAGATTTGTAGGGCAAGAGAAAACGATGAGACAGATATATAATGGTGCAGAAAAGGATGTTAGCGCCAGTGAGTACACGTCTACGCCAGCGAGCAAAAGAATATGTAGAAAGAGTTCTCTAGCAGACATCAGGAAGAAAAAGCGACATTCAATTCCAGTGTGGGTAAATTTAGATAAGTCATGAATGATGCTAAATTGGCGAAAGTATATTTTGATCCGAAACATTACGCGTCTTTTGGTGGGAAAGAAAAGCTATATAATGCGTTCAAAGGTAAAATACCTCGCAACTACATCGACAAATGGTTAAAACACCAAGAAGTATATACCCTGCACAGACCGTGGAGAACAAAGTTTGAAAGGTGTAAAATAAGAGTTTCAGCAGTTGATGAACTATGGCAGGCAGATCTATGCTCGAAGGGCATGCTGCAAAAGAAAACAACAATGTGTTATATTTGCTATGCGTAGTTGATGCCCTTTCAAAATATGCATGGGTGGAATGCATGTTTAGTAAAACATCGTCAGCAGTCAATAAAGGGTTAGAATCAATATTGGAGCATACTGTGCTTTGCCCACACGCTATTCAAACAGACAAAGGGGGTGAGTTCGTAAACCGTGTAATGACAAAATATTTGAAAGATAATGGATTACATTTCTACACCTCTCAAAATGAAATGAAAGCTGCAATGGTAGAGCGTTTTCAACGCACACTGAAGGGTCGAATATACAAATACATGACGCATAAAAATACATGAAAGTATATCGATGTATTACCCAGTTTAGTCGCAGCATACAATAACACAACACATTCCAGTATGCGCATGGCTCCTAACGAAGTCGACAGTAGTATGGAGCTAATCGCGTGGAGAAATATATATGGAAAGAAGACGAAGAAACGTTCCAAATCTAAAAACAGCCCTACTCAAGGCGACCATGTTAGAATATCACAAGCAAAAATGCCATTTGAAAAAGCATATCGCGGGCAATGGAGTCGCGAATTGTTTAAGGTGCGTGAGGTGCTTACAGACAAATATCCATACTTACATAAATTAGAAGACTATGGAGGTGACCCGATTATTGGTACTTTTTATTGTGATGAGATACAGCAAGTGATAGAAGAAAATGATAAAGAGTATGCCGTGGGAAAAATACTTAAAAGTAGAAAAAATAAAAATGGACAACGCGAGTATCTGGTAAAGTGGCTCGGTTGCCCGGATAAGTTTAACACGTGGGTTAATGAACTAAGTACTATACATCATTGACAATGGATGAATATATGGAGAGAAGATCGGATCAGTGCAGTGCATGTGGCTAATGCTGGGTTCATGAGTACCGAAAGAAGAAATAGTATACCTAGCTCAAATTATAATAATTTATATCGTAATCATTACATGTATCATGAATCTGAGTATACAAAATGGGCAATCAGGCATATGGATATCGCTTTTGAGCAGATGTCTAGGGTATATAATGCCTAGTCCTCGCATAAAGACGGCCATACATCATTCGACTCAGAATGAACGAGGATCAGGTTTACATAACGCTTCCGAGCAATAGTAGTACCCAGTTCTTTCCAGACAATAAGATATCAGAGTTTCAAACACGTCTGCAAACTCCATTAACATTAGATGGCGAATGGGAAATGGGCCTCTCGAGTGTGTTATATCCGAGGAGTTGGCTTACTATTGCGAAGGAAAGTTTTGTACAAATATACGCATTTACTAAGAAGAAGATAAAGAAGAAGAAGAAAAAAGATAGCGTTGCGTTAGAAGAAATTAGCAAAGATGTCGCCAGCACGTCAGAAATAGAAAAGACATCGGCTTTCCACAAGTTTTAAAAGATGGTTTCAGTAATCCACGTACTGCCGATCAGGGAAAACGGTTACGAAATGCTTGGGGAAAAGATGCGCGAAATGATAAAACAAATAATAACGGTAAAAAACTTTTACGTAGAAGCGAAAATTATTATTATGTGCAAACAGAAGCTCCATTTATCAATGTACCGAAAGGGTACTATGCCATAAAAAATATGGTAGACTATCTAATTGGCCAGATAGAGAACAAGACAAGATTTAGACACAAAAAAAATATTTTTCAATTTTTACTTGCATCGCGTGAATCTAGTTTCTCTCACAGTTAAAGATAATTATGCTATACGTTTAGGTAGAGATGTAGCAAATTTAATCGGATTTGAAGGAGGAAAAATACATATGGGGCCTATCGACTTTAAAGAATCATTTCGTTCAAATTGTAAGGGTGGTCCTATGACCGTGTATATATACTGCGATGTAGTCTCACACAGCGTGGTAGGCGATACTTCTGCACCGCTACTCAGAGTGATACCCATTTCTAGTACAGATGGAGGAAAAGATATATGTCAGTGGAAGTTTCCTGATATTCAATACCATACTGTGTCAAAGAACTACGGATAGAACTGGCGCCAATGTCCCATTCAAGGATGGAGCATCGCCGAGTGTACTCTGTTTGCATTTCAGATGATGACAACGATAATGAGAGGGACGTTATGAGGGCTGATTAGAGGAAGAACAAACGCACCAGCACTGGCTCGTTACTACGCGAGTCAAGCGGGTCATGGACGTATTCCAGTTTTTGTAGGCGCGCGATACCAATCAGGACATGGACTCGATAATATCTTATGTGGTCTATTACGTTCAGCAATACCTTTCACAAAAAATGTGGCTAAATCTGTAGGTAAACAAGCTCTTAGTGCTGGAATCGGACTAGCTGAGGACGTAATAGCTGGGAAAAATGTTAAAATGGCATTAAAATCGAGAGCAGGTGGTGTTGCCAGGTCTTTGATACTGGAAGCTGTAACAGCGGTGCGATGTGGTTCAAGACCACCTCAACCCAAACGTATATAGAGGAATAATACACATAATGCTCAGTCAATGCATGCAATACCGAAGAGGAAGGGTCGCAATAGACGTCAGAGAAAACAAGCTGATATCTTTAATTAACAAACAACATGGAACTTAATCAGATCTGCGATTGCTCGAAGAGCGAATTAGACATTTTTCAGACGCGTCCCATAGTGACGACATTGGAGTCTGCAAAATTGGAACTGTTTCAGCCTGTATCTAGTTTATCAGATTATGGACTGATCGAGTTTTACGTCAGTGGGTCTGCTGATAGATATTTAGATCTTACGCAATCTTATCTTTCGATTAATATTAAGCTAGTAAAGCTAGATCGAAATGGTGATGAAAAGACACTCGAGGCGAATGACCTGATAGCTCCTGCTAATAATCTTTTGCATACGCTGTTCTCCCAAGTGGATTTTTTTTTAATAGAAAGCATGTCAGTGACTCGAACGAAAATTATGCTTTCCGCTCGTACTTCGAGACGTTACTAAATTATGGCAGCAATGCCGCATCCTCGCATCTACAACTTGTTGGATGGAAAATAGATGATGCCGGCGAATTTGATAATATCGCCGATACTAACTTAGGTTTTCAACCACGTAGAAGAATGATGGAGTAGAGTAAAATGATGCAATTAATAGGACGCATACACAGCGATATGTTTCTGCAGGACCGATTCCTGCTCGGTTCCGTTGATTTAAGAGTACGCCTACAGAGGAGTAAAGATGCGTTCGCCATTATGGCCGTGGAAGGAGTGAGTCCTAAATTGAAAATAATGTCAGCTAACTTATTTGTACGCAAAGTTATCCCATCATCAGTTCTGCTAGTGGCGCACGCTGTTACTCAGAGACAGACAAGCGTGAAATATCCTATTCGCAGGGTAGTGTGTAAGACGTTTACAGCACCTAGCGGTGTTATGAGAATCGATAGAGATAATATATTTATTGGTCAGCTACCTACTAGAGTATTATTCGCTTTTGTACCTAATGATGCCTATAATGGTGTGGTGCATAAAAATCCATTCAAGTTTGATAACAATAACACTACCTACGCAACATGTTATATAAATGGAGAAGACGTAACAACATCGCCAATACGTCCTTCGTTTAGCGACGACATTTACTCGGACACTTATTTCTCGCTATTCAGCGGTACTGGGGCATTATTCAAAGACTGTGGCTACCTGATAAATAAGACTCAGTTCAGACATGGAACCACATTGTTTGCATGGGATTTTATGCCAGATCTAGCTGATTCAGAGCATCGCTACCCTACATGCACTGGTTCGCTAAGAGTGGTCTTCCATTTTGCTCAAGCACTTGCCGCTACAACCAATGTTATTTGCTATGCTGAATATGGTAATACGATAGAAATTGGATCAGACTTTAATGTATTAACAGATTATTAACAAATATGTTGAATACATTTGAAATAGAGGATCTATTATTCGGCGACAATAAAACACGTGAACACTTTCTCGGTGTTTTTCCAATTGACAATGTACCCGCACATATTAAATATCTCCCGGCCTCATTAGTAATAAACACGCATCCCAGTAATAAATCCGGACAACATTGGGTTGCGGTTTATTACAGTAGAAATGGAAATGCTGAATACTTTGATCCATATGGAAGACGCCCTTCTGATGGAAGAATGATATCAAATATACAAAATGGACACCGTGCGCATGTTTATTATTACAACAATGTACGTGTTCAACCAGCCATGACGACAACTTGTGGATATTATTGCGTATACTTCTTATACCATCGTACGAGAGGTGTACAAATGAAACACATATTATGGGCCCTAAGAAACAGAGACAAAAATGACTCGATAGTGAAAAGTCTGATGCGCAGGATTATGAATAAACAGAAAGAATGATCATATTTAATGTATAATTATTTATGTACTATGTTTTCTTTTTAATTATCGTGAATAAATGTCGCTAATATTTATCATAAGAAAAATGCACGTTTCAATAAAAAATACATTTATTTTGTAAAAATATGTTATTTTTTCTTCGTGTTCCCTTCTCACCCCTCACCCATCCCCAATTATCGCTGTTTTGATAAAAAATATTTAATGGTACTCTAGGCATGCGAGGCGTACCACAATGATCCAAAGATCCATAATTAATCGTAATCACATCGCGACAATGACAAAATGCGGACATATTTGAATACAGAGGAAACCATATGACGTGCTCTGTAATTGAACCCTGCGTATCAATTCCGGTTTTCTATAACTGGAATGTCATTCAAACATGGTGCGATAGTAATGTTTTGTAAACCGATGATGTTAAGTGGTGGAGAAAAAACATGTGACCGAAATAAGGGTGTGTTCAGATTGGAAAGATAGTTTTAGTGACAGCTCATATTTTAGCTATAAAAGTGAAATGCGCATGACTAGTAAGGCATACAGCTTTTTGAATTTGTCAAAACACGTAAAATGGAATCTCAATTATGCGATCGATGGAGAATGATAGGTTCTACACCTATTAATTGCGGGTGCATCCAATGGAACCAATATAAAGAGGTTGCAGTACGGCAACCATTTGCAATGTCATTGCGTGAAATCCGTAACCACTGGAGAGAAATCTAGTGGATCCGAATGAACGCAATTACAACAAATGGTTGCATACGAAGTACCAACTTCGTAATGATTGTTGTATGTGTATGTGGTGCAAACAAGACAGAAGTTATCGTTTGCATTAATTGAGATAAAAATATTTACGTTAGCAAAATAAAAAAATAAGAAAAATAGGCCTCTTTTTTAAGGGGCCACCAATAAACCAAAATTATGTTACATACACCCACACACAAACGGGTACATAAAAAGAAGCACACACGCACGCACGACGTACACACAAAGGGGACAGGGAAAAAGGGAACACAGGTGACAAGGGGCATGCGCGTAGAACCACGCACGCATCGTCACACGCGCATCATAACATGCGTGAGGGTATGCGCAGTACATGCATGTGTTGGTGCATCAGGTGCATGGGTGTGGGTACATATGCGGAAAAAAAAGAAAGTAGGACACCCTTGTGGATGATGGATCAGTAACAGATTTCCAACGATACAGACGCATTCATCCACATATTCCACCATGGGTGAAGCCTTTCGTCGTGGTACATACCCATGACATTATTAGTTCGCGAGGAAACAGGCATTGACAAAATCTAACATCGCATGACCTTAAAGCGAATGAAGCGGACATGTTTAATGTTAATATGAGTAATGCGCGAACATGCCATAAATATGCATAAAGCACTCGCGCACCAAAACGTGATATTCTAATAATTACCCAAGGGAATTAGTACATATGTCCACTCGGCTAAGAACTAGGAAACGATATGATATTGTATCCAGAGCACAAAGCTGTACACATACACAACTACAAAGTGAAATCTCCTAGCGAGTAGGTGATAATTCAATAGTAATTTTGAATATTTCTAAAAACCACGTAGTATGAGACTTGAGGTCCTAACACGTTCTTTCATTATTAACACATGGTATCTTTGTATCTCGCTTCAAGCTTGATCTCACAGCTATTCAAAACGTATGGTTAAATCATACGCAACAAATAATCCTTTTAGCATAAGTATGCTCTACATACAATTCTATAAACGGTACCCTCAGAGATATAATGACCATATTTTAACCATCATATCTTAAACGATTGACGTTATTGCAAAGTATCTTAAAAACAATTTGTGAGTAATGATGGTTAAAAGTCAATCAAAATATTCGCAAAAATAGTTTTTCTAATAACGTTAGCGATGTCAAATTAATTTCAAAACATTCAACAGTTTACCTGTATGGTATTGATAGAAAATGAACTATATATTCATCGGTATTAGGGTTAACTTCTTTTTAACCCATGATTCAATCCATCACCACCATGTCTTGGTTACCATTCCAACCGAACATACCATTAATACAAGATTATTTTTAATATTTTTTTGCTAATCTGTCTGGTAGCTGTTGCTAAGTTAGTAACAGCTTACAGACAGTCTCTAAATATTATACAGTTTACTAATAACGTTAGCGACGAAACAGTCAAATTATTTTCAAACATCAATACCGTAATTCCTCATACATCCTCCTCCTCCTACGACCTCCGTTATCAGACCACCTCTTAAAATATATTTTGTTACTAATCTATCTGGTAGCTGTTGCTTACTAACAGCTTACAGGCAGTCTCTACAGTTTACTATCAGTTTACAATCAGACCACCTCTTAAAATCTATTTTCTTACTAATCTGTCTGGTAGCTGTTGCTTACTAACAGCTTACAGGCAGTCTCTAAATATTCTACAGTTTACCAATGACGTTAGCCATGAAACAGTCAAATTATTTTCAAACATCAATACCGTAATTCCTCATACATCTTCAACCTCATATGACCTCCATTATCAGACCACCTCTTAAACTCTATTCTTTTACATTACTCTCTTATTATTTTTACATTATCTACCATGGTAGATAACCACGGAGGGGGGCGCTGCGCCACTACGTTCAAACATAAAATACACTACTTTTAAACTTTTAAGGGTTAACTAATTCAAAATAATAGAACATTCCAGAGTGAATCTACATGTGCGGCTGTGCGTCATTGTTATCGAGAAAAACGTGGCGTTCTGTACGTCATTGTTCTCTATAATGCGTGTCGTTATAGTCGCCATTGTTCTCAACATTCAATTCCGCAAGGTTTTCTTTTGTTCCCCTGAAAAACCCATTGTTATCGAAGAACCCCTGCTGGGAAGAACAATAACGTACAGCCCCACCCTTTACTACTCACACCCACACACCCGCACAACTTCCCACCCACTCACCAGCCCGCGAAACCACGTGCTCACTCGCTCACTCATCGCATCCCTCAGCCCATCCGCCTGCCGCCCGCAGCAGCATCTCCCAGTCCAATTACTCGAAGAATATTCAACAGTCTATTACTCCACCTGTCCAGAGTATCCATCGATGATTTGACGTCATATGACGTCATACTCAGCTAAACGGCGTGTAGAATGACGTCATAATCATTACGTCATAAATGATTCTATTAGGCCCGTCTTTTAACTCTTAATAGTTCGACACGTTGTACGAATTGTCTGTCTCAATTATTTAATAAACGTGCTGTTGAATATTTTGAAACTAATTTGACTGGGCGCCGTTGCTGCCATAGGCAGCAACCGCACCCAGTCAAATTAGTTTCAAAATATGCAACAGTTTGCCTGTATAGTTTTCTGAAATTGTTAGGGAGTTTAGGGATCGATCCCAACACGAGCGCGGTGTTGGGTGGAGCTTAGCTAGAGATGGACGGGGCATGGCTAAAAATCGAAAGGTACATTAGGCTTGCGTCAAAAAGAATAAGTTTGTACCTTTTGGTCTGCAAGACTGAATGAATCCGTCAGTTAGATATATAAATCATAATCAATTACGTCACTAGCATAAGTGGCAGAAATACTCCGCCATGCACCTGGAATTATCACTTTTAAGAATTGTATATCTTTACCATTTAATAAGCATTCTGTTGAATAATTTGAAACTAATTTGACTGGGCGCTGCTGATGCCATAGGCAACAACAACCCACATTCAAATGAGTTTCAAAATATTCTGATTAACTGTATGGTTATCATGAATGTTGGATTCTGGGAATTAAGGAATCAAAGTATATAAATCTATCCCAACACGCGCAAGGCGTGGGTGAAGCTTCGCTAGTGACGGGCGGGGCATAGCTAAAAGTAGATGTGTCCATTGGTTAAAATATTTATAAATATCAATTAAAATATGTATACATATCTATCTCATTTGCCTCGCTTGCTAAGCATTCATGGGCGAATGTAATTCTTTGACCCATCACAATGAACAGATCCGATCTGTCACTCGATTGTATGATGTCATAATCAAATATGTCGTTTATTAGGCGGCACCACAATCAAACTGTAGTTCCGCCACGAATGCGGTAATAGTCCGTCACGAAAGTGACTGAAGTGTGTGCCTTTAAAGAATTTTCAATTTGATAAACATTTTGATGTGTTTCTGACGTCATCATTTGCTGTTGACCAACAACATTGTCTTTTTATTTAACAATCGCTTAACCCTTTAGCCCTTACAGATCAGAAATGACAAATTTATTCTGATGTGAGGAATATGTTGTTGACTATTTGGAAACTAGCTTCACAGGGAACTTCCATAGGCATTAAGTGATGACTTACTTTCAGGTCCGCATTTTACACAGTGGCTCTTAAAATCTCGGTCTCTCACTTTCATAAAAGCTGTTGGATATTATGAAACTAATCTGACAAATATAGCAACAGCGTCCAGTCAAATTAGTTTCAAAATATTCAACAAAGTGTTTATTTTCACAGAATACGTTAATGCGGGAAAGGTTTATGGGAAATTGCCGCCATTTTCAAGATGATCGCCCTCGAACTAATTCTGCTACCATGTAAGCTGAGAGAATAATCGTAATTGAATGATTTTGGCATCAACTCACATGATTTGACCATGGAAATGCTGAATTGCTGCCTATGGCATAATAATTGAGACAGACAATTCGTACAACGTGTCGAACTATTGAGAGTTGAAAGACGGGCCTAATAGAATCATTTATGACGTAATGATTATGACGTCATTCTACACGCCGTTTAGCTGAGTATGACGTCATATGACGTCAAATCATCGATGGATACTCTGGACAGGTGGAGTAATAGACTGTTGAATATTCTTCGAGTAATTGGACTAGGAGATGCTGCTGCGGGCGGCAGGCGGATGGGCGGAGGGATGCGATGAGTGAGCGAGTGAGCACGTGGTTTCGCGGGCTGGTGAGTGGGTGGGCAGTCGGGCGGGTGAGTGGGTGTAAGTAGTAAAGGGTGGGGCTGTACATTATTGTTCTTCCCAGCAGGTGTTCTTCGATAGCAATGGGGTTTTCAGGAGAACAAAAGAAAACCTTGCGGAATGGAATGTTGAGAACAATGGCGACTATAACGACACGCATTCTAGAGAACAATGACGTAGAGAACGCCATGTTTTTCTCGATAACAATGACGCACAGCCGCGCATGTAGATTCACTCTGGAATGTTCTATTATTTTGAATTAGTTAACACTTAAATCCGTGGTTATCTACCGTGGTAGATAATGTAAAAATAATAAGAGAGTAATGTAAAAGAATAGAGTTTAAGAGGTGGTCTGATAATGGAGGTCATATGAGGTTGAGGATGTATGAGGAATTACAGTATTGATGTTTGAAAATAATTTGAATGTTTCGTAGCTAATGTCATTAGTAAACTGTAGAATATTTAGAGACTGCCTGTAAGCTGTTAGTAAGCAACAGCTACCAGACAGATCAGTAACAAAATAGATTTTAAGAGGTGGTCTGATAGTAAACTGATAGTAAACTGTAGAGACTGCCTGTAAGCTGTTAGTAAGCAACAGCTACCAGATAGATTAGTAACAAAATATATTTTAAGAGGTGGTCTGATAATGGAGGTCGTAGGAGGAGGAGGAGGATGTATGAGGAATTACGGTATTGATGTTTGAAAATTATTTGACGGTTTCGTCGCTAACGTTATTAGTAAACTTTAGAATATTTAGAGACTGTCTGTAAGCTGTTACTGTCTTAGCAACAGCTACCAGACAGATTAGCAACAAAATATTAAAAAGAATCTCGTATTAATGGTATGTTCGGTTGGAATGGTAACCAAGACTTGGTGGTGATGGATTGTATCATGAGTTAAAAAGAAGTTAACCCTAATACCGATGAATATATAGTTCATTTTCTATCAATACCATACAGGTAAACTGTTGAATGTTTTGAAATTAATTTGACATCGCTAGCGTTATTAGAAAAACTATTTTTGTCGAATATTTTGATTGACTTTTAACCGTCATTACGCACAAATTGTTTTAAAAATACTTTGCAATAACGTCAATCATTTAAGATACGATGGTTAAAATGTGGTCATTATATCTCTGAGGGTACCGTTTATAGAATTGTATGTAGAGCGTAGAGATTATTTGTTGCGTATGATTTAACCATACGATTTGAATAGCCGTGAGATCAAGCTTGAATCGAGATACAAACATACCATATGTTAATAATGAAAGAACGTGTTAGTACCTCAAGTCTCATACTACGTGTTTTTTAGAAATATTCAAAATTACTATTGAATTATCACCTACTCGCTAGGAGATTTCACTTTGTAGTTGCGTATGTGTACAGCTTTGTGCTCTGGATACAATATCGTATCGTTTCCTAGTTCTTAGCCGAGTGGACATATGTACTAATTCCCTTGGGTAATTATTAGAATATCACGTTTTGGTGCGCGAGTGCTTTATGTATATTTATGGCGTGTTCATGCATTACTCATATTAACATTAAACATGTCCGCTTCATTCGCTTTAAGGTCATGTCAATGCCTGTTTCCTCGCAAACTAATAATGTCATGGGTATGTACCACGACGAAAGGCTTCACCCATGGTGGAATATGTGGATGAATGCGTCTGTATCGTTGGAAATCTGTTACTGATCCATCATCCACAAGGGTGTCCTACTTTCCTTTTTTTTCCGCATACGTACCCACACACACACACACCTGATGCACCAACACACGCATGTACTGCGCATACCCTCACATGTGTTACGATGCGCGCGTGACGATGCGTGCGTGGTTCGACGCGCATGAACCTTGTCATCCGTGTTCCATTTTTCCCTGTCCCCTTTGCGTGTACGTCGTGCGTGCGTGTGTGCATATTTTATGTACCCGTTTGTGTGAGGGTGTATGTAACATAATTTTGGTTTATTGGTGGCCCCTTAAAAAAGAGGCCTATTTTTCTTATTTTTTTATTCTGCTAATGTAAATATTTTTATCTCAATTAATGCAAACGATAACTTCTGTCTTGTTTGCACCACATACACATACAACAATCATTACGAAGTTGGTACTTTGTATGCAACCATTTGTTGTAATTGCGTTCGTTCGGATCCGCTAGATATTCTCTCCAGCGGTTACGGATTTCACGCAATGACATTGCAAATGGTTGCCGTACTGCAACCTCTTTATATTGGTTCCATTGGATGCAACCGCAATTAATAGGTGTAGAACCTATCGTTCTCCATCGATCGCATAATTGAGATTCCATTTTACGTGTTTTGACAAATTCAAAAAGCTGTATGCCTTACTAGTCACGTGCATTTCGCTTTTATAGCTAAAATATGAGCTGTCACTAAAGCTATCTTTCCAATCTGAACACACCCTTATTTCGGTCACATGTTTTTCTCCACCACTTAACATCATCGGTTTACAAAACATTACTATCGCACCATGTTTGAATGACATTCCAGTTATAGAAAACTGGAATTGATACGCAGGGTTCAATTACAGAGCACGTCATATGGTTTCCTCTGTATTCAAATATGTCCGCATTTTGTCATTGTCGCGATGTGAATACGATTAATTACGGATCTTTGGATAATTGTGGTACGTCTCCCATGCCTAGTGTACCATTGCATATTTTTTTTATCAAAATAGTGATAATTGGGGATGGGTGAGGGGTGAGAAGGGAACACGAAGAAATAATAACATATTTTTACAAAATAAATGTATTTTTTATTGACACATGCATTTTTCTTATGATAAGTATTAGCGACATTTATTCACGATAATTAAAAAGAAAACATAGTACATAAATAATTATACATTAAATATGATAATTTTTTCTGTTTATTCATAATCCTGCGCATCAGACGTTTCACTATCGAGTCATTTTTGTCTCTATTTCTTAGGGCCCATAATATGTGTTTCATTTGTACACCTCTCGTACGATGGTATAAGAAATATACGCAATAATATCCACAAGTTGTCTTCATGGCTGGTTGAACATGTACATTGTTGTAATAATAAACACGCGCACGGTGTCTATTTTGTACATTTGATATCATTCTTCCATCAGAAGGGCGTCTTCCATATGGATCAAAGTATTCAGCATTTCCATTTCTACTGTAATAAACCGCCACCCAATGTTGTCCGGATTTATTACTGGGATGCATGTTTATTACTAATGAGGCCGGGAGATATTTAATATGTGCGGGTACATTGTCAATTGGAAAAACACCGAGAAGGTGTTCACGTGTTTTATTGTCACCGAATAATAGATCCTCTATTTCAAATGTATTCAACATATTTGTTAATAATCTGTTAATACATTAAAGCCTGATCCAATTTCTATCGTATTATCAAATTCAGCATAGCAAATAACATTGGTTGTAGCGGCAAGTGCTTGAGCAAAATGGAAGACCACTCTTAGTGAACCAGTGCGTGTAGGGTAGCGATGCTCTGAACCAGCTAGATCTGGCATAAAATCCCATGTGAAGAATGTGGTTCCATGTCTGATTTATCAGGTAGCCATGGTCTTTGAATAACGCCCCAGTACTGCTGAATAGCGAGAAATAAGCATCCGAGTAAATGTCGTCACTAAACGAAGGACGTATTGGCGATGTTGTTACCTCTTCTCCATTTATATAACATGCTGCATAGGTTGTGTTATTGTTATCAAACTTGAATGGATTTTTATGCACCACACCATTATAGGCATCATTAGGTACAAAAGCGAATAATACTCTAGTAGGTAGTTGACCAATAAATATATTATCCCTATCGATGCGCATAACACCGCTAGGTGCTGTAAAAGTCTTACACACTAACCTGCGAATAGGATATTTCGCGCTTGTCTGTCTCAGAGTAACAGCATGTGCCACTAGCAGATCTGATGATGGGATAACTTTGCGTACAAATAAGTTAGCCGACATTATTTTCAATTTAGAACTCACTCCTTCCACGGCCATAATAGCGAACGCATCTTTACTCCTCTATAGGTGTACTCTTAAATCAACGGAACCGAGCAGGAATCGGTCCTGCAGAAACATATCGCTGTGTATGCATCCTATTAATTGCACCATTTTACTCTGCTCCATCATTCTTCTACGTGCTTGAAAACCTATGTTAGTATCGGCGATATTATCAAATTCGCCGCATCATCTATTTTCCATCCAACAAGTTGTAGATGCGAGGATGCGGCATCGCTGCCATAATTTAGTAACGTCTCTAAGTACGAGCGGAAAGCATAATTTTCGTTTGAGTTGCTGACACACTTTCTATTCAAAAAAACATCCACTTGGGAGAACATCGTATGCAAAAGATTATTCGCAGGCGCTATCAGGTCATTCGCCTCGAGTGTCTTTTCATCACCATTTCGATCTAGCTTTACTAGCTTAACTTTAATCGAAAGATAAGTTTGCGTAAGATCTAAATATCTATCAGCAGACCCACTGACGTAAAACTCGATCGGTCCATAATCTGATAAACTAGATACAGGCTGAAACAGTTCCCATTTTGCAGACTCCAATGTCGTCGCTATGGGATGTGTCTGAAAAATGTCTAATTCGCTCTTCGAGCACTCGTAGATCTGATTAAGTTCCATGTTGTTTGTTAATTAAAGATATCAGCTTGTTTTCTCTGACATCTATTGCGACCCTTCCGCTTCTGTATCACACGCATTGACTGAGCATTACGTGTATTATTCCTCTTTTTACGTTTGGGTTGAGGTGGTCTTAAACAACCTCGCACTGCTGTTACAGCTTCCAGTATCAAAGACCTGGCAACACCACCTGCTCTCGATTTTAATGCTGTTTTAACATTTTTTCATGCCATTACATCCTCAGCTAGTCCGATTCCAGCACGAAGAGCTTGTTTACCTACAGATTTAGCCACATTTTTTGTGAAAGCTATTGCTGAACGTAATAGACCACCTAAGATATTACCGAGTCCATGTCCTGATTGGTATCGCGCGCCTACAAAAACTGATATACGTCCATGACCCGCTTGACTCGTGTAGTAATGAGCCAGCGCTGGTGCATTCGTTCTTCCTCTAATCGGCCCTCTTAACGTCCCTCTCATTATCGTTGTCATGATCTGAAATGCAAACAGAGTACACTCGGCGATGCTCCGTCCTTGAATGGGACATTGGCGCCAGTTCTATCCATTATAAGTATTCCAATAGTATCGATGTAGTTCTTTGATACAGTACGGTATTGAATATCAGGAAACGTCCACTGACATATATCTTTTCCTACATCTGTACTAGAAATGGGTATCACTCTGAGTAGCGGTGCGGAAGTATCACCTACCACACTGTGTGAGACTACATCGCAGTATGTATACGCAGTCGTAGGACCACCCTCACAATTTGAACGAAATGATTCTTTAAAGTCGATAGGCCCCATATGTATTTTTCCTCCTTCGAATCCGATTAAATTTGCCACATCTCTACCTAAACGTATAGCATAATTATTTTTAACTGTGAGAGAAACTAGATTCGCGCGATGCAAGTAAAAATTGAAAAATATCTTTTTCTGTCTAAATCTTGTCTTGCTCTCTATCTGGCCATTTAGATAGTCTACCATATTTTTTATGGCATAGTACCCTTTCGGTACATTGATAAATGGAGCTTCTGTTTGCACATAATAATAATTTTCGCTTCTACGTAAAAGTTTTTTACCGTTATTTTTTGTTTTATCATTTCTCGCATCTTTTCCCCAAGCATTTCGTAACCGTTTTCCCCGATCGGCAGTATGTGGATTACCGAAACCATCTTTTAAAACTATTGGAAAATCCGATGTCTTTTCTATTTCTGATGTGCTGGCAACATCTTTGCTAATTTTTTCTGACGCAACGCTATCTTTTTTCTTCTTCTTCTTTATCTTCTTCTTAGTAAATGCGTATATTTGTACAAAACTTTCCTTCGCAATAGTAAGCCAACTCCTCGGATATAACACACTCGAGAGGCCCATTTCCCATTCGCCATCTAATGTTAATGGAGTTTGCAGACGTGTTCGAAACTCTGATATCTTATTGTCTGGAAAGAACTGGGTACTACTATTGCTCAGAAGCATTATGTAAAACTGACCCTCGTTCATTCTGAGTCAAGTGATGTATGGCCGTCTTTATGCGAGGACTAGGCATTATATACCCTAGACATCCACTCAAAACCGATATCCATATGCCTGATTGCCCATTTTGTATACTCAGATTCACGATATATGTAATGATTACGATATAAATTATTATAATTTGAGCTAGGTATACTATTTCTTCCTTCGGTACTCGCGAACCCAGCATTAGCCTCATGCTCTGATCCAATCTTCTCTCCATATACTCATCCATTGTCAAAGATGTATAGTACTTAGTTCATTAACCCACGTGTTAAACGTATCCGGGTAACCGAGCCACTTTACCAGATACTCGCGTTGTCCCTTTTTATTTTTTCTACTTTTAAGTATTTTTTCCACAGCATACTCTTTATCATTTTCTTCTATCACTTGCTGTATCTCATCACGATAAAGAGTACCAATAATCGGGTCACCTCCATAGTATTCTAGTTTATATAAGTATGGATATTTGTCTGTAAGCACCTCACGCACCTTAAACAATTCGCAACTCCATTGCCCGCGATATGCTTTTTCAAATGGCATTTTTGCTTGTGATATTCTAACATGGTCGCCTTGAGTAGGGCTGTTTTTAGATTTGGAACGTTTCTTCGTCTTCTTTCCATATATATTTCTCCATGCGATTAACTCCGTACTACGGTCGACTTCGGTAGGAGCCATGCACGTACTGGAATGTGTTGTGTTATTGTACACTGCGACTAAACTGGGTAATAAATCGATATACTTTTATGTATTTTTATGCATCATGTATCTGTATATTCGACCCTTCAGTGTGCGTTGAAACCGCTCTACCATTGCAGTTTCGTTTCATTTTGAGAAGTGTAGAAATGTATTCCATTATCTTTCAAATATTTTTTCATTACACGGTTTACGAACTCACCCCCTTTGTCTGTTTGAATAGCGTGTGGGCAACGCACAGTATGCTCCAATATTGATTCTAACCCTTTATTGACTGCTGATGATGTTTTACTAAACACGCATTCCACCCATGCATATTTTGAAAGGGCATCAACTACCCATAGCAAATATAACACATTGTTTTTCTCTTTTGCCAGCATGCCCATCTTGCATAGATCTGCCTGCCATAGTTCATCAATGGCTGAAACTCTTATTTTATGCCTGTCAAACTTTGTTCTCCACGGTCTGTGCAGTGTATATACTTCTTGGTGTTTTAAGCATTTGTCGATGTAGTTGCGAGGTATTTTACCTTTGAACGCATTATATAGCTGTTCTTTCCCACCAAAAGACGAGTAATGTTTCGGATCAAAATATACTTTCGCCAATTTAGCATCATTCATGACTTATCTAAATTTACCCACACCGCTTTTTCTTCCTGATGTCCGCTAGAGAACTCTTTCTACGTATTCTTTTGCTCGCTGGCGTAGACGTGTACTCACTGGCGCTAACATCCTTTTCTGCACCATTATATATCTGTCTCATCGTTTTCTCTTGCCCTACAAATCTGCGGTGTATGTTTAGGTCACGTAACAGATTAAGAAACTTTCCCTCCGCTTGATCACGCATACCAGCCATAAGAGTTTTATGACCATGCGCTACTACGTTTGTAAGCAGGTCGAGTACATTACTTTTTGGGTAAAACGTACCCTCTATTGTCACTTCGCCCAAATCATTAACGTGAAAACGTGATATCTCGTTGTCGAGACTAATAGCTTTACGTATCGATGGATCTGTCTGTAGCAATGATATTTTACTCTGTTCATTTAAATTACCTATCAATTCGTGAGGAACTAATGCCATTATACGTGTATGTTCCATCTTTTCACGTGAACAGTTTGCCAATTAATGGCACTAGTGTACCGATAACCACTGGTAATAGGGCACCTAAAAATCCGCCTGTTTGTAGCAATTTTCTTTTACATGCATATGGCACACCGCGACTAGTCAGCGTATGCATTTTTGCTTTGTATTTACTCAGCTGCTTGTATCGTATTTTAGTGAGATGAACATTCCCACATAATACGTTTAGGCATGATTCGCATAGTACAGCCACCAATTCGTTCGAACACTGTTTGATTACATCATTTCTGATTGAAGCCTTTACTTTAGCCAAATATTGCCGCATAGGTAAATGGCGTTCCATTTTACGTGATGCCATTTTTCTTAGGGATGTAAACGTAGCACCCCTCCTTCGGATGAACAGATGAACGGAGTCTGATATTGTCAGGTGTTGTCTGTTTCAAATCTAGGAGTAGATATGAGTGAGATTCGCGTGTAGCGTCCTTATATGATTCGATCAAATACTTTGTATTGCCTGGGTCCTTCTGATTAGATAAAGAATGAATGGATGACGCATCACGGGGATTCTTAAACAATACCATGTAGTGACAGTTATCTGATAAGTCGCGTTGAAACAGATTTTGTGCGACAAATATTACAATACAATTCTCATGGTGAGAACGTTTTGTAAATAGGTCAGCTACATTCTCGTCGCATTTATTCATCAAATCGTCGAGCACCACCAATGTTCTGCAACTTCTGTCTAGTTCAACATTCACACCCTCTTTAAATTCAACTTCTTTTGCCAAATCGTTATACCCATCTTGCCACGCACCGTAGCTGTACACAATCCTCTGTGGAGGGGGAGTAATGGCATAGGGATCTCTTATTAGTGCTTTTATCATCTCGGTTTTATCGCACTGTGTTGGACCAATACCAGTCCGCAACATGTCATTCACTTGTTGGCATGCTTCCGCTTCCTTATGAATGGGAAGATGTCATACCGATTGTTGTATGGGGCGATTATTGTCCGTGTTGATGGAGTGTCATACGAAATGAGTCTCTCTGTGATCCATGTCTCCGGAGGAAAAACTATCGCGATATTTATGTAGTAATTTCCGAATTTCACGTTTCTGTGATTGCTGTAATCCAACTGTGGCACGTAGATACAAATCATGTAAATGTTCGGGTAAATCATCAGTCATATGCGGTGGTGTGTCAGTGGGTGTAGGCGATTCCAATGAGATTATGTCCACTAAATGGCCACAGCGTAATCCTGGTTCCAGAGTGATGGGATCTGTGGCACCATTGAACACTCTAAGAGGTATATTTTCCTTATTAGTAGTGTTTACTATTATGCGGGGACTTGCGCATCGAGAGGCAATCATATAATCAGGATCGGGTTCCAGCATGGCGATGTGTGTGTTGCTTCCTAACTGTGGGGCGGTGACCCATAAGATTTGTTCTTGTTCCGGCTCAACTGTGGCTGTATTACAGCGCACATATCGTATAATGACGATGCCAGTCCAAGAGGTATTCGTCGGTCATGTATGTCGAGTTCCTGTTGTTTGCAATGTATGATGGCATCGCTGGCACTGAGGAAATCAGAGCCAAGTAGGGCATCATTATGAATATAGGCGATGACAACTCGCTGTATGAATTGCATCTCCTCTATTTGGATGACTAAATTGACTACACCAGCTACGGGCACATCAGCTCCCGTAGCCGTCTGTAGGTAAATGTTTGTAGGTTTAAGGGGAGGATTTTTATGAGGTGGGATGCTCTCATACAAGTGCTTGTTAAATACAGTGATTGAAGCACCAGTGTCGATGGTGGCACTGGTGGAAACGCCACTAAACAGACAGGCACATTTGTATATTACTTTGCGGTGTACCTGTGGAAGAGTCTCCAATGATGCCGTCTGCAACAATGGCATTGGAGCGGAATCACTCTGTATGTACTCTGACTGTTTCCTAATTGCTTCTCTTAATGCTGTGGATGGCTGAGTGAGGAAAGGGCCAGTTCGTCGTCGCCGCTGCTGTGAGGTCTGCGGTGAAGACGGAGCTGGGGGTAACAATGGTGATGGAGATGTTGCTGTTTCAGGATATGCTGTATTGGTGTAGACAGCGGTGTGCACGGGATGACGGATAAGATCTACCTGCGCAAGCCATTTCCTACAATACTTCAAGAGATGTTTTGTTGAAGCACAGAAGAAACAGTGCTGCCGCCAGGGGTGTGTTTTTCCCTGTTTACATCGGCGCTTGCGAATCCATGGGGCTGAGCAAATTGCTTCTCCTGAGTCACTGCTGTCTGTGGATGCGGGGGATGATGCTGGATGGGGTGGTGTTCTGCATACCACCAAAGGACACCGAGAATTTAGTGTCTTGGTGGCGGGATGTGGTGCTTGCAAAAAACGTTGTTTCAGCGGAGGTGCTACAACCTACCACTGTCGTTTTACATAGGAAAGAAGGCTTATTATGTGCGGAGAAAGAGGGGGCTGGCAATGCAGCGGATGGGGAAGGCAACGTAGGCATTGACATGTGTGAAGCCGTGCATTTGGGTGTCGATGTAAATGCTGATTTAGATGGATGATGGTTGGGCACTGAACGTTGTTGTATGAAGGCCTCAGTTGAGCCGGGAAGCGCATATGGTCACCGATGTGGCTCTAGATGATTCGGTGCCCTTAAGAGTTTGACTGCTTCTCTGGTTGCCATGTGCTGCGGTCAGGAGTAGGCGTGGTGGAAGGAGGTCAGTTAGGACACTGCTCCCTCCAATGGCCTGGCTGACTGCATCCAAAACAAGTGTTTGGTGGCGGTGCGGTGCTAGTGGTGTTTGTTGTCCTAAACTGTGTGATGGCGAGATTGGTGCTAAGTGTCATGACCAAATTAGTTAGTGCGGAGATCTGTTTATTGATCTCATCCATCCATTCTTTCATGTTGCCGTTGTTATTGTTGCGCTGGTTCCTGCGCCCAGGGCCTCGTTGTCGCTTCCTCTATGGGCACGCCCCCTTCCTCCAGGCGCTTGATTCTGAATGGAATTCTGTATAACTGGTTGTGGTGATGTCTGTGTGGTTGGTGTTGATAAACTGGGGGGGGGGGGGAGGGAGCATTAGTGGGCGGTACGATAGCTGCACCCTCTATCTCGTTGATAGGATGGAGTTGGCGTCTGCTACTCTTTTCCCACTCCAGAATGTTTTCTATGCCGTAGCCGTTCATTGAGCCAAACTACCGTGGTCGCCTAGAAATAATTTTTCTTTCAGGGCGGGTTCACCGCTCAATGCATCGATGAAAGTGTCGAGATGCAGATGGATTACGCTTTCCGTATTGGTGCCCGGATATGCGCAGGTGACTAGCATCCTGATTCGGCTAGCTAACTCCGGAAGAGTTTCTCCCATGCGTCGTCGGAGATTCGTGAGTTGAAGATGACTAGTTTCTCTGAGAGCTGTGTCGCCAAATCGCCCCATCAATGCTCGTTCCAATTGAGTGTAAGTGGGTGTGTAGTCAGTCCCAAGATCTGCAAGAACTTGAAGGGAGGGAGAATGACTCGGCCAAGACCACGGGAAGAATGAAGTGGTTGAAATCTGGGTGGTGTGGGTACCTCAGAGACTGACGAGTATTGTGAAGCTGGTCGTTGTGCAGGTGGTAGTGGTGGTGGTGTTGGTGTTTCCCATCTATGCCGATGCCGAGGAGGGAGGACACGCGTACTCCAATTTAATTAGTCCGGCCACGTTGTAGAGCCATAGACCAGCATGGGTTTATGGATGGGAGGCGGAATGTTGTGAAGATTACGTGGATGTTCTCACCGAGATAAGGACTGATATTCCTCATATGGTGGTGGTGCAGTCGGCTGATGGTTGTGATGTGTAGTGTGACTGATGTACCGGCGAACCCACTCGAGTATAGCATTGCACTAGAAGGGGGCGGTGTGGGAGGTTGTCTGTAAGGCGGATTGTCACCCGGCCATATGGTCTCCGTAGATGACACGGGTGCATGATAGTAGTCTGAAGGATTATTGAGATGCTCGTAATCGGGTCTTTGTCGGGGTCGTCCACGATTCGGCCCTGATGGTGGTGGCCTGTCGCGGATGTCCGATATAGTTCTAAACTCTGTTCCTGCCTGTGAGGCATCCCGAAAGGTGCCATCACTGACAGGTGAAAACAGGTTATATTGCGTGGTTGTTGATTCCACTGAATTTCTGGCATAGTCGGTGAGCATGTGAGCTGAAAATCCATCGTATGACGCTACCTCCTGCTCGAGGGAGTCGTCGCTAAATGGAGAAGGTATTGAACTGAGCTCACTATATGGTGTGGGCATGAGTTTGCTGCATGTGGTTAATGATGTTCTTCGAGCCCCACATCGGGCACCACTTGTAGCTCACGGGATAGTATCGGGCCATTCCGGTGTATCATGTCGACTCGCCATGCCGCAAGTGCACGATGAATGATGACGCTGGTTAGCATCCTGTCTCGGGGTGACAGATCCTGTATGAGACTGCCCTGTGGGTAACAAAATCCGGCTCCTAAGGCCAGTGGAACTCAATCGTTCCGGTGGGGCCATGAGACCATTGTCATGAACATTAAATACAAGTGTCTCATCCCAAGAATTTGTGTCACCAGTATGCCTGTCCATAGCAATTTCGTGATCTATGGACTTACAAGATTTCCTTTGGTGACCTAAAAATATACGTCAATACAATGATTTTACCTAAACAAACTATCGAGTATGCTAGATAAAAAATGAGGAGCATACGAAAATACAAGACATAGAGACAGCCAGATGAACCTTTAAACATGGGGCTGCCGCAGGTATCACACAGACTCGTAGGTCCGCAGAGGTATCCCCGCAAGGGAGGCTCCCGTACACGAGACTTAACTAATTAACTTAATATAAGTTAGTATACCTCTAAGCTGAATGGAAGAAGATTATCTCAGACGAAAAGTCATGTGCCTCATGCGGGCACTACTCCTAGTGCTAGTTTGGGTGAGGAGTATTATCCTCGCATGGACCATCATCACTGAATCCTTATGAGAGGCAAGTGCCTCACGTGGGCCTCCGTCTCGGAAAGGTGTCGCCACTGCTTAAAGCGGGAGAAGAGTAGCAGGCAAAAATGGGCCCACTCTAATATTTCAACCAAAATGCTTGAAAAAAAAGAAAAGACCATACCTAGTGAGATTATGATTATAGGGTTGCGTGCTGTTTTACGTGAAGATGGGATGAACCATTCCCGAGGGATTCCCACGTCGCCATCTTATGTGATTCTCAGAATGCTGAATTAGTAGTTGCCACTTTATTTATGCGGGTCTTCTGCTCTGCTTAACTATCTTCAGTTTTTAGTGACAAGAACTATTTTAGGCCGCAAATGGCGGGTATCTACCTAGCTGTTTGATATGGCTGTCATTGAGAACGGATGCCCTAAGACAGCAATGCTGAAGACAACGCTCATACATGTTACTGAGTAAGATCTCCGAACTGGATAAGAATCCGGACATTTCACTCCGTAACCACATAAAACGTTACAGGACACAGGTTACTTTTCACAAAAGCATTATTAGGCAACTGTTCTATCGTTATGGTTGGGGTAAGAAAGACGAATACCCACCATAAATATCCTTCCCATGAGGGTGTGGAAGATCTAAATATCATGCCCAGACATGTTTATGGAATTCAGCTGGGATACGCATCTCGCCCGTCACCGGGTCCTATGGAACTAATCATTTAACCTGTTGTTAGGTTTATATACAAGTTGCCCAGTTTTGCACTGCAGTGTGGGAGGATTGTTCAGCAAATAAAATAATAATTAAGATATGTGTTCGCAGTGCTTTCCTACATTGGCAAAAGTGCTAACTACTAAGTATCCGAAGATACAAGGGGCCTGTATATGACACCACACCCTGGCCATCACCGCTCGGAAACCCCAACAGTTTCCCAGAGTCGGATCAGCCCATGGTGCGGATAGGCACATCCAAACAATTAAGAAGCCACAAGGCTGAGTGGAACATGGAGAGAGACAAAATCTTAGAGTTATGAGTCTTACTGGAGTACGGGGCTAGATTATTGCACCATCGGAAGAGAGGTGTATACTACAGATTTCTTAACGAAGAAAGTGTCTCTAATCATATTAAACCTATCCTATCGAGCTGAATAGAAAAGGTTTAGTCGGTAGCATGCCGGGATAAACAGAGTTATAGCATGGACAGTGACATCAGTGAAAAGTTGTTGGTGGCGGGAGAAAGTGCTGCATATATAAGTGTTGCTGGATAGTGTTTCCTACGTTCACTGCAGTCCTATATTTTCCATAAATAAACAAAACATATGAACTGATGGCTACTGGCCATATATATATATATATATATAAACTAACAAGAACATCAATTCAGTGTTAAATGATCGGAATTATATATTTTAGTACAGGTTAACGAACCTACTACGGTGCGGTTAGTGAAAACACCTTACAGAAAATAAGAATAACTATAAACAGATACAGAAATTATAACTAGCGGTCCTAAGACCGTTACGGTACCTTTTAGTCATCGGGACCATTTTTACGGATACAATATAATTAGAAAAGTACTTTTAGCGGAATAATTAAAATGTTAAGTACAGTTACTTGAATACTCGGTAGCCATTCTTAAGTTAGGCTATCATGTTACTGAAATTGATACGTCATCCTTTCGTTGACATGAGTTGATACATTCTCTTGAAGCTGGAAAGTTCCCACAGGTTGGTTCCCGCAAACAGGATTCCCACAAGAAGTTCATGGTGGGAGCACATCGCTCAGGACTGTAAGCACAATGGAATATCTAACAAGAGATACAATAGCATTACTGCTGTGAAGAAAGTTCCCGTACACCGATGGCATGGATGGAAGTTGACAACAAGCCAATCATAAGCGGGGGTTGTTAAATGCAGATATAAAACAAAGCATAACCGTGGTGGGTATGTCAGCCAGCTCTGAAGATGCACCAGGCAAGTCATCCACCAACGAACATCGCTGTCTCTACATCTGTAGAATCACATATTCAGGCCGTAAAGGCCTCACCGCAAGTTTGTGTTCCGAAGTAGATCTTATTACTCGTGAACAATAATAGAAAGTTCCATATTGCTCCAGCAAGTAAGGGGAGTTACAAAATTGATTTAATGTGGTGGGATGGATACTGCTAGCTATGGGAGAAAAACCGACAGAAAGCGAAGTAATATGCGTATGGTCTGTCGCTCTGATAGTAGCTAGTACAGATCCAACCTGATCGGCCCCTAGCCGAGGATGCTCCCGATCTCTGGATCGCGTCTCCTTTTATACTCCTTATGAAGTCACAGCCAATCAGCGCGTGGCTGATAACAACGCTGTCGAATGTTCTAGAACATTCTAGAAGTTCTGCGTCCACGTGATTATGACATCACGGTAATATTCTGAAGATAATCAGGAAGGGGTTTCCGTGGATAACTCAGCCATTTCTCAACCGATTTTGAAATGCTTTACAGATTTAAAAAGCCCGTCGAATTTTGTTCTTGATTAATGCCAGATTGAGCGGGAAGAGGTAATCAAAAAGGATTATAGGGTACCATCTCCTTACACCAAAAGCATCATCCTATCCTGGTCGTAAACTACGTGCTCCATCAAAAAAAGCATCTAAGCGTGCGCATGCTCACTATGCGCTTTAATGAACTTAGTCATTTTTACAATGCGATCTCTCCTATAGGCCCATATACGCTTATGGCTCTACCCAGAGGGGCGTGTTCAGGGAACGAATCCAGGACAGGCGGCGCGTGCCCAGCTTAGCTGGTACGGCCGGTACCCGACCGGTCGATCAGAACTACACCACTACTGTGGAGGCAATGGGTGTAAACTCTAAAGGTTTAACATTGAAAACCCGTTTGTAGCGTTTCCTGGCCTAGAACAAAACAATATCGCAATGTCCCTAAGTGAAGATGTGTTAGGTGAGTGACTCACTCCTATGCTCTAAAATGGGTTTACAGCTTAACATTTTCAGAAGTTGCCCACATGAAGAAAAATTCTCAGCTTATAGCACATTCAACAAGCAGAGCCCTACCTGAAAAGAGACTGACTGAGTAGATAGCGAGTATACTCTAAGATGGATTAACACTTCATAACTCTTCAGATGTGTGATTACTTGGCCTACTCCAGTCACAGGAGTGAGTCCAGTGATGACCCCATAACGCTCAAGCTTTGAGAATGTCTGTCTATAGAGTCATTAATATTTGATCTATAGAGGCATCAAAGGGTGATGATGGTGTGATTGATCGAACCCTGAATGCCCTGACTATCAATTCCCTGAAAACTATACAGTTAAGCTGTTGAATATTTTGTAATTAATTTGACGCTCAGTCAAATTAGTTTCAAACTATTCAACAGGATATTTATTAAATAGACAAGACATACAATTCGTACAACAACGCATAGGCCATCTTCAACTATGCGCTCGTGACGTACTTATCTACGTCATTTGTGACGTCATAATGACATCATCGGTTGTGATGTCATTCTTTGGGATATGTAGTTGATTATGACGTCATATGATGGATGGATACCGTGGAAAGGCCCATTGCGATAGCCCGAAAAGGCAGGGCACGCTATGATGTGTCAATAGATAGGCTTTTAACCCTAATGAATTACCGCCAACAGTCAAGAGCCGTTCTAACTGATGCTGCATAATTAGATTAGTAAACATCGATTAATCTGCATGTCCGAAACACTTGACCGAGTCATGACACCCACACCCATCATATACCCCTCCAGGACCTAAATAGCCATCTCAGCAACAGAGGTTTCTAAATATTCGTCACATGTTTTTTGTATTAGATTCGTAAGAAAGATGACAGTTGTTGCGCCAAGAGTCATGCGCATCGGTAGACAATAGGCATATAAATATCTTTCTGAATATAACATGGGGTTAAACTTCTATTGAATGATAGTTTCATTCCTGTTTAACCTGCGCAACCCTGAAACCGGTGAGGGTGCTTTTCACTACAATGAATATGTCCCCCGTCCGCACCCCATCTGGCATTTCAGTTACAAGCCAACCCAAAGTCAATTAGTTTCAAAATATTCAACAACATTGTTCGCTATAGTGCTCTTGAACCTTTTGAATCGCTTATCCTCAGATGCATAACACATTAACAAATATTTAGATAAGAGTTTAACGGTTGAGACCCACCGATAAAATCGATACAAATACATCTACAAAGTGGGTGGGTCTTGGCTTGAAATGAACCACGCACTTCTGTTGATAATCTTAGTTGGGAACTTAGATTCTAAATTTTTTTGCCATTTGTGACTGGTTGTTTGTTATATGTTGGGTTTTATATATTCTATTGGAACAGCTTACAGCTTACATGCATGGTTTTCTGGAAATCGTGATTTTTCTGCCATTTGTGGCTGGCTGTTCGTTATTTGATGGGGTTTTATATTCTATTGCATTGTTGTAAACTGGTTTCAACAACGAAGAGCATTGAATTTGCCACTTGGAAGCACTTCTTAATGGATGAGTGGTTAATTTGTCTTTATTTTATTTTGAAAAAAAATGTATATGTAAGCAGCTTTTAAATTAATATTAATATTATTAAGACAATTACATCCAAAATATTCGACAGCACATTGTCACCATCATCACCCCCATCATCGTCATAATCATCATCATCATCACCATCATGTAGCCACTTGGCAGAACTTCTTAAGAGATGGATGGTAATTTGTTTTATTTTATTTTGAAAACAATGTATATGTAAGCATTTGGAAAATCTGGAAAATCCGAAAATATTGCATTAAATTCACATTAGAATTACAATTATATCCAAAGTATCCAACAGCACATCATCATCATCATCATCATCATCATCACCATCACCAATACCGTAATTAGATACCAACCGCGTATGTATATTCATGTAACCACGATTTCATATATGTGGTTCATGTATATATGTTCTTTGTGTACCTCAGAAGAAGTTAACGAAAAACTAAATTGAATAGACGAGTTGGTAGATTCCAGTTAAGTTATTAAGTATAAACATATAGTGTGTCGAGATTCTTGTAGTGGTCAGTATGTCATGAATTTATTATAACACTGATTCAGTAGTGTATCGTCAGAAATGTGATAAACCCTTGCTAATTCCTATATATCACGACAGATTCAGTTACTTTACTAGTGAAGTTCCATCAGCTAGCAAGATAACAGAGTTCCTTAGCATGGGGCACACAAGTTACGCATACAAACAGACGGACGGGCCTTAGCAAGAGTGTATACAAGGTTAAGGGGTTAACACCAAACTAGAAATATGGGAATAGTTTTTGACACTTTGCTCATGACAATCAATAGTCCTAATCTAGAAACGTCCGTGAAGTATCCTAATATCATCATTAGGTCAAAAGATCACAAACTGTTAAGCAAAGATAGAGAGAAACGGTTCGCATTCACCTACAAGAAGCGTGCAATTTATGAGAAATATTTCACTAATCATTAAAGATGTCAGGGCATGCCGAAAGGCATACACGAAATGCGATAACGACCCTTCCTCACTCGCCCATCACCCACCCCGTCCACCTATCATCATCATCATCATCATCATCAGCAGCAGCAGCAGCAGCAGCAGCAGCAGCAGCAGCACCAACACCACCACCACCACGTGCGTGCGTGCGTGCGTGCGTGCGTGCGTGCGTGCGTGCGTGCGTGCGTGCGTGCGTGCGTGCGTGCGTGCGTGCGTGCGTGCGTGCGTGCGTGCGTGCGTGCGTGCGTGCGTGCGTGCGTGCGGTTGAGTTGTACATTACGCATTTGAACTGTGTGCAAACAAGCGCCAGGTCTTTATTATGTCTGTTATTTTACTCATTTATTTCTGTAAGAAGATTACACTGTGACAACTTAAATATTTGACTGCATGCTTAGTCTCGGGTATTGAACTTTATTGAACATTCTGAAAATAATTTGACATTCCCTACCCGACTGCTGTAGGGGTGAGTCCATCGTGGCTGGAATTCCATATACAGATACAGATACATAGCATCGGGCCTACCACACTGTGCCAATGGCAGTAGCAGGAAATCTTTGCCAGTGGAGGGGCAAGAGAGGGCCAAGTTAGTCTGATGGAGGCAAAGTTAGTGGAGGGTTATTTATCCCACACCCCACCTCCACCCCTTGTCCATTGTTGCATCGTGTGGCCCCGCAGATCAAGAACCTAGTCAGGTGAGTAGCCAGAGCGGGTTTGGACTTTTGGACGAACCCACACACACAAGCAGAATTCCCATCATTTTCATCATTTTGTAATCACATAAAATGCTAACGCTTTCAACGCCAGAAAGATTACAAAATTTTCTGTTAATATTTTTAATAATTTGACTAAACAGTGACAGCAACGGCATTGCGTCTTTTCAAAATAATCAACAGCTTATTGTTTTGAACTTGCGATACATGGGTTTCATTAAAGTTTAACCGGGTCTCTAAATGCCCAGTTCAAATCAAACAATGAAAGTCCATAGTTGCGGAGTAGGTGTGCTATAATAAACCAGTCACAATTCTAGGAATTATTCCAGGGATGCATAGATTGCTTAATTTTCCTGTTTATGGTGTTGATCTGGAAGTTAGTGTTCACGACTATGGAGTGGATTCTGGAGACGAAGGTCTCACACAAACACACCCCTGCCCCCTGCATCTTACCTACCCCATCCCACACAACCCACCCTCCACCCACGCTCACGAGCTCGATCAGCCAGGGAAATGTTTAGAATTGGAATTATTGGATGCCATTTCATGCTTTCACAGTTACATAATTGTACGTTTTTGCTTAAATTTCTGATTAATTTTTTGATATTGCAATCGCCTCCATCCGTCTGTCCTGCCCTCCATACATCCATCAGTTCATCCATTTGTCCGCCCGGGTATCTCCTCCAAAACTAATAGGTGTAATTTAATCAAATTTGGTATGCGAATTACCCATATTATTGCGGACTGTAAGACAACATTTACATTAGGCTCATCCCCCAGGATGGTGTTGGGCAGGGTCGATTTGGGGAACAGAATGTCAGAGCTGGCGGTATTCAACCAAATTTGATATAAATGTTACCCATATGATTGCGGATTGGGAGACAATGCCATTGGATCACACAACCATTTCCAGGCCAATAATCTAACTGTTGCAATTTATCACTCTGATTTCATATTTTGAAACAAAATGACTAGAACCCATTCTAGACCAAATGTTGTTGACAGCACACATTTTCTGGTGTCAATAAAATTTCATCTTTCATTTTTCGGGTTCAAAGAATTAATTTAATTGCGTTTGTCGTTTATGTTTCAAGTTCTTTGCCGATGACACAGACCGCACTGTAAATGTACCAACAGAATATTTTAGCAATTTATCTCACGGTTGGGGGGGGGGGGGGGGTCCCTCCGTTAAAATGAGGCTAGGCTTATAACAGATCTAAATAAAATTGGTCATAGTAAATCGAAATGGTTCGTTTAAAATATTATCTCCAGAAAAGCATCCCGACCCTCCAGACAAGGTGAAAGGTGTAGGGCCAGCCCACAATGCCATATGTCATGTAAATTATGGACAAAATTTGCAAAAGGTTTATGATACGATTTATCAATCAGGCTGTCTGCGATCGCTTCTCAGCTAAGCATCCAATTTTCGAATTTTTCTGCGTCAGACCTCTGACCTCACCCGTCCGTGAGAGTGGTAAACTCCTCCCAGGCACCTCCCCATATAAATTCCACTTTCCATAAATAAGAAGTGGAACCTCCCCATTGCCCGTACTGGCTACACGACTGCTAGTTGGTCATCGGATATACAATGTAGTTAGCAACAATCAGATTATTCAGAGAAGAATTTAATAAAGTTCCTTGTCCTTAAATATGATGTCATCTTTATTTTTATTTTTTACAGTATGACCATTTATTTAAAAAGAATACAAAGAGCCAGTCCCCCAGACACAAGTCGAGCCTTTTTCTTTTAATTCTTTGTTTTAAGAATATTCCTATTGCAAAGTAATTAAAAACTAGTTTTTATATAAAGTATGCTTTTACACCATTCGTTCGTTCGTTCGTTCGTTCGTTCTGTTTGTTTTATTGGCCGCTTACACATAGATGTATTTGAGCCATGACTCTATCTTGAGGTACTTCCCCGAGTGGTTGCGAGATGAAAGTAAAAACTAAAAATTAAGATGATGCTAGGGGTGTGTTGCCTGATGTTGCCTAATGAACTGTTGCACGTACCAGTGTTGTATGTCGTGTAAGAGGGGTTGGGGGAGGATCGCTTTATTTCACTTTGGGGTAGGATCGGGAATCCACAGTAGGGGTAAGAGATGAAGTTTGGATCCTTATCAAATCAGGAGTTGGGGTGGAATCAATCCCACCACCATCCACCTCAGCACCCCAGCGCCCCCCACCCCCAACCAGCCGACAAAGCCTGTCCCCTGCAAATAAGGGTGTTGGAACCAAACACCCACCCATGCCCCATCGGTGCCCCCCAACACACACATTATTAGGCCAATTTATTAGAAATATTGTGTGTCAGAGTCGAATTTTCAGAATTTTACCAGGGGAAAATCCTCCTCAGCCATACACTCGATCCTAGCAAAGAAGAGCAACATCTAGAGTTCCAAAATCTATCCTATCCCTCTCTACGTGAAGTCATTGAATCTGCATCACGATAGCCTATCGTTTCAAAGCAACCAGATAGAAAGGAAAAGGTGGACCAGTCTGAACCTTTCCACAAGGCTGTGCTACATGAACACTGGTACCTGTATAAGTAACCCTCTTAGTAAATGTACATAGACTTTTTTACTTGATCTTATTTGATATTAATTTTCTGTTCTCCTGACTAATGCTGTGATGAACTGTGCATAGCCTGAAAAAAAATACTAATGGATGACGCTGTGGCTAAGCAGTTTAGCATTACCCTGATAAACATTTTATGCGAAACAGGCATCCTCACCAGGCCACTGGAGAAAGACCACGTCTCTCTAGCACTGAACACCGCCTTCATCAAACCTACAGACATGAAATCGATTCCTCCAGTAGTGCTAGATCCTTGCAATACACCACTGGATCTCTCAATACCGATAGTGACATCTCGAAGTCCTTACCTATTACCAGCTTTAACGATGAAGGCGCGTTCGAGATGACGTTCCTTATTTACAGCAAATCTCCCAGTACTTAGATATCTGCGACCAGGCGCAGTGACTCTGGGACTGGGAAAAAGCTGAAATAGCACAGTGACTACTTACCCGAGTTTAGCTATTCAAGTCGGTCTGTCGACACTGATTTACCTAGCTGTAATTTTCAAAGGACTCGCAGTCATGGAGAGGTCTTTATTTCCTGGAAAATGTGACTCAACAATATAATTACTCCTTTAGATGAGGAGAACAATCGTGTAATTATGATAGAGCTGGACCAACCACCAACACCTGTCCTTCTGGTTAATAGCTATATACCAACCTCCGGCTATTCGAACATAGCTGAAGAATACCAGAACTACCTTGATGTAATGCACACTATGGTTGCTAAATTAATATCTACCCATACGATTAATTGGACAGGAGATATGAACGCAACTTTACAGGAGCAGAGAAACATCAGGTCCAATAAACTCCTGAAACACTTGCTCTCCAGTGAAGGGCTATCTACTGTACTAGATTTTCCCAGTCAGGCAACTTACAGTCATGCTGGAAATTTCTTCACACATGATCTGTCACTTCATTTGAATCTACAGATCAAACGAAAAGAGGACTGTAACATGTCTACTCATGTGGTTGTTGTTTGCAATATTCGTATGCCAGTGGAGCGCCATCCCTGTACAAAACAGGTGCCAACCTGTGCATCCAGACTACTATGGGCACAAGCTGATTCACCAGGGTACGCAAGCTCTATGCAACAGCACCGTAACTCTGCTAATGTTATGCAATCATTAAGTGAGGAATCACTTGCTGCTGCAGTATGGAAGACTCTGTTAGGAGCGGCCCAGAAAGCCATTCCACGCAAACAAGTCAGGATTAATGGTCCCAAGTGGAAGGCATCCCCAACTGTTAAGAAACTCCCTAGCCACTGCAAACAATTCTCTGTTCAATGGCTGACGCTAAGCAAAGCCGGTCCCTACCATCCCATCTGCTAATTGTGGACAGAGGTGAAAACAGGACCCCGTTTCCAGCTTCGCAAAGAAGTGTCCTCTGAGAAGATACAAGATAGCATTAATAGCAATTGAAAATGATGTTAGGTCATCAATACGTAATGTGCATACAGTCAAGTCCGCTGATGAAGTGCTGAACATCTGATCTATGCTATGGATAGCATTGCTCTCTGCCTGCGTAGCTATTCGATCTTATTCTGGCCTCTAAACAAATCCCAGAGTTATTCAAGACAGGCGTGATTACCGCAGTTCTTAAGAAAGACAAAGACTCTAAGTAACCACCGTGGCATCACAGTTGTCTCCATTATTGAAAAGGTGTTTGAGCACACCATTTTAAATCTTATAAGAAATCAGCTGCCCCAGATTCAGCCACTACACCAGGATGGGTTCACTAAAGGCTTATCCCCACTAATGGCAAGCCTTAGCATCTCAGAGACTACTCACGATTCGCAGGAAAGAAACGTTCCTATATAAATGGCTTTCCTTGACACACAAAAGGCGTTCGACATTGTTGACCACGTGTTCCTGAAAAACCAACAATCAATAGAATGACCATGTATTAACCTGTATACCTTACAAATCGTCGATCTCCTGTACTCTGGGCATACTTCCAAAGTCAAGTGGAAAGACTGCCGAAGCCCACCATTCCCCATCTTACAAGGAGTTCGTCAAGGTTGTATCTTGTCCCCTAGCTTTTATAATACCTGCATTAACAACCTGCTTGTGCAGCCAGAAAAAGGGCAGATTGGTTCATTCATTGGCACTAACTACACCAGATCTCCTACCGTTGCTGATCATGTGACTCTGGTCAGCAGCTCGGCAAGTGAATTACAGTGTATCTTGAACTGCGCATTTACTTACTTAGCTAGAGAACGGTTTCTAATAGATCCTGAGAAAACCTCTGTATTGTGTGTGCCTTCACCAAAATATCGCAACGAAATAATCTCTGATTGGCATTTTGGTGACACTGAAGTTTCACTCTCATGGCAGGCTACCCGCATTGACTTAATCCGTAGCTCTAAAGACGAAATATCTCTCGATATTGAGAACAGAATATCCCTGGCTAGAAGAACATTCTATAGCCTCTCTGGGACTGGACTACATGGCTCCAATGGTCTTGTACCAAGAGCAAGCCTAAAAGTGTTTAACATGTGTGTACTATGGCGCCGTCTTTACAGGATAGATATATTTATACTCCAGCAAAACACCGTGAATGCCTTAAGGGGGGTTTCATCTGCAGATGCTGCGCATAATTCAGTCTCTTCCCATGCGTACAGCGAAATGTACAGTTGACCTTTTGCCCTGTATTAGGCCTGTCACTGCTGAGCTACATCGCTGACAACTAACGTTTCTTGATAATGTTAAAAGATGCCAAAACACTTCCCTATATAGCATCATGCTGCATCAGTTAGCTATGGGTTCCATTGCATCCGGAAACTGGTTCAGGTATACTGATAAACTTCTATACCAAAATTAACTCCACCTATAGCTCAAGTTCTCGACCACATGCCCAGGAAGGAGGGCATTGAAATCTATGGCAATATCTGCGATTGATGACTACTGGAATGCTGGCCTTTAGGACGAGTGTAATAAAAAAGCACCCTGAGGTATCTTAATTTTGCCCAACTAGCATCGACAAAGTCCATATACCAATCGAGACAGTCTCAAACAACACAAAAGATACAAACACATGCTTTAGTAAATCTCGTCTCTTAACGTGCACATACTTAGTCCAAATGACTCTTCATAGATTTAACAACTTCATTGCGGACTACATGCATATGCTCACATCATGTCCTGCTCTGTTTAGATATAGGACATACAGTCTTAACCTAATCAAACAACTCATTATTTCCACAGTAGATATATCAACATGGGATCTAAGAGCCTCTGATTTAAACCGTCTAACTCAACTTAATATCGATTGTACTACACTTATAGACTCTGGTCTCCTTTCCAATGATGAGATCTTGCTCTGCAATATTGAAAATCACAGCAGAAGATTGTGCTACAGGAAACACTGTGTCAGAACTTACATGTCCAACCTGCCGTCATAGTTATCCATATTCTCTATCTCTGGTTTATGTAGTATGTTTGTATCATTTTAATGCATCTCTATATGTGTATATAATCATCTTAATCATGCTTTTAAATTTTAATTGTCTGATCATTTAACTTTGTATGTTATTTTATTTTGATATATGTATCGTCTCTTAGTCCTCTACCCTACCAGTAGTTAAACTAGTTTTAACAAAACAAATGTTTACCACTGCTGTGGGTGCTCCAAATTATTGGAGGATTATCCTCGTGACAAAGTATATCCCTCACTTCTTGTGAGAACGGTTTTACAACCTAAAAATTAAACTTAGAGAATTAGTTTATCATTCTTGGGTCCCTTCTCTGGTATAAGCCAGTTTTCTTGTTGGATGGTAAAATTGGAAGCTTTAGCTCCCGATGCTGGTAAAGAACGAAACAAAGCCTGTGCATCGTAAATTCAAGCTGGTTGAGTAGATCAGTGGGTAGTTCAAGCTGGCCAGCACCCAGAATTATGCTACACAAGCTATTATCCTCACTTTCAGTTCTATTGGCCAGGTACAGAATCTTCCGTATTTCGGATTCTTCATGTAGGGTGAACTTCAGCATGGACACAGTTTGCTTCATATTTAGGATGCCTCGCATATTCACTGGCTCGGTATTGAATAATGAAATGCACCAAGGTCTCCACATGATCTAAGCACAGCAGACAAGTGTGGTCCAGGCCTGCACCATTGTGAAACCTTCTACTCGTCTGTAATTGTAATGTTACGGTCAACATCCATCTCTTGACTACTGCTCTGTAGACATCCTGCAGGCTGTTACTAATGGATCCCATTGCAGGATGTAGCTTGCCAAGGGTGATACTTTTCGTGGATAATCTTAATGAAGGGTAGAGTAGAACGTGTCATTTGATGTTACCCATGCTAGTATCTGTCTATTATTAAATGGTTCTCTTGATGAGAAAACTGGACGGCACAAACAAGATACTGTTTAAATTATAATTTTAAAAAAACATAAAAGAACAGATTATTTAATACGTCCCCTCAGTGCGGTCACCGTCTGTTTCCCGTGCATGCCAGACCTAGCCGGCATCTTCGTTCGGCTGTCAATATCTTTCTACCTCGATATCTTTCTACATCAACATTCCATAGAGGTAGTTATATTGCTATAGTATAGATAACTTCATGATGGTGTAGTTTGGATCGACCGGGCGGGTACCGGCCGTACCAGCCAAGGTGGGTACGCGCCACCCGTCCTGGATTCATTCCCTGAACACACACCCGGGATAGGGCCATAAGCATATATGGGCCCATGAGAGAGATCGCATTGTAAAAACGACTAAGTTCATTAAAGCGCATAGTGCGCATGCGCACGCTTAGATGCTATTTTTGATAGAGCACGTAGTTTACGACCAAGATTGGATGACGCTTTTAGTGTACCGAGATGGTACCCTGTAATCCTTTTTGATCACCTGTTTCCGTTGAATCTGGCATTAATCAAGGGGAGATTTCGACGGGCTTTTTAAATCTGTAAACCATTTCAAAATCGGTTAAGAAATGGCTGAGTTATCTACGGAAATATTGCCGTGACGTCATAACCACGTGGACGCAGAACTTCTCGAATGTTCTAGAACATTCGACTGTGCTATTATTAGCTACGCGCTGATTGGCTGTTGCTCGAACGATGATTGGTTGGAGCCTGCACCTGTGACGTCACGAGGAGTATAAAAGGAGACACGATTCAGAGATCGAGAGTATCCTCGGCCAGGGGCGAACAGGTTGGATCTGTACTAGCTGCGATCAACAGATATTACGCATATGACTTCAGTTTTCTGTTCTTCCCCCATAGCTAGCAGTAACCAACCCACCGCAGTGAGAACAATTTTGTAAACTCCCTACTTACATGAGCAATTTGGAACTTTCTGATTACTGTTCACGAATATGAATATCTACTTCGGAATACAAATTTGCGGTGAGGCCTTTACAGCCTGAATATGTGAGTTTACAGATGTAGAGGCAGGATGTTCTTTGATGGATGATTCGCCGGATCTACCGGCCATGACAAAAGGTGGTATTTAAGCTGTCACCGCACTAATATCGTGTATGTTCTTCTGACTTTCGACCGCAGCAAATAAACTCTGCCCAGTGCGTCTTCAGAGCTGGCTGACGTACCCAGCACCGTTAAGCTTTGTTTAGTATCTTCGTTTGCCTCTGACAACCCCCGCTTGGGATCGGGGTTTTTACAACTTTCATCTGTGCCATCGGTGTATGGGAGCTTTCTTCACCACAGTAGGACTATCGTATCTTTTGCTGACTGCTCGTTAGACATCTTATTAGGCTTACAGTGCTGAGCGATGTACTCCTGCTATGAGTGTTCTTGCGGGAATCTTGTTTGCGGAAAACAGCTTGCGTGAACCAACCTGTGGGAACTGTCCTGCTTCCTGAGCATGCATCAACGCACGTCAACTATGGAATGACGTATCAATTTCAGTAACATGGTAGCCTAACTTAAGAATGACTACCTAGTATTCAAGTAACTATACTTCACATTTTAATTTTTTCGCTATATGTACTTCTCTAATTATATTGTATCCGTAAGAACGGTCCTGATGACAAAAAGTTACCGTAACGGTCTTAGGACCACTAGTTATAATTTCTGTATTTGTTTATAGTTATTCTCATTTTATGTAAGGTGTCTTACTAACCTCACCGTAGTAGGTTCGTTAACCTGTACTAAGACATGTAATTCTGATCATTTGATACCGTATTGATTGTTCTGGTTAGATTATGTATATATATGGCCAGTGGCCATCAGTTCATATGTTTTGTTTATTTATGGGAAATATAGGACTGCAGTGCACGTAGGAAACACTATGCAGCAACACTTATATGTGCAGCACTTTCTCCCGCCACCAACAATTTTTCACTGAGGTCGCTGTCCATACTATAATTCTATTTAGCCCGGCCTGCTACCGACTAAAACTTTTCTATTCAGCTCGATAGGATAGGTTGAAAATGATTAGAGATACTTTCTTGATTACCAACTCGGTAATATACGCTTCTCTTCTGGCAGTGCGATAATTTAGCCCTGCACTCTGGTAAGACTTATAACTCCAAGATTTTGTCTCTCTTCATGCTGCACTCGGCCTTGTGGCTTCTTCATTGTTTGGATGTGCCTATCCGCACCATGGGCTGATCCGACTCTGGGAAACTGTTGGGGTTTCCGAGTGGTGGTGGCCAGGGTGTGGTATCAAATACATTCCCCGTGTATCTTTGGATACTTAGTAGTTAGCACTTTTGCCAATGTAGGAAAGTACTGCGAAAACATATCTTAATTATTATTTTATTTACGGAACAATCCTCCCGCACCACAGTGCAAAACAGGGCAACTTGTATATAAACCTAATGACAGGTTAAAACAGTTAGTTCCATAGGACCAGGTGACGGGCAAGATACGTATCCCCACCGAATTCTATAAGAATGTCTGGGCATGTTATTCAGAACTGCTACGCCCTTACGGGAAGGACATTTACGGTGGGTATTTGTCCCTCTTACACCCACCTTAAAGATAGTAGAATTGTCTAATAACGCTTTCGTGAAAAGTAACCTATGTCTTGTAACGTTTTATGTGGTTACGGAGCAGGATGTCCGGATTCTTGTCCAGTTCGGAGATCTTACTAAGTAACATGCATGAGCGCTCTCTTCAGTATTGATGTCTTAGGGCATCTGTTCTCAGTGACAACCGTGTTTAATAGCTAGGTAGGTACCAGCCATTTGCGGCCAAAGATGGTTCTTGTTTTAAAAACAACTAAACGCTAATTAACCAAAGCAGAAGGCCCGCATAAATAAAGCAGCAACTACTAATTCAGCATACTAAGAATCACATAAGACGGTGATGAGGGAATCCATCGGGAATCGTTCGTCCCATCTTCACGTAAAACAGTACGCAATCCTATAGTCATAATCTCACTAGGTATGGTCTTTTCCTTCTCAAGCATTTTTGTTTGAAATATTAGTGGGCCCATTTTTGCCTACCACTCCTGCTTTAAGCAGTGGCAACACCTTCCCGAGACGGAGGCCCGTGTGAGGCATTTGCTCTCGCAAGGATTCAGCAACGACGGTCCACGCGAGTAAAATACTCCTCACCCAAACTAGCACTAGGAGTAGTGCTCGCATGAGGCACATAACTTTTCGTCCGAGATAATCTTCTTCCTTTCAGCTTAGAGGTATAATAACTTATAATAAGTTAATTAGTTAAGTCTCATGTATGGGAACGTCCCTTGCGGGGATACCTCTGCGGACCTACAAGTCTGTGTGGTACCTCCGCGAGCCCCATGTTTAAAAGTTCATCTACCTGTCTCTCTGTCTCGTATTTTCGTATGCTCTTAGTTTAGTTTTATCTAGCATGTTTATAATTGTTTAGGTAAAATCATTGTATAGACTTATATTTTTAGGTCACCAAAATAAAATCTTGTAGGTCCATAGATCACGAAATTGCTATGGACAGGCATACTGGTGACACAAATTCTTGGGATGAGACAGTTGTATTTAATGTTCGCGAATGGTCGCACGGCCCCACCAGAAAGATTGAGTTCCAACGGCCTTAGGAGCAGGTTTTTGTTACCCGCAGGGCAGTCTCGTACAAGGTCCGTCACCCCGAGACCGAATGCTAACCAGTGTCATCATTCGTTATGCACTTGCGGCGCGGCGAGTCGACATGATACACTGGAACGGCCCGACACTACCCGGCGAGCTACAATACGACTGGCTGTTGCCATATTGTACTGGGTTTCAATGAAAGTCGAATTACATTTTAAATGAACCGATATCCGACACAAATAAACAGATTGATATATTACAGTAACGGAAATAGCCCCTGCAGCTGATTGCCACACCAGGGTGAGATTCCAGATTGTCTAGGGTATGAGGCAACGTGGAAGCTCAAATCTCAACGATAGCCAGCTAGCCAGACGTGGATCTAAAGAGCGGGCACGTGGTCTTCAAAAACATCACAACAACACCCGATAATTTTGTAAACAGGATGTTACTATGATATGACAATGTACATTTGGAATATGAAATATGAAATAATGAATTACTGCATTAACTTATCTATATCTTCTCGGTGGCCCTCATCCATAACCGCAATGTCCATTAACTGAAGATGACTGTTTGCCATCCTGGTCCACTTGGTGTAGATCAGTAGAGCTTGTGCATGTGATCCAGAGTCCATGTGAAACGATAAGAGTCCTCTCAGTAGACATGCATCAGGTACACATGCAACTTCAATGCTACCTGGATTGATACCGTCACCACGTGGTTGTCACCAAGCATCTGTTTCTCAGACCAACACCAAAGTTCATCATATGCTGAGGGTGAAAACAACAACAGAACTGCTAAATAATCAGCAATGATAATGCGTAACTGTTTGCGAGAGATGGGGGATGGGGTGGGGTGCGGGGTCGACAAGGTATGCAGCTCCTCGAATAAATGTTCAATGTTCGACGAATTCCATTTAGCGCAGTTGAAAATTTTAGTTTAAACGTGACATACAAACTGACAGACGGACGAACGCTGTCACTACGCAAACCTATATTTGAAGAAATTGTCCATTACATGCAAACTGATGGACGGGCGAACGCTGTCACTAAGAATTCCATATTGAAAGATATCCGGGTCCGCTCATGACGATAATGGGACACATTGTCCGATGATACACATGCACAAAATATTATAAAAATGGACGAAAATGCGCACAGAATTGTGGGCATGGTGAATAAACGTAATCAACGAATAATTGTCAGAATAAAGACTTATGCAGCTGTGTGACAGACTAGAAACTTATACAATATTAAAACACATGTTGAGTTTTAAGTTGAGAATTCGTTGCAAACTGGAGAACAACAGATATCAACAATACACCTAAATGTTGAGCAAGATACAGTCATTGAAACCAAATTGAAAACGCAACAGTAACATAAGAACAATATAATAATTCAGTTACCTTAGGCGTGATTAGATGCGCTACAAATTCATGATCAAAGACGAAACTAGAAAAATAGTTTGACCAACTGTCAAACTCAAAATTAAAATGTAGAGTGACCAGAAAGGACTAGTAGCATGCGCCAAGAGCAATTGTCGAGGCAATTTGCACAACAAAACCTGACAGGAAATAACTGAATGACGACACGATTGACCCATCTAACCCAGCAATCGAATACTAATAAGAAAATGGCACAAAACCAGGAACAACAAATAAACTAATTGGTACGTTTCAAAGAAAAACATACAAGCATGCGCATTAATTCAAATCGAAAAGCAAAATGACCAATATCGTTGATCAATAAATTAAACCGGCAATAGAATTAACAGGGTACCGATATAAAAGCCTGGTACGAGGATGCACAACAAATTCAGGTAAAAATCAATCACTTAAAGTACTCATATAACAATAATAACAATGAGAAAGGGAGGAAAATGTGACACTGACGCAGTTTAGATAGCTAAAAGATGTCCATCTTTAAAAACTATTTTGCCTTCAGTTTCATTAGTTATGTGCCATGCACTAATCTTGGTAGTATGAAGATTTGAAAGATTTTTTGTGAGATTGCTAGGGAGATACCATTTCTACCATGCATTCCTGCACCCATCAGGGCATAAAGTGCCCTAGTAGCAATTGTGACATTTCTGTTTACTCTTTGATCATTCAGATCTGGTGCTACACCATGCTGGATGCTGAGATGTATCATATCCTTCTCTTTGGGTATACTATCCCCATTCATCAGAAGGGAGGCATCAATTGTTGTATCGCTATAAGAAATAAAGCCAGACTTGTCTTTATTGCATGACCTTCTGTCAGTATTCAGGTTGGTAGAAACAATGTTCAGTATACTCAGTGCATCCATACATTTGTATGTGCAGCTATCGCAATGTTATCTGCAACAGTTGGTACACTGCAGCAGATTGTACCAATCTTGACACCATGGCTAAAGTATATAATGCTATGGAGAAGAGCATTGCTATCAATCTTAAATAGGGCTGGAGAAATACCACCTTCCTGCATCGTCTCCTGTAGTACTTGATATGGAGATGATAACTGGCCTCTCCATTTGACCTTGCATGTGAAACTGGTGTACCAGTCACGCATCGTCCATAGCACTGGGTCAATGCAGATCAGGGCGAGTTTCTGAAACAGGCCATCATGCCAAACAATATCAAAGCCTTTGGCCACATCCAGGAATATGATAGTCAAGTCATCTTTGTTTTCTGCAAACTCTGCAATAAGTTCCACAAGTATCAGTACAGCAAACAGTGGCGCCACACCTTCCGTAAATCCGCGCTGGAGTCCTGACTGTACCTCATTGAATTTAAAGTTGAGTCTCAATACCAAGAGATGCTCAAAGCACTTTACCAAGTGTACAGAGTAAAGTAATTCCCCAGTAGTTTATGGGGATAGAAGCAGACTTGTCTTTCTTTTTCAGCAGCGGAAACTATCCCACAGTCAATCATAGCAGTATAGAAAGGTTTCAATATAGGAATAAGTTCAAGATGTGCATGAACAATATGCTCAGCAGTTAATCCATTGCCATCGGCAGCTTTATTTCTATTCATCTTGTTGATACAGGCTGCAATTTCTGCACATGAAAGTCTGAATTGAGAGTTATCACCAGTGCTGATATTACTTCCATTTTGATGGCAACCTGGCCTCTGTGTTCATTATTGTAACAGACTGTGTCTGCAGATTCATGCATAAAGTCATAATGGCCAATAACGTCTCTGCTCCTGCAAATTGATAAGTTTGTAGAATAGGCACAGAGTTTGGGAGCTGAAATCAATTATTTCCTGGTACAGTTTGTTTCTTATTTCTGCAACACAAAGCCTCTGTGCATCACGAATCTGCTCCTTACCTGCAACCATTTGCACCTTAATTGGATGATCACCAGGACGACCCAACTCTTTCCATATCCATAACAGTTCTTTCACCTCTGCTCGTTTCTCAATTACGTAGTCAGGTTGTTGCCCCATGGTAGATTTGCGTGCCCTCGTTCTCGCAAGAGCACAATTTTCAGTACTAAGCAATGTCGAGATAATATCCAGAGACATGAACTAAATATTAAGGCCACTGGTTAGGTCTCTCTCGGGTTTCCTGATAGTGTAGCTCACGGGCTTCCATCAGGTCGTTACGACATGAATCGCTCTGCCATCGCACCGCATGTGCACGACGAACGAGGGGGCTGGCTAGCGATGTACATAGACCAGCTCCTAAGGCTGGTGAAACTCAATCGTTCCAGTGGGGCCGTGCGAGCATTGCCGCTAAGATTAAACTGCACAGTATCATCCCAGCTATTGGTGTCACCGGTATGTCGTTTCATGTTAATTTAAAACTATGGAGAATAAACTATATAAAAAAAGAAGTAACAGGTTGTCAAACAAGGTGGATCGTCTGACAGTAATTGAGCATATAATAATAATACTAATACATAAAGTAGAGCTAGCCAGTGTACTTTGCACGTGGGGTCGCCGGAGGTACCTCACGGATTCGTAAATCCGCAGAAGTATCCCCGCAAGGGAAGCATCCACACAACGAGGTCACTGTTTAACATAATATAAGCTATTATACGTTCATTATACAAATAAAGAGATTCCTGTCATTGCGAGAGGGAAGTGCCTCGTGCGGGCCTCCGCCACCTAGATGACTTTCTAATTGTGTGAGAGGTAGTAGCCTCATGCGTGCCTCCTTCCAGGATATCTCGCTTATGTGAGAGGCAAGTGCCTCACGTGGGCCTCTATCACAGAAAAAAGCCCTCGACGCCGAAGCAGAGGAAAAGAGCTGGAAAAAGGGCCAGTCTTTTGTTCAACAAAAACGCTAGGGAAAAAGACCATCCTAGTGAAAATATAATTAACGTGATGCATACTGGTTTACGTGAGGACAGAGCGAGCGATTCCTGGAGGATTCACCAGTCACTGTTTTATGTCATTCCAAAATACTGCATCTTATGTTATTCTAAGATACCGTATTGGTAGGTGCCACTTTCATTTTTGCGGGCCTTCTGCTATTCCTAACCTACCATTTAGGTGTTAGAAACAAGAACTAGTTCAGGCCACAAGTGGCAGAGATTCCCTGCTATCATTAGACATGGCTATCCAATGGGCGCAGACGTCCCGCTTCCCGTAGGTCGCGTTGGAAAGCATCTACCTCCATGGATAGCAGCGTACAGGTTACTTCGCAACACATCTGAACTGGGAGAGAATCCAGATGCCCTGCTCCATAGCCACATAAAACATCACTGGACGATGGCTACATTTTACACAAGCAAATTTAGTGACTGACATATTGCTATGGTGGAGGTAGAGAGACGAATATCCACCGCTAGTGTCCTTCCCGTGTGGGCGTGGCAGATTCCAAGATCTTGCCCAGACACTTCAATGAGTTGGGTGGAGATGCGCGTCTCATCCGTCACCAGTCCTATGGATCTAACTATTGACGGGTGTTAGGTTTAATTTCCAACATGCCCACTATGTACTGTGGTCCGGGAACAAAATATCATCCTAATAATCATAATAACTACATGTTTTCGCAGTGCTTTCATTCTTGGGCAAAGAGTCTAACTAATGAGTATCTGAAGATACAGGGAAGATGTATGTGAACCCGCACTTTGGCCATCAATGATCGAAAACCTCTGATAGTTTCCCAGAGTCAGATCAGTCCAATGTGTGGGTAGGGTCGTCCAAACAATTAAAAATCCTGACAGCTTGGTGGATCATGGAAAGAGACAATAACTTGATAACTGTGAGACCCTATAGGTATTTGACCAATCTTACACAACCTTGCCAGAGTGTGGGGCTAGATTAACGCAACAGCTGGAAAAGAGGCGTACACTGTGTCTCTCCTAATGAAGAAATTGTCCCTAGCCACTATTAACCTATTCTATTGAGCTGAATAGAAAGGTTAGTAGGCAGCATACCGGGCTCAAATATTTAGAGCACGGTCAGCGACCTCAGTGTAAGATTCTTGGTGGCGGGAATAAGTGGTGCATATATTGTTGCTGTATAGTATCTCCTAGCGTACTGCAGTTCAAGCTTTCTATAAAAAAAAACCCAAAAAACATATGAACTGAATGGCTAACTGCCACATACATAACTAACCATTACAAACGACAATATCACAGTTTTTACAGAATGATTTAAATGAGGTAGCAAGTACATTAAGGTCAGTAACCTATAACGGTGCGGTTAGTCAAGGCACCACAGCAAACAAGGATAATATAGACAGTAATAAAGAAATCATAAACTGTGGTCCGAAGACCGGTACGGTACCTATTAGTCTATTAGTCATCAGGAACGTATACGGACGTAAATCATGACAATAAAATATAATATGTATAGTTACTTGAGTACCTAGTAGTGACTTGGATGGAACAGGCTACCATGTTACTGAATTTGGAATCCACAACACTCTTGGCCTCTGCCAAATGTGACGAAACTCCAGATCTGCTAAACACACTAATAAAGCAGATCAGTGAGCTTAGAGAGGGACAGTACATTTTGCAATCCCAGGTACGTGAATTACAATCAGACAGATCAGGCAAACAAACAAATAGCATTCACCTACAGACACACAGAAGTACACAACATCAGAATAACATCCATCAAAATTACAACACTGCACCACGTAAACCAGCCAAACAACAAGCACAACAGAACAACATCCATCAAGATCACCACACTGAACCATGTATACCAGCCATGCCACAAGCACTCAGTGAGACTCAAGGAAGAGACCATAGGAGCCAGGCCAAACCAGGTGTGCGGCAATACAATGAGGTAGTCGCAGGTACATCATACACACACCGCCATAACAACAACCACAGGCTACAGTCAGATAACCATCAAAAACGCAATCCATACCAACACCCCAGCGCTGCACACAAACAACACCAAACACTCAGTTCATACCAGCAACACCCCAGCACTGCACACAAACAACACCAAACACTCAGTTCATACCAGCAGCACTCTAGCACTGCACACAAACAACGGCACCCAAGCAATAGGCTTTCACCACAACAACAAAGTGGACATTCCAATGATAAGCAGAAGAATAATGTTATTCTAATTGGAAGCTCAACTTTTAAAAAACTAAGCGGGCGATATATGTCATCCGATGATACCGACATCAAAATTAGGTCCTTCAGCGGCGCGCGTATAAGCGAAATCACATACCAAATCGAGAAATCTGTAGCCGATGAACGATACGATGGGATTGTGGTACATGTAGGAACTAATGATATCGGTCGTAAGAGCCTTGACAGAATGATAGAGGACTACACTACACTCATACAAACAATCCGTCGCCAGTCACCCGAAACACAGGTATTTGTATCATCACTGCTTCCACGCCCAAACGAACCATATGAAAATGATCTGGTCAGTGAGTTCAACACACGATTAGAATCCCTAGCGGTGTGGCTCGCTGTGACTTTCATTAACCATTCTTTTATTTTCAGCAGCGAAGAGGGCCAAGTATATGGTGAGTTATTCTGGGACAATGTCCATCCCAACAAATCAGGAATAAATCTCCTATCCACTAACATCCAAGATTACATAAATTATTACCTTTTACAGGATTTTCGAAATGGAAGGACATGGAGGTGCTAGTTTTACCATCTTGCAATCAATCCGATACACGGCCAGTCATATATAAACAAGTACCAATACAACTATCAAACCATTTCAGTTTATTACACAACGAGTCCATAGCCACTCCAGATGATGAGCCATACAGAGACACTATCAACAGCAATACAAACACAAATACTGAACTGCATGTACATTCCCAGGCAGAAATTAGCACAAATCAATTGCCAAAACATTTACAATCAAACAACAATGGAAATTCTAAAACAGTAACGAACACATGTATATACACAAATGCAGATAGTTTGATTAATAAAAAGGCTGAGCTCGAAACACTAGTACAGAATATTCGCCCTGCAATCATATTAATCACGGAAGCCTTACCTAAAAACACAACCATCAACATTAGTGAACTACAGATTGATGAGTACCAACTATCACTAAATAATAAACCATCAAGGGGAGTTATTATATATACACATGTATCACTAAATGCTCAATCCTGTGACATCTTGAATGACGATGACTTTACCGAATCAGTATGGAGTACATGGACGACACAACAAAAGGAAAGAATTATCATTGGTTGCATCTACAGAAGTCCCAGCTCAGATGGCTCAAATAACAAAAACCTCTTAAATCTACTACAGAAAGTTGATGCAGCAAATACAGGCCATATTCTTATAGTAGGGGACTTCAACTACCCATCGATAAATTGGAACACAGGCTTTTCTCCAAAAGAAGAAGAAGACGCTTTTCTTAATACTACCAGCGATATTTTTCTACAGCAACTAGTTACTAATCCGACTCGACATAGAATAAATCAGACTTCAAATCTTTTGGATCTAGTTTTAACAAACAACGAAAACATCGTCCATGAAATAACTCACCTACCACCGCTAGGTAAAAGTGATCATGACATTCTACAAATATCACTACATCCTGACATCTTAAGCACAAGCAAACAAATAGCTAAGCCAAAACTACTGTTGAACAAAGGACGATATAACGAACTGCGAAGAGACTTAGGAACGACTGACTGGAATCATCTACACCAACTTAATGCATCAGAAGCTTGGAACTTCCTACACAAAACATTGAACACAGTGAAAGAACAGTATATACCTACAACAAAAAACCTTGGCAAGAAAAAGCACCTCTGGATTGATCGGGCGGCAACAGATTCACTCAATAGCAAAAAGCGTGCATACAAAAGATACAATGAAACTAAGAAAACTACAGATTACACACTCTACAAAATTGCTAGAAACAAAACAACAGCATGCATCAGAAAATCAAAACAGACATTTGAACGTAAAGTGGCAACTGAAAGTAAGAAAAATCCTAAAGCCTTTTGGAACTATGTCAAGAGTAAAACAGTTCTACGTGAATCAATTAGCAAGCTACGTAACCCTGCAAACGACACCATGACCACAGATGATACAGAAAAAGCAAACATTCTCAACACATTTTTCTCAAACATGTTCACTCCAGAAAATCTTCTTTCTACACCAATCATTAACCCCAGAAACAATGGTACCATACTAAAAGACATATTAATAACACCTATTGCCATCGAAAATAAACTAAAAGGACTCAACCCCAACAAAAGCAATGGCCCGGATGAAATACCAGTGAGAATACTAAAAGAAGCTGCTAAAGAAATTAGTACACCACTATGCATAATTTTCAACAAGTCTCTTGAAGAAGGCATTTTACCCGACATCTGGAAAATGGCAAATGTATGCTGCATACACAAAAAGGCTCCAAGAATGACCCAAGCAACTACAGACCAATCAGTCTCACTTCTACATTATGCAAGGTCCTAGAATCTTTTATAAGAGACAGTATTGTAAATTTCCTGGAAACGGCTAGTCTATTTACCAAATGTCAGCATGGATTTAGACATAAAAGATCATGTAAAACTCAACTACTAGAATACCTGGAGGATTTAACAGCCATGCTTGACTCAAACAAACCTGTCGATGCAATATATTTAGACTTTTCAAAAGCTTTCGATACTGTGCCACACCAACGACTCCAAACAAAACTGAGAAGCTATGGTATTGGCGAAAATCTAGTAAAATGGATAGGGAACTACTTAAGCAACAGGAGCCAGAGAGTTAGAATTAATGATGCATCATCGGACTGGATTGAGGTGACCAGTGGCGTGCCACAAGGAAGTGTTCTAGGACCTATACTTTTTCTGATATATATAAATGACCTACCTGATCGATTAACCTGCCACTGCAAAATATTTGCAGATGATACAAAGATGTACGGCAACCCAGCTACCAGTCAGATTCAGGAAAACATAAATAAAGTATGCAAATGGTCGCAGACACGGCAACTATCTTTCAACACAGACAAAACGCATGTCATGCACTTCGCCAGAAATAACCCTCAAACCAAATACTATATGACAGATACACCTGATCCACATCCTGTATCAACATCAGATGTAGAAAAAGAGTTGGGGGTTCATGTCGACAGAAACCTCTCTTTTGACATCCATATAGGGAACATTGTATCCAAGGCAAACAGTACAATAGGACTAATCAAGAGAACATTTACCAACATTGATCAATCTACTTTCACGCTACTATACAAATCACTTGTGCGACCCATTCTTGAATACTGCAACTCAGCATGGTCTCCAAGACTGAAAAGGCAATTGCAGCTATTAGAAAGAGTACAAGGCAGAGCAACAAAACTTGTCCCACAAATCAGAGAGTATAGCTACACAGAAAGACTTGAAGCCCTAAATCTAATGTCACTGAAATATAGACGGTTTCGTGGAGATTTGATTGAAACATTCAAACTCATCAAAGATCTATATAATATTGATAAGAACTACTTTTTCGAACTGTCCAATGTTACACGGACCAGAGGTCATAGGCTCAAGCTCAACATAAAACGTAGCAGCAAAGATATTCGGAAGCACTCCTTCGCAAATAGAGTGGCACCACATTGGAATTCACTGCCAACAACAATAGTCGAAGCAACCACAGTCGAAATAGTCAAGGGCAAACTAGACATCTTTTCAAAGAAAGAATATTTGAATTCGACTGAACACAATTAATTGTGGTGTGGCTTTGGACGTTGCTGTTACACATATGCTTATACAACATATGTGAGCCGTCAATTCCCAAAGTCATAATACAATTATTACATCACAGTGGACTAATCTTGAAACAGCCTGTGCATCTACATGAACATGCACACATGGAGATAGCTACACGTGTTGTATCCAGAGCAGGGTTGCCTGCCCTACCAGTTTAGCACTGAGGCAATAACAAGCCAATGGTGTATGCCTTGTAAATTGATGATGATGATGATAAGCGATTACGACGTCATGGAAATATTTTGACCATAATTTGACGGGGGAAATCGACGATAACTCGACGATTTCTAAACCGATTTTAAAATGGTTAGCAGTTTTAAAAGGCTCGTCAAATTCTGGTCTTATTAGATCCCAGGAATGACGAAGACGATTAAATTACGAGTATTTACGAGTACCAACTCGGTACAATATGGGTACACACTCGCTCCCGATTTCAATGCACACCTTGAAAAATCGGGGGAGGGGGGGGGGGGGTTGGTGTCTATTCTTACTTGAATCTGGAGTTCTTTCGAGTTGATGCTGAATTCGGGAAAGGTGGTCTTCCTTTCTCTGATGATCTTCTTGAATGACAACTTAACTCTCTTGTAAATTTAATATATATATATATATATATATATATATATATATATATATATATATATGTATAACTGATAAACTTTATTATTTGTAACAAAGGTCAAAGCCGTATTGCAGGCTATAATAATTCAATAGTACGTTGTGATAATTTCGAAAAACTAAATCTAACTTTAACTGTCTAACAAGAATTTCGAACTTAGTCTAAAACTAATATCAATTGATGATGGTAACTATTAGCTGACTTCTTAGTATCAGAGCAATCGAAAGATTAACATTTCTATCATCACGCAGGTCCTTATATACAATTAAAAGTGGTACTGTGCAAGAAATAGATCACAATCACGTCGAAAAGGGCTTCCCTGGTGATTTCCAAAATGTATCTACTTTGATTGGTTAACACTCTCTCGCCCACACGCTCAAGATGGTCGGACTCAACCGGACAGAACCAGTATGCAGGTGATGCATCTTGACAGATTACATATACAAATCTGCTTTGACAAGCCTCGTCAAGCATCCATTCCCTGCATACTTTCATTCCACTTAATCATTGTTCTGTTGTGACTAGAGCATTAACCATTCAAGTATTAACCTAACAGGATTAATTCATCATTAGTACATTATATTTGGACTCTACAACTAGTGGTTATGAGATGTCATGACATATGCATAGGTGATCGCTGACCTGTCATGTACATTCTGGGTCATTACCAGAAATATTCACACATCACGTACATCGCGGGATTTCCACGCAGTGCTGATCATAGAGCTGGATCTGTATACACTATTTCAGCTATCTGGCCTGTTTCTTCAAATCATGAAAATATCCATCTTAATAAACCATCTTGTAATACCTTGTTGTATTAAGTACCCCCAAATCATCTTAAGATATATCTTGATCTTAATCCAACAGCGTCTTGCGTCGTAATATCTACAGCTTATATTAAAGTGACAAAACCAGTTTCCACCTTTCAAAGGGTTAAAGATTCAGTTCGATTCCTATAAATGATTATAACTGATTATGACTTTGCGTGGGTTGAATATTCTCTGAATTATACTATCTAAATCCTGATTATGAAAATGACAAAACTAGATTGATCAAATATAAATCAAATTTGGCTAAACTAATTTATCCATCACCAGGAATTATAATCATCAATTTAGAAACACTCTAAACATTAACATAAAATATACAATTCATACCTCCAGTAAGCAATAGGGCTAACTAATAATACCAGTGGCGTAATCGGATATCCTGATATGGATATAAATAAACACTACATAAAAGCTCTACACCACCCATCATGTCATACTAACCTAATAAGAATATACCTATTCGCTTACTATTAATAACAACCTAAATAATTGGCCCTATTGTCGATGACATATTATAAATACTCACTGTCTATAGCGACCGCAGTAGTTGGTCCCATAGCCAGTGATGTATCCTGATGATGATGTTATGAATATTCACGACTGAGGATGTGACGCAAAACATATCTGATGTACACAGTGTCAATAGGTCATCTGCAAATATTTACCTGGGTACCAAAAGGTAGCCGGTGGGGTTCGTGGGTAGCTAATCCATAAATCCCATATTTACATATGCCCATCGACTAAAGTTAAATGACCCATCATTTACCTAGCTGTGCGCCATCTACAGCCACTCATCTCATCCACACCCTACTACTAAATGAATATTCATATCATCTCATCACCTACAAAATGTAACTATATACAAAAATAAAACAGCCATAAACAATCAAAACAACTATACACAGTACCTACTTCATAAAATACAAACATATCAATTTTCTATACATGGCATGCACAATAATCAAACTAACTATAACCTTGTTTATCCATATAACTAAACAAATAGACAATAATCAAAACAAACAGTACTTAAATAAACAATAGCATAAACATAATCAAAACAATGACAATCCTACGTGCAACACGGTTGCATGTGACGGACATACACCATGCGGCTCAGATGATCACATCGCATTAGTAATGTATGCTGGCCCAGGGAGAGGCTCACGGTGACCTGAGTTATCCCGGATTACATCACCCCCTGGTTATCACATGCCCACGTGTCTCTGGGTCGAGTACACGCTGGATGCATGTCAGCCATGGGAACGGATCCCATGCTGGATAAGCTTCTGTGTGCGCTAGGTGTGTGTGTGCAATAAATTTAACGTAAACTAAATACCAATACCAAACAAATAAAAGATAAAATGGAAATAAAAGAAATATAGACTTTGTACATATATACAATAATAATGAAATGGTGTGATCACGTACAGATACGTGTCACACCACAACAAGATGAAAACCAATACAATAAAATACAATACAGTATAATGTACCTACCGGTACGCTATATAGTTGCTTTTCGAGTAACTGGGTACAATGGAGTATCAAAGGATATGCCAGGGATGTGTAAGCATGGTGCTCGCTGGAACTGATAGAGGGATTCCACTTTCCGGGTGGCTGCCCGTTCATGTCGGTTTGTTTGTTAATCTCCCCGGGTTGATCACTTCCCGTGGCATACGAGCGGTGCACTGCCCATCCCTTATAGATTCACCTGAAACTTGAGACGTCCCCTTTGATTTAATAAGACAAAGTTTGAGCTTCAGCCAAATGCCGCATCGATATGAAAAATATAAAACAAATACAAATATAATGCATGTAACAAATACAATAATAATAATATCGCTACGACCTAACCCGTCGATATCGGTTGCAGTGATATCAATATCGGATAAAGGTGCCAAACTGACCATCTTGAACTTGCGTAAATGGTGCCATTTGACAGTTTCCAGGTGCTTAACAATCTGAGTTTGATCTAAGACATCAGAAATTTCTATGTAGGTCATGTTGAGAACTGGCAACACCTTGATGTATTGATGTTCGCAGGCCATAATGGGTCTATAATTCCAGCCAGCTCCACTGTAAGCACATCTTTGTGGGTTTAATACATATATCCCGTTCGAAAGCTTGTGCTCTGCAGTGTGCTTACCCAAACAAAGTACTTTTACAGTTTCCCCAAATCTTTGCAATACTATCCCCGTATACTGCTCCTTAGATAACTTACTACTAGTATCATTGGATTGAGAAAGTTCAATCTTGCATTCGGGATTGGTCGTATTAGACAATATGGGAAGAATAAATCTGCAGACTACCTTCACAAACATGCGGGCATTCTCCACGACATTTATCTGGAGCGAAATACCAACCTGAACGCGTGTCAAGTCCAATGTTAGTAAGGTTTCTTCTTCTTTTCGTTCGCTGATCATACCACCAGTCCTGTAAGTGACTATCGACATGATCATAAGTGTTAAGTGCGTGGATCCATGGTGTATTAGAGTGCGCCGTGCGGCCTGGAACCTCTGTCTTCAGCACTCAAGGTTTCTGTCAGGGTTACCTCACCCTACCTCCTTTAGTCGCCTCTTACGACACGCAGAGGATATGGAAGGTGTATTCTTAGCCCCACCTACAGGGCAGCTAGTAAGGTTTAATTTCACATGCACAAAATGGCCAGGAGTACTTACCAGAACAGGCCATGAGTGTACTCCATGTTCGACATAATTTCCGTCATCAATTAAAGGTAGAACAGCCATGAAGTGTAGTGATCTCGGATCCTTCCACAAAGGCCAAACAATAACCGTACGATAGTATTATGGAAACGGAGTGATAAGTTTTGCACTAGCATCGATTTGATGAGACATGATGTTCAAATCAGCAGGACTAAATAGTTTGTCTGTCAAATGTCCTAATTCTAGTGAAGCGGTTCGGCATTGAAATTTCATGACCGATCGGCGGTATTCATGGGCAGTGCCCTCTATTGAGTTAATTGCCTGGCTGATTCGCGTCAAAGTAAATATCTGCTGTTTCCATGTCAAAAAGTCGGTCTCAAGTTTGTTAACCTGGTTGGTTGTATTCTGTACTGCGTCTGTCAAGTCATTAAGCCAGGTTCTGTCTACGTTAACTACTTTATATAAATGTTTAATATGCATCGTCAACTTGTTAGTATAATGAAAAATTTTATTTGTCTTAGTCATAGAGTCTTTCACAATATCTCGAAGTTTCTTAATGTCTACGCTAATGGCTACTCCAAACAAAGATGTGGCTATGTAGTCCACAAAATTTAGAAAAACACGACGCCTTGGATAATGGCTGTCTCAAGAGCCATCTTGTGCGCATTTATCAAATGGCTAGATAAACTGGTCATATCATGTTTAGACAATAATTTTCTATCATTGGCAATTTCGATAACGTCATGTACGAATTTAACTTCCTTGCCGAAATTGATGGGTAAACGTGGAGCTGAAATAGACATTAAAACAGTCCATTCTGCACGAACGACTGAAATCGGAATAGGTTGTGTAAATAACACTCAATTGTTAATCTTTTGAATATCAGGCGATGTTATTCCACTGATACTAACACAAATGCTAAACACTAAAATCAATGTAAATAATACATGGATTGTAAACTAATACATTGTAGTAAACTCTACAAGTCCTATCCTAAACTATTATATAAACAGATACTGTCAGATGAGCAACCGAGTAGTGAGTGATATATGACAGTTGATGACAGCAGTTATATAGTGGTGAAACTGTACATCAGTCATCAGAACATCCACCACACCAATGCGTGGGACTTTCCGGCGCGAATGTCTGAAGTACTCAGGTCTATGCCTGTGTTTCCGCAAATTGTGACCTGAATTTGGAGCTCTGCCAAAAATATGTGCTAATCTGTCATTTCTGTCGTCATCCACACTCATCTTGGATGTGTCATCGGGCATAGGTTCATCTGCCACTGACTCATGCTCATTCGTCATTTCGATATCGGGAACTGATGTAACAATGGGTTCTGTTTCCATCTGTTCTACGACCACCTGATCTGGTTTTACCACTGTTTTTTTCACTCGACTAAGATGTCGGGAAATACCTGAGGGACTGGCTGTTCCCTCAGGAACTAGGATAGGAAGTTACAGTTCCTTACAGAATCGAACTATCTTTTCCAGTTCTGGATGGCTAGCCGCGGTACCCTTACCAGGTTTCATAATTGGTTGCTCTCGGATTTTGTCCAAACATCATTCAGGATCAACAATCCGAAGCTTACACACATTCAGGACTTGGGTTTTACCAGATCTCTGAAAACGTATATGGGCTACAGGGCCATTAATCTTATAGATCCCACACTCAGGATCGTTATGAGTTGTTAGCTTCATTGGTTCGTTCGCCACTACAACAACAGAATCTTCCAACTTGAATTCAGCTGTGTTGGCTCATTTATTAATAGCCTCGTGATGATGCTCTCGGGAATGCTCAGTATTTGCACGAGCCCTCACCAACGCATTATTCAAATTGGTGGGACGATCTTGAAATCTTGAAATCCATCCACGGGCATCGCCATCGGTAATCTGCCATGCCTGCTATATGTGAGATAAAAGGGGGTATAACCGGTCATTGCATGATGGGTATCACGATAAGCTCAAAGGGCAGAACTCAATTCATCTTCCCAAGCTCTGGCTTCATTGTTTACCCCTTTCTGAATTAGTTCCTTAAGGGTACGGTTGAACCTTTCAGTTCTTCCATTGGTCTGGGGGTGGTAGGGACTTGTCCTTCTGTGATCAATCCCATAGTCCTTGTACAGACACTTCAACTCATGTTCGTTGAACTCGCCCCCTTGATCAGTTATCAAGATCTCAGGCACACCATGTCTTGCACAATACTCGTTAAAGAACTTGTCTTTAACCTCCTCCACTTTCTTCGAAGGAATAGGGTATGCTTCTGCCCACGCAGAGCAATGATCGATTATGGTCAAAATGTACAGATTCCCTTTAGTGGATGTGCCAAGGGTCCTACTAAATCCATGCCAATAATCTGTCCAGGATACTTTGCCATATGCATTTCCGTATACACCGGGTGAGTGTTAACAGGTCAATTAACCTGGCACATGGTACATCGGTCCAACATTTTGATAACATCCTTGAGAAAAGCATCACAGATCAAACTCAAGAAGATCTTTTGTAAGCTTTGGTGCCCACGATGGTGTGCTTCCTCCATTACTAACATTCGATATATGGAGGGTGATACTAAACGTGGATACTCAGCATCTAATGCTGATGGGGCACGAGTACAGTACAGATCACCGTTATGTACTGCATACTCATCAGGATCATGGACAACCATCTCGCGAAATTCAGCTAACTATTCATCGCATAGTTCCTGGTACGGAATACCATATACTTCCATCGGAATGTAGGGAAGGATTCCATCCTCCACTTCCGGAATTACATAATCACCAGTGTCAAACGTTGCAGTCTCCTGAGGCTGTCTCAGCCGAGACAACATGTCCATACGGACATTAGGGGATCCTTTGATGTACTCAATCTTACACCCATATGCAGCTATTAGCACTGCCCAATGTTGAACCTTTGTGTTACGGACTTCGCCAACAAACAAACTCTTCAGAGGTTTGTGGTCCATGTACATGGTGAAATCAGCACCAAATAGATAGGGACGCAATTTCTTCAGGGCATAGACCACAACGTAAGCTTCCTTCTCAATATCTAGCCAGTTAGGCTGGGATTCCTTGAGAGTACTGCTCACATATTGGATGACTCGCTCCATGCCATGGTCATCTTCCTGCACCAAAATTGCACCTATCGCATAAGAAGCCATATCTGTGTACAGACGATAAGGTTTCTTCAGATCAGGATTGGCTAATACAGTCTCACAGCATAGCAAGTTCTTCAACTTGTCAAATGCGACCTGCTGTTCTTTACCCCATTCAAATCGTCAGTACTTTTTTGTCAGTTCAATTAGAGGTCTGGCTATCTCTGCATACCCTGATACGCGCAACCTGTAATAGCCAGTCACACCTAATATGGTCCTGACTCCTGGTACATCCTGCGGAGGTGCCATCTCATGGATGACTTTAACCTTCTGTTTCTGGGCTGAGATACCAGCCACAGAGATGTGATAACCTAGCAGATCCACTGACTTGCTTGCGAAATCACACTTCTTACGCTTTAATTGGAGATTGTGGTCATGCAATCTTTTCATGACAAGGGCTAAATGATGAGCATGCTCTTTGTGACTCCTAGAATATACCACAATGTCATCGACAAAAACATGCATAAATTTACCAATGTAACTGCAGAAAACCGCATTCATAGCATGTTGGAAAACCGTGCCGCTGTTTCGAAAACCAAAGGGCATATGGGTCCATTCAAACTGCCCAGCTGGACATACAAATGCTGTATTCTTGATGTCTTTGACTGCCATTAGAATCTGCCAATAACCAGACTTCAAATCCATCATAGAAAACAGAGTTGCTCCCAGCATACTATCAATGATATCGGAGATATTGGCCAATGGACAATTATCCCTTGGTACTGCCTCATTAAGGCATTGGTAGCAGTGTTGCCCACAACATCTGATTTTTGGGGGTCCCAAGGACCCCACACTCTCAGATTTGAGGATCCCACTGTAAAATCTGGGGGTCCCATGGGGTCCTCATCTGGAATACGGGGGTCCCATGTTTTTTTCTTAAAATAAACACAACACATTGATCTAATTATAAAGCACTTTATTAAACATGTTGAAAGCACTAGGTATGACATTGTGTAAATAATGTTAATGTGTATATAGAGAATATTAACTATGCATAGTTTATTAACCTTTAGCACTTAACACGTTTGGCCACTATTGTAGATCACCAAAATACCTGTTTTTGAAGGATTAACACTGGAATGACTGGCTCTAAACAGTGCCAGTCATTCCAGTGGTAAATTTTCAAAAATATGTATTCTGTGATCTACAATCGTGGCTAAAATTGATATATTGAAATGGCCATTGTATATTTAACTAATGACATTTGAACTGCATATCAATAAACAATAACTTAAAGCACTGTACTTGTTTGTTGTCTGATAAACCAACCAACCTACATTGACAACCTTGTATGATTAATATTTCCAAAGACCATTATGTTAGTAATTAGCTAAGACCACTGCATTAGTTTTTCTATAAAACCCTAACTTAACTTTGGACGAATTGAAATATTACGAGTACCTGTGGCGAGTTTGCTCAAGGACGACTTAACCTACTTCGATATAATGCACGCGTATTTTTTTATAATGTAACTGGAATGACTAAATATAGTGGAATACATAGGCTAAGATCAGACAAAACAATAATTTATCAAAAATAATCTGTTTAAATCAGATTAAAATGCGTAATTAGTGAAAATATTTCAGCCAACAACCTGATATGTCTAATTCCTAGGTAGTAACTATGTAACGCGATTGATGATTGGTTGAAGCATAGATAATGCATTAGCGTGTATCCAATAAGGACACTTGTATCAGGGAGCTTTGAGCTATACGCTGTTTGGAAAAATGACGATATCGTTGAACATCGTTGCTGGGATGAGCTTTTGAGTTGAGAAATTGGGAACACCTAACGATCGAGTATTGTTAAACAATATAAACACTAATCCATCAGTCAATCAATCAGCCGCTATTGCTAAATAAAAGACGGCTCATAGCGCTTATTGATACCGTTATTCAAACAGCAATACACAGACACCGCCGCTAATCCGTCAAATGACCATTCAAATGTAAAAGATATCACAATATCTTCCATATATTCCTTCATCCATTTAGATACTTTGATAAGTAAATGGAAAAACATATTTTGGCTGTAGTCGTTGCTGCTTTAGGCAAGTAGGCATGCGCAAATTAATTTCAAAATATTCAGCATATTAGTTATAACAACTTTGTGATCTGTCCAATGTTCTGAGCTGTGAAAGGGTTAAGGCGCCCAGACATGTTTGTATATGCTTGATCAGTTGTATTGGATTTCTCAAGCATGAGTTCCTCTAGAGGGAGATTCCACTGTTATCCAATCAAATACTGACGCATCACACTGACGTTTAGCACAACAGACAGAAACATGGCGGGTATTTTCTGCAATTTGTAGGCCAAACAAGGTGACTAACATCGGGCTTGTAAACTCATTATTTATCAAAATTAGATCAAATAGAATACTAAGGATGATTTTGGGATTGTGTTTACAATTAAATGTGGTGGTTGAATCTGATTTATGGGCATTAACAACTTTGAGTTGTGCAAGAAAACATACAACAAATCATACTCATAGTCTTAAACAACACAGTAAGTTGATAAAGTTCGTTTTTATTGAACACACAATGCATTAGGTATATTTCTTAAGTAAAAACATGCACAAATAAATATACACACACATAATATAATCGATAATTAAGCACACTCAAAGTTACCAGTTTCTGTTACACTTTTTCACTACGTCCCTCGTGCGTCCTCGGGGACGCAGAGGGTTAATTTTTATGCGTCCCTCTGCCATTTTTATGCATAAATACGCGCAAAAGGACGCATAAGGGCAACTCTGGTTGGTAGTCTATGCAAAATCAGGTTTTCCCATCCTTCTTGGGTACTCGGGTGATGGGAGATGCCCAAGGAGATGATGAAGGCCTAATTACACCTGCCTCCAGCATTTCCTTGACTTGCTCCTCCACAACATACTGCCTTGTTAATGGTAATCGGTAAACACGCTGTCTAATAGGGCAACAATTGGTAGGGATCGTACACTCTACTAAGGGATTCCTACCCAGTTCTTTCAGATGAGCGGTATCAAAGATATAAGTGTATTCCTTAAGAACATCGTCGATAACTTTGCTACCGGTTGTCTCAGTGATATTGGCTTCAGCATAGTATTCATTCTGGTGCCTATAGAGAACATGTAATTTGTATGTTTTCCCAAACCATTCCATTTCTGCTTTTCAGTAATTAATAATAGCCCCACCCACGTGCATAGCATCGGCCCCAATTAATCCCTGATGTCTCAACTTCCTAACAATCATAACGGGAATTGACCATGCACCTTGAAACCTCAGTATCACCTAGCACATCAATGGGCAATCCATTTACCACTAACAAGACCTGTGCCTTCCTTAAGAGTTGTACACCTAAAAGGGTCTTCCAAATATCACTCCTAATGAGTGATGTACTGGCAGTAGTATCGATTAAGATATCTATGCTAAGCGTACCGGTATCGACTTCATTACTGTGACCCATCGTCTCACTTAGTAGCAGTCGAACCAGGAACCGGTCGGTTGCAGGCTCCCTCCATCGCTGTTTAACCAAGCTGATGGGCTTCCAGACACGGCCTCAGTGTAGGATCATCTTCGGCTGGTCCCATAGTAATCATGGCACACACTCTGTGTATTGCAATTACTGCCACTAACCACTTCTCCATAAGGATCTGTGTTGTGCCCAGTCAGTGTAAAGCCATCTCGGTCTTCATATGGGTCATCATTCAGGCGTTGGCATTGTCCCGTCTCGCGTTTCTGGATCCCCATGTACGCATCGTCATTGTGTCCACCTCCATGTCTTCTACAGGTATGTTGTTGTATGGGCATTGTGACTCTAGGTGGCCAGATGCTCCACACTTCCATCATTTACCCTCGAACGTACAGTCATGTTGATGTGCAGGTTCTTTTCGGGATTCTTGCGGCTCCTGCTCATGCGGTCGTTTAAACACTGGTCTAAATTGTTATCGTTGCTGTTGTTGCGGTTGAGACTGTCGTGGTTGATGTTGCACCTGTTGTCTCGGCAGATTCTATCGAGTAGGTTGTTGCTGTTTCAGTTGGCTGTGGTCGGGCGTTTGGCTAGCTCGACATTCTCTTGCTATACGGCCTATTTTGCCAAATTTGTAGCAGGTTATAGACTTTTCTGGTTGGTCAGTCGGCTATTTGTCTGATTACTATTAACTGTCTGCTGACACTGTCGCCTTGTATGTCCAAGCTGTCCGCAATTATGGCATCTGATAATTCTTGGTTGCTTATGACTTGGTCAAGACGGTGCTTGATTCTGTGCTACTGTTAATCCAGTCAGTTTCATTAACATTTCTTCTTGAAGGCCTTTAACCATTAAGAATATATTTTTCATCGCTTTCTGCTGTCGGGCTATCATTCGTCTTTCAAGCTCGTTCAATTGTTTTCTCCAGTCAGTCATGATCAATTCATAGTGGGATCTGGATGGTGCTTCAAATGCATCGATCTCAAACTCATCCACTTCCATAGGGTCCTCACGTCATTGGCGGGTGTCTTTCAAGTTCATCACATCTAGCAAATCGCACATGTCAAATTGCTCCTCAGTTTACTTCATTGCCTTTTCTAGTGTATCGTTGCCTTTAGCAATAAGACATCTGGCTAGCGATATGTCAGTCAAAGCTTTGATATATGCTCTTACGATAATACGTCAGCTGTTCGGGTTGTCATCATGTTAGGCTTTGTGAGCCATCGTCTTGAAGCATCGGTTGAAGGTATTAATTCCTTCTCCTCTTTTCTGGTGTACATTTTCTAATTCGCATTTGAGTCTTTCAGACTCGTTGGCTGACACGAAAAATTTGATTATGTGATCATAGATCTCTTCCCATGTAACGATCAAATGGTCTCTAGTCGCTAAATACATTTCTACCTCTTTATGTAGCTGTCTGCGGGTCATCCAACTGATGATGTAGGCGGGATCGCCAGGTTGTTCCGGATGTATTGCATCCAACGCGAATTGGCATGCTTCCAAATACTCATGAGCATTGGCTGGTATGTGCCCATCACAAGGCATAATGTGCCCAACGTGGTCGTGAAGCATTTCCCTCTTTATACATTGTTCTTTTCTGGCCATTGATGAAGTTGCGAATCCATTTATGCTTTCTTTTAGGTCCGCCGTCATCTGGTTGAAAGCCTGGAACAACATGTTTGGCTGCTCCATGCGTGTGTCCAGGGTCGGATTTACATGGCTAGGTAAGGATTGCTGTTGTTGATGGGCCATTCCGGGTTTGGGTTCGAACACTAAATCTTTTATGTTAAATGGTGAAAGAGGACACTGACTCATATGAAATAGATTTGTACGATAGTATGTGCAATGGTTTCGGGTACATGATCGGAATGTTCACTTCTAGAATTTGGTACTTCTAATGTGATTTTACTGGTTCCGTTTGCCTTGTATTCCATGTGTGAGGAAAATGCTATATGGTCTGAAGTAATAAACTTTTCTAAGTAAGCGTTGATGAGCATGGAGTATGGTTGTAGTTGGTTTCTTGCTTCTGCAATTTCTTCCATGTACTAACAATATTATTACTGTGTGTGTTACTCACTGTGAAGTCGGTGAATGTTGTCGTCACTGAAGATATAGGTCTTTGAATATGTATGTCTTATCACGGTCGCCAATGAACATTCGGGGGTGGGGGGTGGGGTCTATTCTTACTTTAATCTGGAGTCGGTTCTCTTGAGTTGATGGTGAGTTCGGGAAAGGTTGTCTTCCTTTCTCTGATGATCTCATTGAATAACAACTTAATTCTCTTGTAAATTTAATATATATATATATATATATATATAACTGATAAACATTATTATTTGTAACAAAGATCAAAGCCATATTGCAGGCTATAATAATTCAATAGTACTTTGTGATAATTTCAAACAACTAAATCTAACTTCCTAACAAGAATTTCGAACCTAGTCTAAAACGAATATCAATTGCTGATGGTAACTATTAGCTGACTTCTCAATAAGAGAGCAATTGGAAGATTAACATTTCTATCATCATGCACGTCCTTATATACAATAAAAGTGGTACCGTGCATGACATAGATCATAATGATGTAAAAAATGGCTTCCCTGGTGATTTCCAAAATCTAACTACTTTGATTCGTTAACACTCTCTCGCCCACACTCTCAAGACGGTCGGACTCAACCAGTATGCAGGTGATGCATCTTGACAGATTACATATACAAATTTGCTTTGACAAGCCTCGTCAAGCATCCATTCCCTGCATACTTTCATTCCACTTACTCGTTGTTCTGTTGTGACAAGAGCGTTAACCATTCAAGTATTAACCTAACAGGATTACTTCATCATTAGTAAATTATATTTGGACTCTACAACTAGTGGTTATGAGATGTCACGACGTATGCTTAGGTGATCTCTGACCTGTCATGTACATTCTGGGTTATTACCAGAAATACGCACACATCACGTACATGGCAGGATTTCCACGCAGTGCTGAATCATAGAACTGGATCTGTATACACCATTTCAGCTATCTGACCTGTTTCTTCGAATCATGTAAATATCCATCTTAATAAACCATCTTGTAATACCTTGTTGTATTAAGTACCCAGAAATCATCTTAAGATATCTCTTGATCTTAATCCAACAGCGTCTTACCGTTATAGTATCCACAGCTTATATTAAAGTGACAAAGCCAGTTTCCACCTTTCAAAGGGTTTAATAATCTTTAATTCTGTTCGATTCCTATAAATGATTATGACCGATTATGACTTTGTGTGGGTTGAATATTCTCTGAATTATACTATCTAAATCCTGATTATGAAAATGACAAAACTAGATTGATTGTAGCAACCAATCCTAATCAAATATAAATCAAATATGGCTTAACTAATTTATCCATCACCAGGGATTACAATCATCAATTTAGAAACCCTCTATACATTAACATAAAATATACAATTCATAGCTCCAGTAAGCAATAGGGCTAACTAATAATACCAGTGGCGTAATCGGATATCCCGATACGGATATAAATAAACACTACATAAAAGCTCTACACCACTCATCATGTCATACTAACCTAATAAGAATATACCTATTCGCTTACTATTAATAATGACTTAAATAATTGGCCCTATTGTCGATGACGTATTATAAATACTCACTGTCTATAGCGACCACAATAATTGGTCCCATAGCCAGTGATGTGTCGTGATGACGATGTTATAAATATTCACGACTGAGGATGTGACACAAACCATATCTGACGTACACAGTGTCAGTAGGTCATCTGCAAATATTTACCAGGGTACCAAAAGGTAGCCGGTGGGGTTCATGGGTAGCTAATCCATAAATCCCATATTTACAACATGTCGTCAAGGAAGCGTCAGAGTGCATGCGTTTTCACGACGAAATGTCTCTCACATAGGCTTATACATGCTTATTGTTCTACCCAGTGGGTGCACTTTTGGGAACGAAGCCAGGGCGGGCGGCCCGTACCCAGCCTAGCTGGGACGGGCTGTACCCGTCCGGTACATCCACGCTAAACCACCCCCTCCTAGTTTGACATCCATGGCAAACAATCACGCACCGCGGATCGCACGCCCGAACGCACGTTAGGCGAGAATTGTAGACTTCCCGGGTAAGCGCATGACCTGAGAAGAGTAGTGATGGATAAAACGTGTGTTATTTAGAGAAAGAGCACCTAGAGGTGCCCCATAGGCTGGGGGTGGGGGGCGGGGCTGGGGCGGGGGAGGATAACATATAGTCTTGATTTTTTTACCAGGAATTATTTTTCCAGGTCCTTTTCTTTTCTTCTGTTTTTATTTCGTGGTGCATGCAAGTTTTTATTAACATTATTTAGACACCTGATTTCTAAACAATTGCTCGCATGGGTGTTCTCTCTGGACGTGGATAAGCATTTCTCCGCAGAGAACACCCAAGTGCCAACGAACCCTAATTATGGTAATAAAGACATATATATATATATAAATATATATATATATAATCATACTTATACCAGCGAATGTATAACATTGAAGTTTTAATTACTAGTGCATCCCGGGTAAACAAAGGGATGCACGTGATGATGTATATGGATTAAGTATAAAAATATGCATCCGCTAATATATGTGGGGTTGCATAGATCCGCACAGAGTAGCTCGCGCTACCCTAAAATCCACCCCATCGTACTGACGTGAGGTTAAAAAAATAATAAGAAAAATAGCAACATAATAATAAGATAAAAAGACTAGTTCATCAGGCAGCCTCAGCATTATGACATCATTTCGCTGCAGTGCATTGTGTTCTTACGCCGCACAAAACGTGTCTACAATGCATGGATCCACAGCGATCATTTTGTGTGAAACACAGCTGTGCAAGAATATTGCGCAACTGTGTGGGATGACCGTGGTCATCTTAGGGACTGGGTGACAATTGTTAAAACATATATAATAATAAGAAAAGTATGTCAAAAATAAAATAATAATTATGTAATATTCCATGATTCGCACAACTACTGATTAATTCTGCTGCATTCGTGGCAGAAATGCCCACAAATATCTGCTGTGAAGTTCCCCCAGCGAGTCTGGGTGCAACGGCTTGTAGTCGAGGGTTGTGGCGGATGTACTACACTGGCTGATATCTCACCACTATAAAGCGCCCTATCTGGAATGTCTATGGAAATTTTTGCTGCGGGAGGTGCTGAAGGTGTGCTAGGAATGTCCGTACTGATGATTGCTGTCGTGAGAAGTGGTGCTGGCATGGTGATGGCTGTCATGACTGTCATTGTGGAAGTTGGCAGTGTGCTCGATGTTGTTGCCGGTTCAAGTGTGGTGAGATGTATGAAGGAACATGGGAGGGATGCTGCTGATGCTACTGCTTGGGATGATAGAGCTTCCGTATCTACGTGGATTTCAAGAAATGGCTGCTGTGGTACGTGGAAATGGAAGAATTTCCTGCAGGTGTGCAATCCATTTCCTCCCGGCATACGGGCAATCTGGCATCGTGACTTTTCGGATGGCTGGATTGGTGAGGCTGCTATGCGGATGCGGTGTGAAGATGCTGGGTGTAGTGGTGATGGTGGCTGACTGCTCCGTGCGCCGGGTCTCCTCGTCAATTACAAGACCCCTAGGAGACGGCGTTCGTGAAATGTTCTGTGGATCAACATCTGGCGGCGACGTGATTACTACTGCTATAGGCCAGCCGATCATGGGTGTCGATGTTGCTGCAGGTGCGGATGCGGTGGCTGATGCTGGTGACTTGTGGGTGGAGGATGGTGTGGTGACTGTGGGTGCTGCCGGACTGGAAACTGCAGGTGATGTATGGATCTTCCCTGTCTTATCTACTGGAGTGGATGACGCAAATGCTTGTGACATGGTGGTGGCTGCTGCGATGTAATGGCTGAAGGCGTGTTGTGCTGTTCCTACGGTTGTGGGAGTTACTTAACGTTGACGCATACTTTCAGAATACTGACGTGTAGTATGCTTCGTTCTAGCCATCTGTTCAGTCGGGAGTACTACTAATGAAAATCTGGTCTCAAAACGAGTGGCCAGCACATCAATGTTCTCACTTTCTTCTCCCGGGGTCAAGGTTACTACTAGAACATGGTGTCTGTACTTTAACGCGTGAGTCACCCCGTAACGGGTTGCAGTGTAAAGATACCGACAGTCTGCACAAAAGCACACTGGAAAAGATGATCTCTGTTAACATGTAATGTCAGGTCGGAATTACGGGTGAAGGTGTTGGTACACGATTGTCCATTGGGCTGAAGCGCAACACACAGAAACTTCTTCATAGATGAAACTGGCACCGACTCCTCTAATGTATTGGACAAGGCCAAGTCCTCATGGAGAGACATCTTATTCCCACATGATAATTGCGGTGCGGGTAACCTAACCTATTTCTAACTCCCTATCTCTTCATAAAACTTTCCAGGCCTAGTAATATAGTAATGAAATAATAAGAAGAATATTTTAAAACAGCAGAATTTGGTTTTCGACACGAAAGAAGCCTAATGCTATGTGCTCTTCCCTGGTGTCGAGTTTTGACGGGAAGACGAAGTTGCAGTGTGCTATTTTCCCCTGTTTACGATTTGGTGACGTCACAGGAGGGCGGATGACCACACCCGAAAGTTTTAGGGTGATTTGGCCACGCCCTACATGGAAAGTTTTACTTTATGTATTCCTGGAGTCAGATGAATTATTCCTCCCGTATAAAGGAACTATTTTTAATTATAGGAAAAATGGTCTATCAATTTCGTCCTCACCCTGCGGGAAATTAAATCTCTGATCAACGTAAAAACTCGGAACTACTTATTCCCGTGGAGGCTCACCTTTTAATTAGAGTGAACCGGTTTTACAGATTGGATGCTGATAAACTCGCCTCTCTTAATTTCAGGCTGGAGTGCCCGATGGGGTGTGTGAGAGCATTGTGACGTCAGCGGCAATTGCCCTGACTCACCCCTCTCAACTCCTCCATCACGCCATGATAGTCGCGTATTTGGGTGGCTCTTTTGTTTAAAGCCTTAGATCCAATTTACTGGAAATAGCAGTAAAAAGTTACGTGTCTCTTGAAAACACATCGGTGATCAGAAACTTTGATATTGTTTATGTTAATGACCGGGCATAGATGTTGGTAAATATTCGTCGTTGGTGCGAAAGATTGAAATATATGTTTTAATCTCTGTTTCTTAAAACAGCATCCCTATATTGCGCGAGTTTTTAAACGTGCATCTTGCTTGTCTGTAGATAGGTAATTCTTAGCCGATGTTGATTTGCGGCTGGAATGCAGGTAAGAGAATTTTTTTAATTCTCCCGGATATAACTTTACTGTCAAAGTTTTGATGCCGCTTTGCAGGCCCGTGCGCTAATGATTTGTATACACGATAGAACGATGGTGTTCTCAATCAAAAATATGACAATAAAGCTGTAGGTAATGTGTTGTGCGGTTTAAACAGCCCCATTCTTGCGGTGAATCAAAGTTACTAATCTTGCCAAGATGGCTGTGTTTTTCGCGTGGGTGGGCTGCCAAGCATCCTCCTCTATGGGTAGGACCAGCCTCATCCCTGCCCTGACCAGACATATTAATATAATTACACTACAACTCGGAAATATGGGTGAACACAGTTTACAATTTACAATACCGTATGGAGATTGTGAATACAGTCAACCTGAGTGTCTGTGTTTCTGTCATGATGGTGAATTTGATTGATACGTGTGGCTTGTTATTTGTAGATTAATCTTGCGCTGTGGTGTAAATGTGACGTTTTTATTACCGCACGCCGAGGTGCAGGAGGGGTGGCTGCGGTGCAATGTCAACTTTGTCGGACCTGATGGTATTTCGCTCTGTAATGGCCGAGCCTGTGGGCGGGACAGAGTTACTTTAGAGCGTGGATGACGATAAAGGGTGCTGTCGTAACTTTGATCGATCAATTATCGATTTCAACTTGGGGGGGGGGGGGGTTTGGAAGGGTGGAGCATTTTTGGAGAGGGTGGTCCATTGGCGTGGGAGGGTGGGGTCATCTCCCATTACATGATGGTTGGTACCCTATCATGGTTTTTAGGTACCGGGAAAATTCGAGCCGAGAGTCTGCTGAGCAGGCTGCCTCCCTGCCCACTGCGGGAGGTTTGACTGGTCGATGTGGTGCTTGATGCCACCTCCTCTGTAACAGCAGTCTCTCTCATATCTGAAGATTGACGGTCGACAGACGACGAGTAGAGTGTGAAGTGGACTCGGCCGGTGATGTCCGAACTTTGTGTATGGATTAGAGATGCGAGTTGGATCTGGGACGGTGGTGGGACTATGGATATGGGTTTCCTTTGGTGGGGTGTGGTCTCGCGATTTCGGGGTGTGGTCGGGTACACCGAGTTGTATGGTTCTGCTGTTCTAGACGTGCCAAGGGCTCATCTGGCCTCGTCACTTCCATGCTATTCATTACATGTTCCACTCCACAGGAAGCATGGCTTGGGTCAGCCTCAGCCTCCGCTTGTGGTAACTCTATAATGGGGGTTATAGCATGAAGTGGGTGGGAGTGGGGAGAGGCCGGTAGAACAACTTTTCCATCCATCCCCTGAGACAAAACAAGCGAGAAAGTCTTCAGATACAACTTCCCAGATCGAGTAGACCCGTGCTGAGGAGGGAGAGGATGACTACATATCTCGTCATCATCCCCAGCATCAGCCGCTTGTTCACCGGTCTTCTGGCTTGGTAGAAGAAGGGTGGAACTGGCACAGCGGTGCTCTGCGCTAACATTGGGAATACTAGTTTCCGTAGAAACTTCTGTCTGGGTACCCGTATCCTGGGGAATGCCCAGCCTGAGCTCTGGTGCAGCGTCATTGCCGACACAGGGTTTTAGCCAGTCGAAGTGGATGACTGATGTCAGGTCATCTGAAGCACGGATATGCTAGGTCACGTCTGACATCTTACCTACTATCACATAGTAAATCAGTTTACTCGGCACGTTTGCAGACTGTCGCGAATCGTGAACCCAAACCATCCTTCCTGCTTTATATGAATCTCCATACACCCTTCGGTTATGCCACATCTTTTGCTGCTGGTGTGCGGTGGATAATGTTGCTCTCACTAACTCATGGGTCTGTTCTATCCACTGCCGCATGAGTTCGACATAGGGAGAAGGTGAATTTTTCTCTCCTGGAATCCGGGGCATAGCCAGATCCAGGGGCAAGGCTAATTCACAACATTAACCGAGCTGTGGTATAACCCGTGCTGGAATGTACTGAAGTGCAGTAAGCCATGAGCACATATGGGAGTCATAGATCTCAATCTCTACATTCAAGGCATGTTTCCTTCGTCAACATCTCCGCCAGCATACGGTTAAAGCTTTCTACCATACCGTCGCTGCACGGATGATATGATGTGGTTCTTGTTTTGAGGATGTGAAACAATTTGCAGAGCTCGGGGATCAGCCTGCTCTCAAAATTACTTCCTTGAGTGTAGTTCCTAGGGCATTCCGAAACGGCAGAATACATTGCTTGCCAGGACCTCCACTACGTGGAATGCCTCTTGGCCTTGTAAAGCAAATGCTTCTACCCACTTCGTAAAGTAGTCTTATAATACAAGGATCTACTTATTTCTGTCATCCGTCGTATTCAAGGGTCCGAACACATCAATAGCCACTCACTCCCATGGTGCACCAACAACCTTAATTTGAAGTGGAGCTATATGGTGGTATATATAGCCTTCACACCATCATGAATTGCGATCCAGTAGAATCTCTGTGTTTTATCCGCATAACTGTTCTTTCAACGGCTAGATGTCCTGCATTATCATACAGTAGAGATAGGAGTATGTCACGATAACATTCTGGAATCATCAGATGGTTGTTTATGTAGAGAACATTGTTATGAAGATGGCATTCTCCGAACCGCTGGTAGTAGTACTTGGCCATTGCGGATAGTGGTGTAACAGATTCCCGGAGAGGACATACCCCCTCCTGGATCCATGCGTATATGTGTCATTTGCGAGTCTGTTGCTTGTTCATGAGCGACTTTCTTCGTGTCCCATTCTGCGCACTGTAATTCGGGGAACTCTGGAGATGGCTGTGTAGACTGTGTCACGGTAGTGGCCTCTTCTCGCTCACCCACACGCCCGATTCTGCTTAAGGCATTGGCATTTCCATGTAACTTTCCGGGATGGCCAACAACATTAAAGTTAAAGGCCTGCAGGGATTCCTGCCTTCTCGCTACCTGGCCCTCCAGATTTTTAAGGTTTCTGAGCCAGTGTAATGAGGCATGGTCTGTACGGAGAGTAAAGTTGTGACCGTACAGAAAGTGTTTGTAATAATTGATGAAATGAACAGCCGCAAGTAGTTCCAGCTTCGTGGTTGCATACCATCTTTCTGTTTTATTTAGCATACGCAAACCATAACCCAGTACCTGCTCCATTCCATCCTCAGTGACCTGAGATAGAACCACGCCAAAGGCATACGCCAACGCATCAGTGTCTAAGGTGAAATCAAGGTTATGATTAGGATGAGTGAGAATCGGGCGATCATCAAGAGTTCCTTCAATGCCCTGAAGGAACCTTCACACTCACTTGTCCACTTGAATTGTCGATCCTTTTCAGTGATCTTGTAAAGAGGAGATGCAATCTCACTGAAATGACGGATATATCTGTGATAGCACTGGCAGAGACCGAAAAATCTCAGAGTTTCTGTGACAGAAGAGGACGTTTGCCACTCTGCTACGCCTTTGTTTTTGATGGCTGAGTAGCCACTCCATCACCGGATATGACGTGTCCCAGGAACTCGACGCTCTGGCTGAAGAGATGATACTTCTTATGTTTGAGCTTAAAGTTGGCCATGCAGAAGTGGGATAGAGCGGTTTCCAAATTGTTTAAAGTTTGCTCAAATGTGGAACCAAAGACGACTACATCGTCGATGTAGCACAGACAGCTTTCCCATTGCAGGGTAGTCAATACCTGCTCAATGAGGCATTCAAAAGTTCTGGGAGCGTGCACAAACTGTAGGGAATCTTGCGGAATTGGAAAAGACCATCCCTACATAGGAATGTGGCCTTTTCTATGTCAGCTTTATCCATGGCCACTTGCCAGTAACCACTATCCAAATCAAGGGTACAAACCACTTGATCCCGGACAAGGAATACAAGGCCTGATCTATTCTAGGTAATGGATATGCGTCTTTAACACTAAGATCAGTAAGGCGGCGGTAGTTTATACAAAACGGCAAGGATCCGTCCTTCTTGCCTGCTAGTACTATGGGGCTGGCCCACGTGGATGCTGATGGTTCTATAATACCGGTCCGCAACATGTCGCTCACTTGTTGATGCACTTCCGCTTCTTTATGAATGGGAAGACGTCATACCAGTTGTCGCACTGGGCAGTTATTTCCATTATCAATGGAGTCTCGCACTAGATGAGTTTCTCCGAGGTCCATGTCTCCCGCTGAGAAACTATCGCGATATTTGTAAAGTAGAACCCGTATATGTTGTTTCTGAGACTGCATCAAACCTACTGTGGCACGTAAGTATAGATCATGTAAATGTTCTGGTAAGTCATCGGTGGTTGCTGTGGGTGTGGTTGTTGGTGTTGGTGTTTCCAGTGATATCACATCCACCAAGTGGCCACAACGGACTCCTGGTTCAAGGGTCATTGGGTCCGCTGTGCCATTGGACACTCTAAAGGTATGTGTTCCTTGTTGGTGGTGTCCACGATCATACGGGGACTTGCGCATTGGGAGGCTATCATGTAATCAGGGTCGGGTTCCAGCATGGCGGTGGATCCCTAACTGTGCTGCGGTGGCCCATAAGATCTGTTCTTGTGCCAGCTCAACTGTGGCGGGGCTGTCTAATATGAGTGCACACGTGTCGTATAGCTATGACTCTGGTCCAAGGGGTATCCGTCGGCCATGTATGTCGAGTTCTTGTTGCTTGCAGTGGATAATGGCTTCGCTGGTACGAAGGAAATCACAGTCAACAAGGGCATCGTTTTGAATAGAGGCGATGACAACTCGCTGAATGAATTGCATCTCCTCTATCTGTATTATGAGGTTAACTACTCCAGCCACAGACACATCAGTAAAAATATGTTTGTAGGCCTAAGGGGTGGCGTCTTATGAGGTGGGATGCTCTCATATAAGCGCTTGTTAAAGACGATGATGGAAGCGCCAGTGTCAACGGTGGCACTGGTGGAAATACCGCTAAACAGACAGCTTTCTAATGGTGCGAGAGGTAGTAGCCTCATGCGGGCAAGTGCCTCGCGTGGGCCTCCGTCACAAGAAAATGCCTTCGATGCCAAAGCGGAGGAAAAGAGCTGGCAAAAAGGGCCACTCTTTTGTTCAACAAAAATGCTAGGGAAAAAAGACCATCCTAGTGAAAATATAATTAACGTGATGCATACTGGTTTACGTGAAGACGGGGTGAGCGACTCCCAGAGGATTCACCAGTCACCATCTTATGTCATTCCAAAATACTGCATTGGTTGGTGCCGCTTTTATTTATGCTGTCCTTCTGCTATTCCTAACCTACCATTTAGGTGTTAGAAACTAGAACTAGTTTAGACCGCAAGTGGCAGAGATCCCTCCCTATCATTAGACATGGCTATCAAATGGGCGCAGATGCCCCACTTCCCGTGGCTTGCCTTGGAAAGCATCTACCTCCATGGATAGCCGTATACGTGTCACTTCACAGCACATGTGAACTGGGTGAGAATCCAGATGACCTGCTCCGTGACCACATAAAACATCACTGGACATTGGCTACATTTTACACAAGCAAATTCAATGACTGACATATCGTTACATTTTACACAAGCAAATTCAATGACTGACATATCGTTACGGTTTGGGTAGAGAGACGAATATCCACTGTGAGTGTCCTTCCCGTACAGGCATAGCAGATTCCAAGATCTTGCCCGGACACTACAATGAGTTGGTAGAGATGCACGTCTCGTCCGTCACCAATCCTCTAGATCTAACTATTGACCTGGTGTTAGGTTTAATTTCCAACATGCACAATATGCACTGCAAGCCGGGAACAAAATATCATCCTAATAATCATAATAACTACATGTTTTCACAGTGCTTTCCTTCTTTGGCAAGAGTCTAACTAATAAGTATCAGAAGATACAGGGAGAATGTATGTGAACCCGCACCTTGGCCATCACTGCTTGAAAACCTCCGATAGTTTCCGAGGGTCAGATCAGTTCAATGTGTGAGCAGGGTCGTCCAAACAACTAAGAAGCCTTGCGGCTTGGTGGATCGTGGGAAGAGACAATAACTTGATAGATGTCAGGCTCTGTAGGTATTTGGCCAATCTTACACAACCTTGCCAGAGTGCGGGGCTAGATTACTGCCGGAAAAGAGGCGTACACTATGTATATCCTATTGAAGAAATTGTCCCTAGCCACTATTAACCTATCCTATTAAGCTGAATAAAAAGGTTAGTCAGTAGCATGCCAGGGCTCAAATATTTAGAGCACAGTCAGCGACCTCAGTGTAAAATTGTTGGTGGCCGGAATAGGTGGTGTGTATATTGTTGCTGTATAGTATCTTCTAGCGTACTGCGGTCCTAGTTCTCTACAAAATAAGCAAAACACATGAACTAAATGGCTAACTGCTATATACATATCTAACCACTACAATAGAACAATATCACAGTTTTTACAGAATGATTTATATGAAGTAGTAAGTGTATTAAGGGCAGTAACCTATAATGGTGCAGTTAGTCAAAGCACCACAGTAAACAAGGATAATATGAACAATAATAAAGAAATTATAGGTTGCGGTCCAAAGACTGGTGCGGTACCTATTAGTCATCAGTACCCTATACGGATGTAAATCATAATAATAATACATACTATGTATAGTTACTTGAGTACCTAGTAGTTACTTGGATGGAACAAGCTATTATGTTACTGAAATTGAGGCACTACATACACGTAGCACGAGTTGACACATTCTTTGCAGATGGAAGGTTCCCGCATGCAGATCTCTGCAGCTGGTTTCCGTAGATGAGTCTCCGCATGCTGACTCCATGATGATACGGTACAAACTCAGGATGGTAGCACAGAGCAATGAAGTAATATACTAGATCTTCTCTATAACTAAATCAGAATTTAAACAGTGTGAAGAAGAAAGTTCTCTGTCCAGCGACGGAAGCATAAAAGTTAAACACAACCCATTAACAGAGATGGTTACTTATAAAAATGTAATTAATGCACGTACATAAAGAGGCACACGGTACGGGGGGTGTCACATAGCTCTTGGCTAATCTACTCGGCTACACTAAAAAACTTACAAAGGCGGCCACACGACATGCAGTGCGGTGGCTGAAGTCCACTTTCGTGTGGTCAGCAGATCCGGCGAGTCATCCACCAAGAAACATCGCTGCTCTAAATTATGTAGATGTTTACATAACCAGTCCGAGGACCCTTCCACAGAAAGTTCCGCTTATAGGTCCTCGCAAATGGGAACCATGATTTAGTTTATCATTGCTCCCAGAAGGCCATTCGGGAGCATCCAAAATTAGATTAGTGCGGGTTAGCTGAGAACTACTTTTACGTGTGGGTGAACTGAAAGCCGCAAGGAACAGCGGAGTGGGGTGGGGGGAGGGGGGGGGGTGGGGGCGGGATGTGACGTATCTTTCTTATCCACAGGTGTTCCGGTCTACTCATCTAGTCCACACCTCCAGTCAGTTCTCGACTTTCGGTCTCCACGCCGACGATGCTCCTGATCTACGAATTTCATCCCGTTTTATACTTGCTGGGACGTCAGAACTGGTTGCCTCAATAAATCAGAGATCGTGAACCAGCCAATCTGCACACTAGAATACTGTGACGTATACACAAATATCTATGTATTACTATATGGATAGATGTATAGATTGACGTTGTAAGTCACGTGTACACGAGTCACTATCTATCTAGCTATGTATATACACGATTACGACGTTATAGAAATATTTTGAGCATAATTTGACTGGGAGCTTCGATGATAACTCGGCCATTTCTGGACCGATTTTAAAATTGTTTTCAGTTTTGAAATGCTCGTCAACTCCTGGTCTTGATGGATATCAAGAAGGACGAGAATAAACGAATTCTAAATCTTTACGAGTACCATCTCGGTACACTACAGGTACACACTCGATCTCGACACATGTGTCGTCGAGGAAGCATCAGAGTGCACGCATGCGCACCACGCATTATAACGAACTTAGTCGTTTTCACAACGAAATGCCTCTCGCATAGGCTTATACACGCTTATTGCTCTACCCAGGGGGTGCGCTTTTGGGAACAAATCCAGGGTGGGCGGCCCATACCCAGCCTGGCTAGGACGGCCAGTACCCGTCCAGTCAATCCGCGCTACACTAAGTATTATCGAGCGGCTCGTCTTTGGACCATATCTAGCCGATGAATTTCATTTTGGTGGTAGTGATCCCAAACCGTGCCAGCATATTCTAGAGGGGGTCGGACTAGATCGGTTTTGTAGGCATTTGTTTTGATGCTTGTTGATGCTATGTTGAGATTTCTCCTTAGGACACCGAGTGCCATGTTGGCTTTGTTGCAGATGTTGCTGATGTGTCCATTCCACTGTGGATCAGATGTTATAGTGACACCAAGATAATTGGCAGATTTTACAGCCTCTAGTGGATGATCGTGCAATATGTACTGGTGTCTGAATCGGTGGTGTTTTCTACTGATATTTAACACGTTGTATTTGTCAGGATGGAATTTCATCAGCCTGTCTTCTTCCCATTTTGCTAGCTTGTCGCTTTGGGATCTCTCTTGCATCTGAGTCTCAGAATATTGTCACGTATACGATTGTGTCATCAGCGAATAGTCGCATTTTGGATTTTAGGCCTTCTGGTATGTCATTGATATAGAAGAGGAAGAGGATTGGTCCTAGTACTGATCCGTGTGGGACTCCAGCATCAACATCAATGTAGCTCGATTTTTCCCCGTCAGCAACGACTAACTGCGATTGTCTAGAAAGGAAGCTGTGTATCCATCCACCTGTTTGTTTTGCCTCGGATTCCATAATGATCAAGCTTGTGGACTAGGAGGCTGTGGCAGACCTTATCGATGCTTTGGAGAAGTCCATTATGATACACTCTGTCTGTTGCCATTGTCCATGTTTTTTGTGACATCATCAATGAATTCGATGAGTTGTGTGTCACATGAGGCTCCTCGGCGAAATCCATGCTGTAGTGGGTAGAAGATGTTATGTGAGTCTGCATGTTTCATTATATGACTGGTTACAATATGTTCCATAATCTTGCAACACACACAGGTCAGAGATATTAGTCTGTAGTTTTCTGCATTGCATCTTTGTCCTTTCTTGTAGAGAGGCCTCAATATGTAGGGAGCACCGCAATCGAATAATGAAAATTGGTTCATACTCACAGTTCAAATGAAATGTAAGTTGACACAATCTCAAAATTGTATCCCGCTGCTGTTTGATTACAATAATATTCACATTTTAATTTTAAAATTGTTAATTTATGCTTTTTGGTGTGCTATTTAAAATATTTTTTATAGATTTATGCCCGTTGGCATAACGTTGGCCCAAAAATGTATTTCCAATGTTGGGCCAATGTTAATTGGGCCGATGAGCAAAATTACGTTGGCCCAACGTAGTGGTAAACGTTGGGCCAACATTGGGCCACGGTTTTCTTGCTATCAGGGTAGTGTAGAAGAGGAGACTTGGATATCGATGGATACAGATAATGAAAACAACAGCAATAAGACGAACCCTGGCCTCAACAATTCAGCATGCACACAAATGCTAGGCGCAGCAGGGTGTAACCATGAGTGTTGGTGGCACACCGCAGCTGATGCGGGGAACACCCATCTGCACCATAGCATTTCCACAAAACAGAGCTAAAGTCTTAAATCTAATGTCACTGATATACTGAAGGTTTCGAGGACTTAAGCGACAACAGTCAAATCACTCAAGAACAAACTGGATAAAAAAAATTTAAATTAACAAGGTGGATCAGTCCTACCATTCACGAAATGTATTAATGAGATGGGTCCATCCCACTATCTAAAACTGCTATACTGTTCCTGGTCCATGGTCTATTACTAGTCCACAGCCAACCTATAATGCAATGCTCTCATCCGCAACAAGCCGGGTCAGGTGGGCCTGTTCTACCAGCCCACAAGCACATAAACAACCATTGTAATAATGTAAACGTACTGCTAAGGTGGGTATGTCCTATCATTTAAGTAAGTTAATTATCTGAGTCAGCCTTGCCAGCCCTAACAGGTCGTTAGGTGCGTTCTTGCTGTATTTAAGTCCTATGTTTTACTAACAGGTACCAGCCATCATATTGTATATATCACCACGCATATCAATCTGGAAGAATACACCGAACCGAAAATCGTAATTGTCTCAGTCCTCCAAGTAAATTGACAACGTGGGTTGGTCCTCCCAATCACGAAATGTATTAATGAGTCCACAGCCAACCTATAATGTAATACTCTCATCCGCAACAAGATGGGTCAGATGGGCTTGTCCTACCAGCCCCACAAGCACATAAACAACTATTGTAATAATGTATACGTACTGCTAAGGTGCGTATATGTCCTACCATTTAAGTAAGCTAATTATCCGAGTCAGCCTTATCAGCCCCAACAGGTCGCTAGGTGAGTTCTTACTGTATTTAAGTCCTATGTTTTAGTACCAGGTACAAGCCAACATGTTATATATATCGCCACACATATTTATCTGGAAGATTACACTGAACTGTAATCATAACTGTCATAGCCCCCAAGTAAATTCACAAGGAGGATTGGTCCTACCAATCACGAAACGTATTAATAATACATATTGTGTATATCTCCACACATATTAATCCAGGACAGGTGGGCGTGTCCTACCATCCATATGAGGCTACATATGCACTGATAAGGTGGGTCTGGCCTATCATTCAATCAAGCTTGCAAGGTGGGTCAGGCTTTCCACCCACACGATGTAAATATATGTATATATTGTACATTGGAATAATTATGCTTATTGTAAGTGACTGAGCCAGGTGGGATTGCCCTACCAGCCCTTCAAGCCACACCATGAAGAACCAGAGGTTCCTGCACTTCGATAAGGTGGGTACTGTCCTACCAGATCAATGATCTATATTTGTACATTGTAAATTGTACATATACCACAGCAACCCTATAATATAAACAGTAAAAAAAAGAAATTCAACCATTATCCGCGCATTGCGCAACCATCCACAGTAATGGGAAAAAATTAGATCGGCAATAGGCCAAACATGGCCTCCAACTTCGCAACGGATAATGATGATGATAATGATGATGATCAAAGCTCAAAGTTCAAAATTCAAAGTTGTTTATTTCATAACATATTTTACATATATGTAAATTGAAAATGGGCAGTCCATCACAGGCACAGCCTATGAATCGATGGACCCCCTAACATACAATACAAGACAGTGTATATGCCATAGGGGATGAGAGCTGCTATGATGTTGATGCTATGACCTGTAGTACATAGCATATAGCATGTTGCTTATACTTTTGCATGTACACGCACGCACGCACGCACACACGCGCGCACATATACATTTTGTACCATATATAATGTCCTTATTTGGATGATGTATACTTAAATATACACATAGGTACACATGCATGCACACACAGGTACACACACACACATACACACCTATATCAATATATACGAATGCATACATACACAACACTTCACTTTATACGTGTACGAACATTCATACATGTATACACACTCACGCACGCATATACGTGTACATGTGCATATACTAATACATCATTGTGGTATTCTATGTTGGTTTTAAATGAGTTACTATTGGTATGGTACGGAGGGTGGGATTGGGAGGGAAGGGAAAGCTCATTACTGCAGATAAAGAATTTGAATGAAAGAGTTATCACAGATTATGTTAGATTGTTTTATTGGTGTATGCGGGTTCACCCGACATGTCTGAATATAGTAGTAGTAGTAGTAGTAGTAGTAGTAGTAGTAGTAGTAGTAGTAGTAGTAGTAGTAGTAGTAGTGCAGCAGCAGCAGCAGCAGCAGCAGCAGCAGCAGCAGCAGTAATGGTGCGGTGATTGCAGACTCTGATTTGTCTCATGTTTGTATTAAATATTGTAAATTAACAGATAATCTATATCAATCAGATGCAAAATTTGTATTGGTTTAATACCTGTCCAATATAGATTCTCTGGCAATTTTTTAAAGGATTTCTGATGATGATGATGATGATGACGATGATGATGATGATGATTTCGATAGTCTATATTCTATATTTCTGTGGTCTCGACTGTCAAAGTCACGTGATTTTCTAGGAAATAATTATTTTGGTTAGGAATGTATTGAACGAAGTGGATGAAAACTTTATACAAAGTTTAATGAAACTAAGCATCAGTATAATTATCGACACAAATTTGGTAAATATTTAAATACAGTTTCAACAGAAATTCGTCTTTAAGCCTGTCAAGTTTTAACGATTTGTTTCATATGAATTAACACAACCAGTTACTCATTAGTCATTAACTCAACTGCAAAAAACGAGAGTTCTAATCTAACTTCTAAGTTAGAAATTAGTTAGTACTTAGTAGGCCTAAATAGTTCTTCAAATGCCAATCCCAATTAATTCAATTGAGTTCTGTTAAGTTAACTAATGGCAACTAACAAGTTGTGGACAGACACTACACACAATTCGCCAAGGGAGATATCGGCAATCTATGCCATACACTTCACGAAAACTGGTAACAAATAATAAGCAAATCTAACCAAATAATGGGACTGATTAGGAGAACATTTGACTATCTAGATAAAGAAAACTTTAAACATCTCTACAAATCTCTTGTTAGGCCACATATTGAATACGCTAATGTGGTTTGGGCTCCATATCTGAAAAAGCACATAAAATGATAAATGCAATCGAAAATGTCCAAAGACGGGCAACCAAACTTGTTCCTGGTATGCGTAATCTACCATATCATGTACGCCTCCAAAAGTTAAAGTTACCAACATTAGTATCTAGAATATTGCGTTGCGACATCAATCAATCAATCAATCAATATTCTATTTCTGTGAGAAGGCTAAAAGACTGTAATGTCAGATTCCTAATTTCCTTTTTCAATTTGGTTATAAAACATAAGACATGATCGAGTTATATAAAATTCTTAGCAATAAATATGACCAAGTTACTGCAGACCTTATTGAGTGACAAGACACAAATAGCATAACTCGAGGCCACAGCCTAAAAATTAAGAAAATAAGACCAAGACTCAATATACGAAAGTTTTCTTTCCCGTTGCGCTGTACTGATCAATGGAATAAACTACCCGAATCCGTTATCAGCGCCCCCTCAGTGAATTCTTTCAAAGCTAGACTAGACAAGCTATGGGAAAGTCATCCATTGCGCTATAACTACGACTGTGAACCCATCTGTAATATTTATACTCCAGAATCATTATAACATAGCCAATGTATAATTGTTAATAACAACTTAATAACATTAAAATGAACCATAAATATATGCAGCCCATTCCTGATGTTAGAGGCTTGTTGACGCCTGCTGTCAGTAGAGGATTCGTGTAAGTTCGTGTAAGTAACTTTGGTTGATCTCGATTAGTTATGGCGAAACATCAAGACATTATTTTCATCGCGCAGTCGTCAAGTAGCTTGTTTAGACATGTTTTCCCCTCAGATTAATTCTGTAAATTTATTGGTAGAATTACAAAACTAACATTTGAGAGGGGTATTCCGTTTTACCAAAAATGGCTAAAAACTACCAAAAACGGGTCAAATATTGGCAAAAACGGGTCAATTATTAATGAAAATTAATAAAGGAAGCTAAATATCTTTGTTAGATGCGATTTAGATGAGATTTGAAATCACAGTTTAATGATTTGGTCGTAAATACCAATGTCGGTTGTTTTTTGGTAAAACATAATAACCAGCAGGATTGCCAGATAATATCAATTTGATCATGTTCAGGTAATAGTACACAAAAATCGGAAATTATGATAAACATCAATAAATACTATGTATAAATATGTGTAATATATTTATGTGAAGTATTTATAGATATCTATCACAATTTTTTAGATTTCTGCAACCGCCAAATCAACATGCATATCTATTTCTTATTATGTCATTTCTACGGTGTTCTAAAATTGTTCTGTTGTGCATTGTGGCGATGAAAGCTACTCGACTATAATTCAAACGTTATTAATATTAACGTCGCGCACTTATTATATATTTTATAAAGTTATTATTGTAAAGTCGCCACAGTGTTCTAAAATTGCCATTTTTCTGTCATGCGTCATGGCGACGATAATTAAAACGTTGCGTGTCGCCACAATGCGTGACGCGTGATATTAATATGTTTGAAATATCGTCGCATAGTGTTCGTCGCCACGATGCACGACGGAAAAATGGCAATTTTAGAACACCGTACATTTCAGATTAATCAGACATAGCTGCTAATGCTGACAATCATGCTGATGAAAGAACACAACATGTAGAATTTGGAAACGATTTATTTGAATATACAAGAAAATATTATGCAATGAAATTCAACAGTATTCAAATATAAAATATACATGAAATTATATAATACAAATTTAATACATTAATATTAGCTTATAGCACACACTCACTCACTCACTCACTCACTCACTCACTCACTCACTCACTCACTCACACACTCTACTAACAAGAATTGCGAAAGCTTAAATCACGTCTTCAAACAGGCCGTAGATTGGAAAACACAACCATTAAGCGGCCTTATAGAAAATTGTATAGCGTGGTTAGGAGGCAATATCGGGAGTTAGAAAGAAGTTTAATTGGGGAGGGGGATTATATATTATGTGATGAATTTCGCAAATTTCTTGTTCCATCAGCAATATGGTGTAACCGAGATAAAGAACAACGTAAGAGACATTTTAATAGTTTTTAATATTACATAAACTAGAACAGCCCCAAATTACAGATATTCTATTATATAGATCCTTGTAAATATGTGCAATACAAAAACTCTTTAAACTATAATAGTACTATAGTAAATAATTTGTGGATATGTAAATACACATGTAGAATAGTTAAAATCTTGTACAGTGTACAGAATTGCCCTGTTCCGCCACGCCAGTAGCCGGAACAAAGTTTGTAAAACTACTACCAGAACCGGGACATAAAAAGCCATAGGCTTGTGTCCTGAGATCCATGATGATGAACCGTGTAGCAGAAAATTTGAGCCAAAATTCTTAAAAAATTAGTCTTTCAGTTTCCTTTTCAAAATTGGTAAATGTGTTATTGAAAATGAACATAATTGCCTTTGCTACAGGAAAACCGGAAAAAATAGTGAAAATTTTATATGTTGTAATTAGGATCAGTTTGAATCAATATTGTGGGTAAAGAAAAATCAATCTAGATCTGAAACTACATAAGCACCTCATGTCAGTTTGACGCTTGAGGAGAAAAAAATTAATGCTATGGCAACATATCTGCTACATTATTCAGGACAGCAATTAGGGGTGGGGTGGGTGGGGGGCAGGCAGGGGTCATACGGTCAAATGTCTTATAATGTAACTCCTCTGAAACCGTTTGACAGAACTTAACCAAATTTGATATATGTGAGTTACCCATATGAGTGCGGAGTGCAAGAGAATTTACGGTTGGCTCCACCCTCAGGGGGCGGGGGGAGGGGTCAAAATGTCAAATTTTAACCTGCGGATATTGATTGTAACGCATCTCCTCCAGTACCGTTGGACAGAATTCAACAAAATTTGGTATGTGAATTACGGTACAGAGCAGGGTTCGCACGGGTCATGGAAATCCTGGAAAGTCATGGAATTTGAAAATCTAAATTCCAGGCCTGGAAAAGTCATGGAAATTTGTCAATTTGATAAAAGTCATGGAAAATGATAATCTCCCTAAATAAAAATAAAATCTGATGGCATACAAATGTGAAATGGGGAAATAAAGCTCGGAAATGTATTTCCATATCTTTATCGCGGCGATCGCATGATTTCATTCATTATCAAAGTCATATGTCCAACCAAAATAAAATGACCCAAAACAACGTAAGAAATAAAATGAGGTTAAATCCCTTCTTATGTTGGTAGGCCATATTAAACTGTTTTGTGATTGGAGACATTCCACTGAACTATATCTGGACTGGAAGGAGGCCTCCCAAATAAAACGGGTTTTGTAACGCCGCGAATGCGAATATCCCAAATTAATAATAAATATGTACAGAAGAGAATGTTTTAAAAACAATTTGAGCAATAAATTCACTATTTCCTACTCAGCGTATGCATTCGGCAGTAGATTTTTGTTCATTTGAGCGATTTCATCCCGGCCGAATTCGTTACATTATGATAATTAGATGGCGATGATATCTCGGTCTCGCTAGCGTATGGAGATTCCCCTGTATATTGAACATATTTCTTGCTCAAAGATGGTTTTATGCGTTCTATTACGGTTAAAGTATGAAATAAACTTGGTAATATTAAAAGAATAACAAGATATTTAGGCGATAAAGGATTATTATTATTTTGAATCTAGCGGTAAAGTTACCAATTTTCGTTCGTCTGAAAAACATATGTTTTGCAATATTTCTAAACTCTGATTGCGTGTTATATACATGTATAAGGTGTTTTTGGCTCATATTTTGTCAAATTTTCCCATGCGTGTTATCTATTAGTGCGCAACATATTTGCGAAAGTAACAATTTTAGGGATTGGATTTCAATTTTTTCTTGAACACCTTGTCCAAATAGAAGCCTCGGCTCTAAAGCCTTAAATTTGTTCAAATTTTTTTTGAAATTTCAAAGAAAATGTCAATTTGCAGACCAAGTGAAGACTATTTTATAAAAAATGTTCAACAATAGTCTTCTCTTGGTCTGCAAATGGACATCTCTCAAGACCACGCATGACAGAAGCCGACTTTGGCTGATATGAGTGTTAACGGGTTAATAGACAATTTTTGGGGTCAAAATCTTTCCTAGAAATGCCCATATTGCTTCTTACCATTTTGACCGATTTCAACCAAGTTAGGCTGAAAGGATACTACATGTATGATCATAGGCTCTAGAACACCCATTCAGAATTTTTATTCGTCAATTTTTTATGTGAAAACCTCAGATTTTATTAAAAATGTACCGGATATTCTCACATGTTCACCCTTTGCCCTCGATAAAGTGAATTCCATATGATTCACTATATGCTGTTGAACATTTTGAAACTAATTTGACTGTCTGACCTAGCTATTGATTCTTGGAGGTCATGGAATTTCTTAATTTTAGTCATGGAATTCCAAATACTGAAAGGTGTACAAACCCTGACAGAGGTAGCTACGCGAACACCATACTACCAAGCGATACACTTATGGAATAATACAGATACAGACATGTCATATGCACACAAATTCTCACGTTAAAGTCATCCAAAAAATTCATCAAAAACAATTATTGACAACTACTAGAAACCACACCACTAACCACCACCATGGCTGTTACACAGCACAGCTCTGGAATGTCTTGACATGCTTACAAAGTGAGCTGAGCTGTTCTGTTGGGCATTCTGAGCATAGTTATGGAAGACATTTCTTTCCAAAGTAGCGGTGCCCTCCAATCCGATTGTGCCCAGAGTGGCCAGCGGAACACTTCTCACTAATAGACGTGTTAACTTACTGTCTCAATCTGGAAGCGTGCCAACTTCTTGAGGAGGAAAAGAAATCCGTTGACAAACTTCTCCCAATAGCTGCAAGCTAAAAAAAGTGAATTCCATATGATTCACTATATGCTGTTGAACATTTTGAAACTAATTTGACTGTCTGACCTAGCTATTGACCCTCCAATCCGATTGTGCCCAGAGTGGCCAGCGGAACACTTCTCACTAATAGACGTGTTAACTTACTGTCTCAATCTGGAAGCGTGCCAACTTCTTGAGGAGGAAAAGAAATCCGTTGACAAACTTCTCCCAATAGCTGCAAGCAAGCTAAAAATCTAGAATCTATGAATGAACCCAAAGCAGAGTTCACCCACATATACCTATCTACAAAGCTTGACCCACTTCGTGGCGGTGAACCATGGAGGAAAAGTAAAATCCTGGACACTGCTTTGCAGTACTGCTGAGATCAAAGATGCCCTTGACAAAAAGACTATGTTTATACAATGCAACCTGCATATCCGTGATGCTGTATAACTGTAACAGCTGGGCAGCTCCAAAGTCAGCTCTAGACAACCTTGATGCCTGCCACCGCAAACGCCTATGCACCACTACTGGATACTGATGGCCAGACAGCATAATTTCCATAATGATGCACTATACAAAATGTGTAATACATCACCACTGTCTGTAAAAGTCGCCCAGCAAAGATGATCCACGTTTGACCATATGCTAAGGAAGCCAGAAGACACACCCGCACAGAAAGCCTCGGAATTCGCCATACTGGGAGCCAGCAAATACAATGCCTGAGGAGAGGACATCATTAGATAAATCTGTTAAGCTTTCTACGAGGTTACATGTACCTCAAGAAAGCAGGACACTCAAATCAAGAATGGAGCTAAGGATTTCTGCTGAGGACAAGACGCATAAGCGAAGAAGGACTGATTGCAGCTGTAGGATGTTTCTACTACTACAGCCACAGAAACAGAAATCATACATACAAATGACTGAAGTTATATGGGGCATGTCACACTAGGCATGCATGATTATTGCTTTGAGTGATCGCGATCGATTATTTAAAAATAATCGCGATTTACCCGATTAATCGGTCTATGTACAAATTACCCAAACATAACACCAAAAGCATATTAATGACGAAAGATGCAATGGTGTTTAGAAAGTCCATTTGCAGGCCAAGAGAAGACTATTTTTGAAAATGTATCACTGGAATGCCTGGCTCAATTCTCAAGCCTGTCATTCTAGTGATACATTTTCAAAAACTTTCCTCTCTTGACCTGCAAATGGACATACATTCAGTGAACAAAATGTCAATTTCCATAGCCTGATCACATTAAAAAGCAATTAAAAGGTAGGATTTGACATATTTTATGCAGTAGAAATTATTAACGATTATTCGATTGTATGATATTTCATCATATACCGGTAATTTCATGATTTAAGAAATAATCACGATTTTCAATTTAATCATGTAATTGCGCAAGCCTATGTCACACATTGAATATATGCACCTACAATTGTATATATTTAACTTCCTACCTGAAATTTAACCTGTATATATTTAACTTCCTACTTGAAATTTAAACTGTATATATTTACCTTCCTACGTACTAAAGTGCAATTAGCTGTCTCACTGCTGCAAACTATCGGACAATAATTTCCAACGGCAATAACTATGGACATGGTAAATATTTTGAAAACAATTTGACTGAAAGTTGTTGGTGGTTTAGCCAAATTGTTTTCAAAATATCCAGCCCAGATCAATTTACAGTATATCCACTGGAACTTGTCTACAGGTACAAATTCACCAGTCAGGCATGTCAGGTTAGTTATATTTTTACAAGTACAGGACTAGTTATTGAGCAAGTATCAGCATGGTTCATGTTGTGGTTATTTCAGTTTAATATTTCCAATTCTACAGTACCTCCTTTTATGCCATCAATTCAAAACTATGTAAAACAAGTGTGATGAGAGATCTACAAAACAGTAGTTGTGTCTTAGGAAGCTTTGCCAGAAATGTTAAAAATGTGACAGATCACCTTTAAATACTATTTGAAAAGTTCAACTCTGGTCTACATGTATAATTTCCTGATGCTTACTAATGTTGTAGAGTCTGGATGCTTATATCCAAGTTGTGGAGTCAGTGTATGTATACTCTCCAGGTGTGGGTAATTTTGCTACCACGGATTAACTACTCCCGGTTATGCGGCTAACCCGTGTTAGCCGCATTAACCCGTATTAACTGCAATTACCCCTGGAAATTCGCCACAGCAATCAGCAAAACTGTGATAAAAGCCGTGGTAAGCTTAATTTGCCACAGCAAATATTTGCCGTGGAAGAAAATTGCAGGATTATCTACTGAAACATGATTTTACCATAGATAGAAGGTATCAATCATAATGAAATATTAAACATTTCAACGACAAATCCCTGAAAAACTACATTCTTTGCAATGTAAAGCTCATATTCTGTTGAAAATCTTGATATAAATATTACTGGAAGCCATTGTTGTCTTCCAGTCATATTAATTTCAAAATATTCAACAGCTTTCCCATTTGTTTGCCCGGAGATTAAGGTACGTGGACGTTATATGTGAAAGAGTATGGTTCTACAATTTACCAAAAGTTTAACAAAGATTATTATCATGTATGGTAGTTAATGAAATTTGAAAAAATGGTGTGGTAGCGCCGTGGTGAAGCAGTTCTGCCACGGCATTTTTGTGCCGTGGCAAAATTGTTCGAATTTCAAGGACTGCAACTTTAAATACTAATTTGGAATCATGATTAAAACTTCGGATACATGTAACATGTAATTTTGACACTGACTGCAATTGGGATATTGAGAAATTAGTTGGTAATAATTGTACTTAACCACATTTAACCCTTTAACTCTCAAATTTGTTCAAGAAAATTTCAATTTTCTTATAGAAAATATCTATTATCTGAAAAAAATTTATCACAAATTACAGTCATGTCAGATTTTCAAAAATAGCTTTCTCTTAGTCATGCCGGTCTGTAAATGGACATTTCTCAAGACCATTGCAAAAGCTTTTTTTGCCAGGTTTGAGTGTTAAGGAGTTGACATGGTTGAATGCAATTGATAATTTAAATCACCAGATGACACAAATGTAAAAAATTCAACCCTTTAACACTCATATCAGCCAAAAATGGCATCTTCAGTGGACTTGAGAAATGTCCATTTGCTGACCAAGAGGAGACAATTTTTGTAAATTTATCACAGGAATAACTGGCTCGGTTATCGAGCCAGTCATTCCTGTGATAAATTTACAAAAATTGTCTTCTCTTGGTCTGCTAATGGACATTTTCTATGAGAAAATTTAATTTTTAGACAAATTCGCGCGTTAAATGGTTAACGCATGGATGGAAATACGTCTAGCGTGAAATGTCTTCACATGTCATCCATGGAGGTATATGTATCTGAATTATCAAATATATACATGTATGACATAATCAGATACGTACTTTTACCCAAACATGGAATCCTAGTGTATGATAATTGCATTTCACGATGATGAGCTTTTGCTCCACCCCTCCACCCCCCCCCCCCCCCCCTTCTGTCATCCTGCCAATCGCAATTATATAGGCAACACACATACCAAATCTGGGTGGATTCCACCCAATGGTTTGGGAGGAGATAGCGTGACGGATGATGTAGGCGATTATAATATCCTAGTGTGTTTTTAAGATGTGGGGATAATAATCAATGACTAGCTGTATTGTTGCTTTATAGTTAAGTCATACTGGGATTTCATGGATTAATTGTGACCTCAGGTGTGTTTCTATTTTTTTCAGTCTAGTCTCTGATGATGAGAATCCTGGCTAATTATGGACACCAATGGTGAAGAAGTGCTGTGAGTATATTTATGATATAATGCAAGTACGGCCAAACCAATTTAATGTTTCGTTTTACGAAAATCCCCACCCAAAGCACAAGATAGGTGATGGCGGAAAAAATTTAAATAATGCAGAATTTCACACTCATAAGTTGTACGCTGTTACAGTAGTAATCCTTTCATCATGCTAATTGTTAAGACTGATCAAGAAAATCCAAACCATTTTCTCAGTGTGAGTGTCAATGTGCAGGCCAAGAGAAGACTATTTTGAAAATTTACCACTGGAATGGCTGGCTCATTGACGATCAACGAGCACTACTGGATGCAGGCCCCATTAACCAGCCATTAAAATACCATGAAAGAAAAGGCATTAAAACACCATGAATAGTGTAATTTTGCAGAATAACTCAGGCCTTATTTGTGGAGCTACATCATAAACACAAATCTCCCACAAATTAATTCTTGGTGGTCATGGAATTTGTTAATTTTGGCCATGAAAAGTCATGGAAAATTCATGGAATTTCAAACACAGAAAGGTGTACGAACCCCGCAATAATGCTGGATGGGATGCCGGTGGTGTGAGTCATGGCACATGTACACCCACTGGTAAAAGGGTCGAAGGAAACCAGCATGAAGCTTTTGAATATTTTGAAACTAAGATGACTATGATGATGGGGATGTAATTTCTGAATGTTCTGAAACGTAAACCGGTTTATCTCGATAAATTTTTTTCAGCTGCTGACAGTCAACTTAGAATTGTAAAAATTGTAGATTTATAATGAAGTGGAGATACATGTAATTATTAGCCCACCAGGCCATTACAGTGGTAAATTTTCAAAAATCGCATCTCTTGGCCTGCGAATGGATTGACTTTCAAAGAGTTAATTAATTCTGAGGAATTCTGAGTGATAAGGATTTGGCTGCGAAAAATTGTTGGATGGAAAGAATGTTGAAAATAATGCCTTAATATTCCAGCTTTATTTTTTTCTTAGATATGGGAAAATTAAGTTAGGATAGTTTGTGAGACAAAAAACATAAATTGGATATGGCCTATGAGTTAAAATGATGTGCTCTTCGCATGTGATTGCGATACACCAGCAATTCCAGTTGGCATAAGTTGATGGTACATGTACCTCATGGATAGGCCAGCCACCATATCAATGTTTGAAAGCTTATGCGTGTACTTGTGGTCAGTCTACCCATCTTGCCATCTATTTGTACATCCAAGTAGTTTTATTAGTTTCGTTAGATAAATTTAATTCTACTCGAAGTTGAAGTGTATGGTTAGGAAGAATGCGTATTCGGAATTCAAAAAGGAGGTTTAAACCCGGTTTAGTCTAAACCTGATAAACAAATCACAAAGTAATTACAAGGGTAGTATTATAGATAGGGGAGATAACCCCCCAAATTTTATTAGTTGATACCCAGACCATACACCCTTCAGGGTGTGGTCAAAATACTGAAGTATGGACACCCTTCAGAAGTGGGAGGGGCTCTTTGATGCCCCACCCAGTTAGAAGGAATGCCCATATTTTGGCATTTAGACGACATATTTTGGCATTTAGGCGACGCCCCTTGCTGGGGGCATGATCTACATTGTAGCTCTCAAGCAATAACAAGTGGGGCTATCGTGCTATCTAAATCTCCTTATTGAATTCCAGCCTTATTGTTTAGGTCAACCTGACTTATTTGCAATTTGTCCATCCATACATATACAAAATTTATCAGTGGAATGACACTAGATAACCGAGCCAGTCATTCCAGTGTGTCCAGTCCATCTGTATGTGTGTGTCTATGTGGAATCATGATTCTCACAAATTTATTCTACTGCAAGCCACCATTGACAATAATTTCAATAAGCAAAAATGTTTGACTTGCTGAATATTTTGAAAGCAATTTGACTGAAAGTTGTTGGTGGCTTAGCCACCAACAACTTTCAGTCAAATTGTTTTCAAAATATTTAGCAGTTCCAGATATTATAGCCACTAGAATGTGTCGTCTGTAAAAACTCAGCAGTCATACTGTTATATTTGTAAGTTAACCATTACATCCCAGGAGCAACAAATTATCTATGATTTAAGGAATATTTTGTTGAATATTTTTTAACCTATTTGACTGGAAGACAAAGCTCCCAATGAAATTTGTTTCAAAATGTCGAACAGCTTTCTTGTATATATTTGTCTTGAAATCGAGGCACTGGAATTTAATTCAGTGGCCAATGCATCATCGTTTAGAAAATGTATGCTCAAAGTCGTTTGAATGTGGGTAGGTACATAATTAACTAGCCTGATCTTTGTTGTTTATTAGATGTATTATACATGTAGCGTACATATATATTTATTACATTATATGTGGATGTATTTCTTAATGTATAGAAAACGAGTTCCACGACCTACGGTACCTAGGAAGCTACCAGTGGCTCATGTCAAACCAATACCGCCAGCTGGACAGGACATTGACGACCAGTATGGGGAGCCTAGTATCGATGCAAGAAATATAACAACAAGATCTCACAGAATAAGCAATGGAGGTGTGAAGATAAAATCAAAATCCCCAGCCAACATCACACCCCAGGATGCTAGTAAGTACATACATTGTATTCTTAGAAGGTCCACAATTTTAACATTTTCATGATCAAGCCAGCCAAAAACAGCCACCACAGTGGTCTTGATAAATGTCCTTTTGCAGGCCAAGTGAAGACTGTTTTTGGAAATTTAAAAGGCTACGTCTTGGCCATGGGTTTAGCTCTTGGACACGCTCAATGTTTTGAAAACGATTTGACTGAGAGTTATTGGTGGGTGCGCTAAGCCACCAATGACTTTCAGTCAAAGTGTTTTAAAAATATTCTGCAAACCAAGGATTTTTGCTACAGTCAAATGGTTAATTCAGAAATATAGTGCTAGCAGCCTCAATTTTATTTCAAACCATGCGAATGATGCGATATCAACACTTTAGCACCAAGAACAACTTTTGCAGTGGCCTTGACAAATGTCCAAATGTTGCAGGCCGAGAGAATATTTAAAAAAAACTTATCAGTGGAATGACACTCGATAATCGAGCCAGTCATTCCAGTGATAAATTTTCAAAAATCATATTCTCTTGGTCTGGTTATGGACATTTTACTCGGGGAAAATTTAAATTGTCTTGAAAGGATTTGAAAATTAAAAAGTTAAACATGCTTCCACAGGGGTGTAGGGACCTACTTTGATCTGAGGGGGTGAGGGGGGGGATGGTGCTGAGGTGTGGGTGGGGCCAAAACCTAGGAGGGGGGAATGCTATGGGAATACATTATGGGAGAGGTGGTGGGGGTTGCTGTTGTCCCCACCCCACACCCCTGTTCCTATTCCTGCATTCTATGTTTTAATTGTGTTCTTTTTCAGGGGCCAAGAGAAAAGTTCCACCGCCTCTTCCAAAATCCCCGCCTAAAGGATACTGTCCACCAGCACCGATGGCATCTCCTACAGGAAAACATGACACTTCCTCGCGATCAGGCACATGTGATGATGCAACGTCAATGCCTAGTCCAGAAAATAATGAATCCAAATCAACAATACCTGACAACTGTATTCCAGGACAAGCACAGTTATATAGGCATCAAACAGAAGCCCCTGATTGGTTAGATAGAGACGTGATCGGAGTTAATCGCCCTTCATGGAGCTCTAAGTCACCTGAAGCAGATAGGATTACCTTCAGAGCTAATGCTCTTTCCTGGAGCGCAGCTAACTTACAGGAACTAGATGACAGTTCACATTATGATGATGTGCAAAATGTGTGTTTTAATAACAGGAATAATAATAATGATGATGATTCTGGTGTGCCGAGTGAGTCAGACAGTTCTGACACTGTGAACTCAGACGATGGTGATAGTAATGATGGGGAGATTATTCAGCGAGTTAGCTTGCTGAATGAAGGAGAGTCTACACCGCCAGATGTGGTGTTAGAGATAGTTGAAAGTCCTGAGGATCATTTTGAAAATTATATAACTGAGCTATGTATTAATGAAGATATAGGTCAGAGTGTTGAGGGTGTAAGAGACTCAGATAGAAAGCATCTTAAGCTTAGTCATTCATTAGATGAACAGCTAGAAGCTAGTACCGGTCTATCTAGTTATCCAGCACACAGGTCAGTGGATATTGTAGATCATACTCATCTAAGCAAACATTTATTAGCAAATACATCCTACTCCACTCAGCATAAATACTCACTTAACGAGTCACCAAGTCAATTTATAATGTCTAGACCGATTCCAAAAAAACGGTTGTCGCTAACACCTCAAGCTCAAAAACCAATACCACAAGCAGAATTAGTGTCGCATTCTAACGAACCACCAATATTGGGAATCACACCTGATGACCTCAAGCCATATCCTAACCGGAATGAGAGCAAAGATGACAATGACATTCAGATTATTAACGAATACGATGAGGGTCACAGACAAATATATCCAATATCTGACAACATTTCAGGGCCATCTCTGAGTGATGTAACTGAACCACCACAGAAGGAGGATACTGATTCAATAGATGAGGTCTCATTGCAGATCAGTAGTATGAAACGTTACCCGGTGCCACGTGAAAGGCGGAGTCTTTCCAGATCCACGTCACGTGATGGTGTACTTAGCGAGAGTCCCGAAATAGCTGAGTCAGTGGGCCATAGTGCAGGTGGTTTGGAACGAATTCAAGTAACACAAGAGAGACGCAAGGTAATGGTCATGGAGAAGATTGGTTTTGTTCTGTCACGGCTGCTTTACCCATTACTGTTCAAGGCATCTTAACCTCCCCAAACAGATTTGGCTGTCCTCTTAATCTTTTCACCGATGGATTCCCCATATCTCATTTTCAAGGCAGGAAAACTGTTGAATATTTTGAACAGCAGCAATGGCTTCCAGTAAGATTAATTTCAAAATATTCAACAGAATATGTTTTATGTCCTAAAGAATATACTTTTTAAAGAATTTGTCAGTGAAAGGGTTAAGGAATAAGGATTCATAGGAATGTCTGTTTACATGTCAAGAGAAGACTATTTTTTGAAATTTTACTACTGAAATGACTGAGCCACTATGGTCAGTGATAGATTCTCAAAAATACATTTGTTGTACCTTTTCTTGGCCTGCAAATGCACACAACATAAGCAAAAAATTTTATTTTCCAAAATGAATCCTGACTATATAACTAAAGGATTATGACTATGATTATCAATCTGTTTTAAGATTCCATTAAAGTTGCATACATGTACATATATTCACAGCAAAATGCCTAAAAATAAGTATTTTTAAATTGTAGACTTAGAGGCTTAAATCGTTTGCCTAGATGTAATGAAATGAATTAAATCTATCCTACATGACATACCTTATGATGATTCATTCCATACAAATTATTTTTTTGTTGTGAATTTGACATAGGGATTCGTGTCTCTAATTCAATTTCATAACTTAAAAAATTTTATTAATTTATATGGAATGAAATCATCATACATGTATGTTAAGATTTATTTCGTTTCATTACATATAGGCTCACAGTTTAAGCCTCTAAAAGTACATGTATATAGTTTAAACAATTTTATTTTCAGTAATTTTGCTGTGAATATGCACCTTTAAAAGATGTGGTCAAACTATGTAGATAGATATGTCTATGTTTTCATGCATGACACACACTATCTGCATGTACACAAAATTAACTGTTTGCTCCATTTTAAAGTAAATTCTGTATGTGGAAATCAAGATCTGGAAAGATTATGCGATTGCATATGGCATGTATCGAGTTCATATTCAGAGATCTAAATGGACATATTGCATTGCAGTCTTTGAGGCACAATCGTATCCCTTTAATACTCAAATTTGTAGAAGAAAATTTAAATTTTTTACCTATAAAATGTTCATTTGTATATCAAAAGAGGATAATTTTGAAAAATTTATCACTGCAATGACTGGCTCGATTATTGAGCCAGTCATTTCAGTCGTAAATTTACAAAAATAGTTTTCTATTCATCTGAAAATGCACATTTCTTAAGGCCACTGCGGATGCCTTTTTGGCCAGTTTGAGTGTTAAAAGTTTTGCCAATCTCATAATCTACAAAATAAATGTGACCACACACCAAAGCAGTAGAATATTTTGAAATTAAATCAACTCAATTGTTAGAAGATTTAAATTGTGTATCATTCCATCTGTATTGTAGAAGACACAAGATGCGTTGACAGCAGCTGATGCACTTCTGAAGGAGTTGAGAGGTAAGGTGGAGCACCTCGAGGGCTGTAAGAACAAACTCCTGCTTCTTCATCAGCTTAAAACTATTGGAGGTAAGGCCAGAAAAAAGCGATTTGTAATGACCTTAACATGAGCAATCAGAGATTGAAGACCCTCGCCCTCCCATTTTTATACCGCTGCAAAAGATTTGGCGGGGTATTATGTAATGGTGCCATCCGGGAGGGCGGGCAGGCGTGCGGGTGGCAGAGTGGTTTCCGGATGATAACTCCATTACCGTTTGTTGGATCGCATTGAAACTTCATAGGGTGGTTCGACTAGGTCTTGGGAAGACACCTGTCGAAATCGACAATGATCTGACATCCAAGATGGCCACGAGCCACCGGTGACCATCTTGAAAATTGGTTTCCGGAGGATAACTCAGTTACCGTTTATCGCATTGCTTTGAAAGTTCTTGGAGTTGTTAGACTAGGTCTGGGGGAAGAAACGTATCGAAATTGACAATGATCCGAAATCACCCATCTTGAAAATTGGTTTCCGGATGATAACTCTGTTGCCGTTTATTGGATCACTTTGAAACTTCATGGAGTGGTTGGACTAGGACTGGGGAAGAAACCTCTCGAAATTGGCGATTATCCGAAATCCAAGATGGCCACCAGCCACCGGTAGCCATCTTGAAAATTGGTTTCTGAATGATAACTCCGTTACCGTTTATCGGATCGCTTTTAAACTTCATGGAGTGGTTAGACTAGGTCTTGGGAAGAACCTATCGAAATCGACGATGATCCGAAATCTAAGATGGCCGCCAGCCACCGGTGGCCAATGTCTGGAAATACTCTGGGACAGCAACTTCTTTTGTTATGTTAAAATTTGAGCCACGTAGTTTGTGAGAGACAGGTGGGGGGGTTGCTGATGCAAGCAGATGCACGCACGCACGCACACACCACCCTCACCATTATGGGGTGAGTTTATCCCTTTAAACCTCATATCAGCCAAAAACGGCTTCTGGAGCGGTCTTGAGAAATATCCATTTGCAGACCAAGAGGAGACTATTTTTTGAAAACTTACCACTGGAATAACTGGTTTGATAATCTAGTCAGTCATTACAGTGGTAAATTGTCAAAAACAGTCTTCTCTTGGTCTGCAAATGTACATTTTCTATGAGAAAATTGAAATTTCTTGAACAAATTCGAGGGTTAAAGAGTTAATAAATAAACTGTTTCTCACGTTTAATTTTGCAGACATGGCAGAAACCTGTATTGGTTTTAATTCTTTAATGGTCAAGATTAGTCAAGAAAATCTAAAAATTTGTTTATTGAATGTCCATTTGCAGGCCAAGAGAAGACTTTTTGAAAATTTTCCACTGGAAAGACTGGCTCGGTTATCAAGCAAGATCGCTTCATAGGCTGGTTTTCGGAGGCTTGACCATTAAAGTGTTAAACCATTTGTAACTCTTGAGATGCCATTGTCTCAACTTCAAGACAAAGTTTATAGACAGGAAAGCTGTTGGAATATTTTGAAATTAATTCGACTGAAAGCTCTTGTTGCCTTAAATGAAATGCCAGTGTCTCCATCTCGGGACAACTATGGTAGAATAAGACAGCGATGCTGTTGAATATTTGGAAACTAATTTGACTGGAACCTGTTGGTGCCTATCACATGTAGGTAGCAACAGCCGCAACTCAAATTTGTTTTTAAAATATTTAACAGCATGTTTATTAAATAGTAAAGACATACAATTTGTAAAACAAGGCTTAGTCCGTCATCAATATGCGTTCATAACAAACTTATTTACCTCATTCATGATGTCAGTGATTATGACATCATTCTACAAAATGTACAAATGTACATGTCATGTAATTGATTATGACATCATATGATTGATGGATAAGCTGGAAAGGTCCATTAGTACTCACTTCTGTCAGTATCTATGACAGTGCTCACAAAGGCTCTACTATATTAAGTATTCAACCTTTTGTTAATGGTTGAGTCTGCCAAGTATGCTTTCTGCAGTCATCATATGAAACATCCCTTTGCGGACCAAAAGAAGATTATTGTTACAAATTTATCATTGGAATGTGGTTATCGAGCCAGTCCTTCCCTTCATAGATTCAACATTTCTTATATATTAAGACCCTATTGTATCTGAACTGTAAAATTGATGGTATTAACTGATGATGACTGACTGCAAACATGTTCATACAATGTAAGTGACATTGAAGTAAATGTGTGGCTAAAATATTTACTATTTGGCTAACAAACATGGTATTTGGATAATTTCTTGTTAGCATATTGCAAAAGCCAGATCTGTCCCTGGATTAAAAACAATAGTGTTCTCATGATCTGCACATGGACTTTTCTCGGGACCATAGCAGACGCTGTTTTTGTAAGCTTGAGAGTTAGATGGGTAATGACCAAAGGCGGCTGAAATGCTTTCTGTAGTAAAGATGGGAAATTTGCATTTGTGGATGAATCATGCCAAGAGAAGAATATTTTAGAAAACTCAACACTGGAGTGTCTGACTCGATAACAGAGCCAGTCATTCCTGTGTTAAGTTTTCAAAAATATCCTCCTTGGTCGCTGAGGAAATTTATATATTTAATGAAAAATCTTAACGAGGGCAGTGTTAAACTTTGTCTTGTTTCTTCAGATGATGATCAGTCTGGTCCAACACGGCCACCGAGACCCAAGCGTATGAAGACGCTAATGAGCATAGAGAATCAGTCTGATGGGGATGTTCAACTCACACGATCTCAGAGTACAGTTAGCCTCGAAACCGCAGAAAAGAAAGTGGCACCTCCAAAGCCGCTTCGTAAAGACCTCAGACAGGCACGTCGTAGCCAATCAGATCTTACTGGCCTGAAGAGTTACATGGCTTCTCCAGAGTCCCCTGATAGTATTAGTTGTGATGTTACATGTACTCAAATGGACAACATTGACAGAAAGTTACAAAGTCACACTGTAAATGAATGTGTCAATCGTGAAGCTGAAACAGAAATTGTCTCTGAACACACAGAGTCTAAAAGTCAACGTGTGCTTTCATGTGGAAATGTTCCAAACATTCACATGCCGAAGAGTGACTCGGCATCCACCTCCAAAGCATCTGTGATCAAACATCGAAAAGCAGCTCAAAGTGGACCGAAAACAAACTTTCTAAAGCCTGGTAGAAAAGCACCCCCTCCACCTATTGCAAAGAAACCAGTGTCGCTGAGGTTACTGGAGTGTGCTACGGTACTACTACTACTACTACTACTACTACTACTACTACTACTACTACTACTACTACTACTACTACTACAGTACAGCTCAAAATTAACATAACGTACGAACAGGTCTGAAATGCGTGCATGATGCTTTGAAGGCCCGTTTCCAGCACATCGGTTTTAAAAATACAATGCATTCACAACGCATCTAGTTAATTTTTTTTATGTATTTAAAATAATAAATATATGCATTGAGAACGAGCATTAAATGCGTAAATAAGCAAGTTTGAACTTGTTTGATGTCCCCCAGAGATAGTGTCATGCGTGTTGTTAAAAGCAAAACGGAACATACGCCAAAAATGCATTTAAAATATTTGTATGTGCATTGCGTAATACCCGGCATACGTACCAACTCCATGGCTCCAACTACGCGGGATCCAATCAAACTTAGTGGTACAAATGTACATTACATTTCCTAGAAGGGGCAACGGTAAATATGAGAAAGTTTTCCTAAAAAAGACAGCGGGACATAATATTAAAAATCAAAATTATATATATTATGAAACACAAAATAATGATTCCCGTTTGAGAATAAATGTAACGATGTCCCCCTGGATGTTTTGCGCCCCTGAACGTTTTGCATCTAGTGCAATAACCGTAAGCATCGGTTCATTTCGCATTTAACTTTTATAAACATCCAGCGCAGCGAAACATGCCGACTGGCGAGATTTGACATAGATTAATCGTAGTGAAAATTGTCTGTAAGCAACTTCATTATCACTTCTATGCATCACCTGTGTTCGCAATGAACAAACAGCGAATAAACGCAAAATTATGGATTAAAGTTGTCAAAATAAAGCTTATGTGTACCAATGCTCGACTAATGTAGACGCTTTTTATTAAAACATGCAGATGGTGTGGTTTTTATTGATAATATGATGCACAAATTAGCAGATTCATGTCCGCTACCGCAATTTCCCCATCAGTGCTCTACACGAAAAAAGACTAGTTCAGGGCTAGTTATGAAATACTATGCGCCCCTAAAGCTGTAACATGTACCGATGTCTCATTGGCTTTTCGCGGAAATAAAATGCCCGTAGTGATTTAATGATTTTCTTTTTGTGACATTCGGTAGCTTTCTGATTCACTATATTGCAATGTAATGTAGCCGAGTATAACACATTGTTGTTGCCTCACTCAGGAACCAGGCCGAGGAACTGAGCAATCGCTGCAACCCCCCCCCCCCCCCCTCTACTTAGCAATAACATAGCTAGATGATAAATAGTGCCTTAATAAACCTGTGAAAGTTAACATTATAAATAGTCAGGGAGCTAATTTCACTATATTTCATGAACCAGACATTGTTTGTTTTATTAATTTAAAAGTCAAAGTGTCCGTTAAGATATTGCTTTATTGCTTTTAAAAGCAGCACCATGAATACGTGTACATTCTGCGTTCCGCCATTGTTGATCGTGAGTCACTCAGAGACTGGTTAAAGCAGTGAATAAGTAACCGGGTTCGTTTTGATCTGTAAGAATGGAATGTTTACGTTACCAGACAGCTGTATCGGAACTGATAATGCGACATACTGCCAATTATTCAACATTGAATGAGGCCTCCCCCTAAAATCATGACAGGAATTTCGCGAAAATTTACGGTACCATGGCAAAATATAATTGCATAATGTATGTATGCCAGAGTAATCGGTTGCCCTTCTTGGTCGACTCGCATAATGTCGTTATACCAGCGCGCCGTAATTATGAACGTTATCAGATTGCAAACGACTTGTGTAACCAATATAAATGTGTGTGATATGTTCGGATGCGTTATCAAACGGTTTCCAACCCAATTGTTTTACTTTCACACCTCGTTGTTCTACCATTCACAACGGGAAAGTGATGCATCCTTTATTTTAAAATAGACCAGCTATGTACGCGTCATGCCCGCATTGCAGACACATTTTATGTTAAGTTAACTCTGAGCTGTACTGTACTACTACGTGGCTTACTACTACTACTACTACTACTACTACTACTACTACTACTACTACTACTACTACTACTACCACTACCACTACCACTACCACTACTACCACTACCACTACTACTATTGTGCTGCTGATATGTCGATGCCACAGTGGAAGCCTCCTCTTCCCTTCTCCTACAGCTTCTGCAATATGCTACATTGTACATGTACATGTATATATTTAACTGGAACAATCATGATCTAGACAGCTTTGTCAGAAAATTGACAGAGAGACTTAAATCATAGTGAACATTTCCAGTTTTACCTGTGCCCCTCCCATCTCTAGCTAAGTTCCACTCACACCTCACTTGTGTTGGTATCGATTGATCCCTGAACTCCCTGAGTATCAATGGGTGTATTATTGCCCGCTTCGTTCTTGTCGCCATAATCAATGCGATCTTTGCTGTTGTGGGGTGGTGCGGGAGGGTTAACATTTAATTTATGAACAAATTATTTGAAAATTTATTGTCTGCCTTCCATTCCTGTTTTGTTCCGCTTGCTTGTTGTGGGTTTGTGCTTATTTATAGGCCAAGCCAGCCCCGCCATCATGTGACGAGTGCCATAAATTCATGAGGGTTCTATTCAAGGACCATGTCTGTTTACGTTGTACCAAATGTAATCTTGACAGTAGGTGTAACATTTGTGCAGTGTGGTCGTCCGACATGATGGTCAAGTTCCTTGCCCAGACGGACTTGGCAGGGTCTGACCCGGGGTGAGGTGGTCCGAAAGCAAATCGTGGAGCGTCCGTTTCGGCCCTTGGGGGCGTTCCACGTCTGCAACCGGAGGTGGTTTGATCCTGCTATGCAAGACTTCTTGCATAGTGTTCTGCCTACGCTGGTGTCATCATTGCTTCCAAAAGTTGTAGGGCAGTCTCTTCCCGTGCTTGGTTCGGACCCTGTCCTTGGACAGGGTTCTGGACTGGCCACCGAGGGAGCCATCTCGTACGGCTCCCTGGCAGTCCCGTCGGGCTCCAGCCTTATGGGTTCTGTCTCTCTGTGGCCACCTCCGGGTGTTCCAGTAGCGGTGGCCGGTCTGTCAGCCATGGGAGCTGTCCGCAAGGATGGCTCCACAGTTGCCTCGTCTAGTGACGACTCTTCGGGGTCTGGAGACGAGGAGGCAGAGGAGGAGAGATTGCTGCGGCCTGAGATGCAGCGGGTGGAGAGCATCGAGGTCGATTCTGTCCTGCACGGAACCGTCCTCCATCTGTCTGGCTTGGCGCAAGCCAGGGCAGCGGCTCCGCCCGTGTTTTAGGCCACTCCGGTACTGGGTACCGGTCCCGTGATGGTTGGTTTGCCGCCAACCATCATGGTGACGGGTGTGGCTGGCCAGGCGTGGTACTCGCCTATCGCGCCTGGTCCATAACCGTTATGGGTCTGCACGGTTTTCCGTGCGGGCCTACTCCATGGACTGGTGTTTTTCATGGGGTGGCGGCGGAACCGTGCGGTACCGGAGTTCTTGGTGTATCAGCAATGGCTGGGGGGCCGTTGCTGGTAGGGCCGTGAGCACGTCAACGGGTGGCTAGCCAGGGTAGACCCGTCTGTGGTTTTGACCACGGCCAAGGAGGATGCACCCCGTCCATCGGTGGCATCGATTAAGATGGGGATCTTGCCCGCAGCCTGGATCCAGTCTATTGGACTGGATCCAAGGTTTATGGAGTTATTGGATACTCCTGACCAAGGGCCAATTTCCTGCGGCCTCCAGGGAGGTGCGGGCGAGGTGTTGTATCCCACGGGGTGAATACGACAGATATGGTGTTGTCCCAACGGTCACCGAGGATGACCGCTGGGTGTCCAGAGTGCTGGAGCGGGCGGGCCCCCCCTCCCTGGCGCTGGTGGACAAGTCTCAGATGCACCATGGCGAAGTCCTGTCCCTATGCGATGAGGGGGTGAGGGCAGCAATGATGGCTGTCAATCATTCTTATCGCCTTCTTCAGTCGGTGTGGGCTGAAGCGGGGGCAGGCCACCCTGTGCCACTTGTGGCGCTTTCATGTGTCAATGACGGCCTGGTGCTGTCTATGGACGCATTGGCAAGGGTGCAAGCGTGAGTGACGAAGTCTAGGAGGCAGATGGTCTTCTTGGGATGCCCCTTACTGGCCCTAGCATCTTTGGTGGCCAAGCGCGGGCCATCTTAGAAGACACTGCCAACATCGCGCAGAATCGGTTGGCGGTTAATCTACAGTTGGAGCTAGTGCGTCAGGCGCACGCACTAGGAGCTGTAGCCAAGCCGCTAACCAGGCAACCTTCTAAGAAGCAGAAAAAGCACAAAAGCAAGGCGAAAGCTAAGCCTAGTGCTGCTTCTGTTTCTACTGGGTCTTCTCAGCCAAGAAGGTTGTGGAGGCCCCTACCCTCCCCAATGTTGCTCCTGATCGCCTGAGAGGTGGGAAGGGGAAGGGTCAGTCCTCTTAAGGGCGGAAAGAAGGGAGCGGATCATACCTGAGGATACGAGGGCTCCCTTCATATCTGCGGGGATCGCACCTGTGCGACAGGAACAGCGGTGCCAGTTAGACCGGCCAAGCCAAGACCAAAATGGTTCTCACTCTCGTCAAGAGGGGGGGGGGAGAGCGGATCGCGAGCCAGACACCCGCATTAGGCATCGATGTGTCTATAGTAGGGGGAAAGCTCATGCGTTTCGTCGAGGCTTGGCGAGGTGTGACGTCAGACAGTCTGGTCCTGGGATGGTTATCCCAGGGGTACATGCCGGAGTGGTGGGATTTTCCACCACAAAATCTGTCTTTAGCACCTGTCTGGACACCCGTACCAAGGGAACCAGACAAGTTAGAAGCCATTCAAAACGAAGTGTCAGGTTTGCTTCTGAAGGGAGCAATAAAACTAGCAAACCGGAACACTCCAGCCTTCTATTCAAACATGTTCCTTGTCCCCAAGAGCACAGGGGATGGAGACCCATACTCAATCTCAGGCCATTAACTTGGTTTATCCATATGCCTCGGTTTCAGATGGAAATTCCGAGGTCGGTAATGGCCAGGATTGAGGAAGGGAATGTGGTGTGTATCGATCGATCTGAAAGATGCATATTTCCACATTCTAATGAACAGATTTCTGAGATTTGCGTTTCAGAATCAAGTGTGGGAGTTTGTAGTCCTCCCATTTGGCCTGTCGACCGCTCCACGGGTTTTCACCAGAGTGGTCCTTGCGATGACAGCGTTTCTCAGAAAAGAGAACGTGATGCTTCACACCTACATAGACGATTGGCTGATCAAAGCAGACACGTCAGCCAGGATAGAGGTGGCTACTGCTCTGACTCTGAAGTTACTTTTAGATCTAGGCTGGATAGTCAACAAGGAGAAATCTGAGTTGACACCCACTCATTAGTTCGTTTATTTAGGGATGTGATTCGATCTCGAGGAGGGCAGGGTTTACCCGTCAGAGCCCAGAGCCATCCTCAAGAGGTTTTGATTGGGAAATCACATTCTGGCAAGGCGGGCTCTTCAGATGCTGGGCATGATGGTCTCTATGAAGCAGGTAATCCTGTACGCTGCTCTGATGCGAAGACCTATCCAGTTGTATCTGATGTCTCTGTGGAAACAGAGAACAGAACCCCTGTCAAAGCTGGTGCCAGTTTTGGAGCCAATAATGTCGCATCTTGTATGGTGGAAAAAGCGTCAGAATCTCCTAGTAGGGGTTTCGCTGCACATACCCCACCCCCAGCTGTCCGTGTACATGGATGCATCGCTGGAGAGATGGGGGTCTGCCTGGGAGAACACCAGGTCTCGGGCACATGGACTCTCCAAGAGAGCCAGCTGCATATCAATCTGTTGGAAATGATGGCCGTGGAACTGGCATTGGAAAAGTTTCTTCCAAAAGTCAGGGGCACGGCAATATTGATACGGTCAGACAACTCGACAGTAGTATCATACATAAATCGCCAAGGCGGGACCAAGTCACCCACACAATGTATGAAAGTGTGGCACTTGATTCAATGGTGCAGGAATTACTCGGTTGTTTTGAAAGCAGCTCACATTCCTGGGCGATTGAACATTCTGGTGGATGCTTTGCCTCGGAGACAGAGAATTCTGCCAACAGAATGGTCTCTCAACCCTCCAGTTCTTCACAGGATCTTCGAGCATTGGGGCAAACCCAACGTGGACTTGTTCGCCACAAAGGAAAATGCTCAAATCATGACTTATGTCTCGCCGATTCCAGATCCAAATGCCGTCGATACAGACGCTCTGGCGATAAGCTGGAGAGGGATGCATGCTTACGCGTACCCACCCACTATTCTTCTGCCGAAGATATTGGTAGATGATCAGGGAGGAACCATGCCTGGTCCTGCTAATAGCGCCATTTTGGCCCAGCAGGGCATGGTTCACGGATCTTCTAGATCTGCTGGTGGAAAATCCAGTGCAGTTACCCGAGATTCCGAACATAATCTCCCAGGCCAAGGGACGCTTCCTACACGAGCGTCCCGAAATGTTCAAATTGACTGCGTCGATGTTATCAAACAACGTTCCACGTCGGAAGGCTTTTCTTGACAAGCTGCAAATTTCATCGCAGCTGCGAGAAGGAGGTCAACCTTCAAGTCATATAACAACAAGGTTAACACATTTGCAGACTGGTGTAAAGGAAAGGGTATTGATACCTTTCAATCCACTATTCAGCAAATAGCAGACTTTCTCTGTGAGCTGTTCTTTTCAGGACTAGCTCCTGTCACAATTGCTGGATACAAGTCAGCTTTGGCATCAGTTATCCCTGTTCTAGCCATCAGGGATAGTCCAGAGGTGGCCCAGTTGAATGTGATGTTGAAGGGAATGAGCAATCTCCGACCGAGACAACCAGTAGTCATTCCAGCCTGGAGTCTATCTTTAGTGCTTAATGTACTGGCCAAGCACCCTTTTGAACCGTTGCGTTCGGCTAGTCTAAAGCATTTGACTCTAACGGTGGTTTTTCTATTGGCAGCTTCCTCAGCTAGAAGGCGCAGTGAGATCCATGCAATTTCAGCAGAGAGGGACCGATTTATTGTCTCCGGAGAGGGTCTGCGTCTACTGCCAAGAGCAGAGTTTATGTCAAAGAATCAATCTTTGAGATATCCCGGCAAACCGATCATTATACCGAAACTAACTAGGTTTGATCATGATGCCAGTGTCTGGTGCCCAGTCCATGCTTTGACTAAGTACAAAAGACGGACAGACTCGTTACGGTCGAATGATAGACATCTGTGGGTCTGCCATAAGAAGCCATATGGCGCCGCATCCGTGGATTCTATCTCTCGTTGGGTAGTCGAATACATTCAGACTACCCATGAGATTGCGACTGGGCACCAGGTGCAATGCGCAAGGGCACACGATGTTAGAGGAATAGCCGTCTCGACCGCCCTTTACAATGGTGTTCCGTTAGAGGACATCATGGCTGTTGCACAATGGCACTGTGAGTCCTCTTTCACGGATTACTATATGAGGGATGTGTCAGACTCTGCCAATCCACTCGATTTAGCTGTTTTGAAACGATAGTTATATGACCACACTGCTCTTCTCCCTTTTTTGGCATTTGTAAGAAAGAATTAAGAAGCAGACATGGTCGAGCGAGAGGATGTCAACCAGATTGTGTCACTGATGGCCGGACAAGTGAACGGCTGGAGGCTCCATGTCTGAAATTCAAATATCATGAGGTAATTCAAAATTGAGAGTTTTTTGTATTATGTCTATATATCATGTTCATTCATCTTATATAGTCATGCTCATTCCCAGGCTAATATATGCAAAGAGCAGTTAACCCTCTTGGCATATTTGTGTTTCAGGCGAGATGCATGTTTGTGAGTTCTCTCCCTTTTCTTAAGAGAAAAAATGGGGTGGGGGGGGGGCAGTGATGCGAATGTGATTCGGTTCCGTTAACTTGATGGTCCTTTTAGGTCTCCATTAATCAAGTTTAAGTCTAGCTCTTTCTCCAAGGGGTAAAAGTAGCAATTGATGGCTTGCCCCTTCCCACCAGGTTACTGTCTAAATCTGGTGTATATCAGAAGTAATAGACTGGTGAGTATTGATCGAAGGAGAATGAAGGAAATTTCCATTTTCCTTTCTCTGAGATCTAACAGTACTCAACATTCTATTACGGACCCAGCCTCCCAGCCCCACGAAGGCAAGCCATGGGTATCTGTTGTTTGGTGGCTATGCAAACAATATGAGCTTCATGGCAAACGGGTACTCAGCAGTTGGGAGCCGAGTACCCGGTTCCAGGAGTCGGTAAAGCTTACTAAGTCTATAGTCCTAGGGCCCGCTATCCAGGATAGCTTGTATCAGAAGTAATAGAATGGTGAGTTTTGTTAGATCTCGGAGAAAGGGAAATTGAAATTTCCTTCATTCCAGTGGTAAATTCTCAAAAATAGTCATCTCTTGTACTGTAAATGGCCATGAAATAAGCAAACATTTTAATTTTCCAGACCAAGGGTTAAATATATAAAAATTAATGGGTTAAAATATATTCATTTGTTCAATGGTCATGTGACTAGCACTGGTCCGTATCATAATCCTTTTCTTGATTCCAGCCTGGTAGATCAAGAACACCAAGCAATAAGAGGTTAGCAGATCCAGATGATGAGTATGTATCTCTTAGATTCGATTCGTCTGTCGATGCATATGATAAGGATAAAAGAGCGGCCCAGCCTTTGCCTCCTCATGTTGTCCATATTAACAGTAGTTTACTTGATTCAACTCCACCAGCAGCGTGTAAACAACTGCACAGAGATGGTGCCAGAGACGCGGTGAATGTCCATGAGCAAAAGGATAATCCTGAAGAAAGATTTGAGCATGCAAAGCTAGGCCCAGGTGTCTTGCCGAAACCGTTAAGAAAGGACATGATACAGCGGCAAGCGGTGTCTGCATCAGATTATACTTCAGGTTCCAAACATAAAAATAATGGTGAAGATAACATCCCATGCGCTAGTTCTAATGATAATAACATAAATAAGCGCAATGCTTTATGGGTACCTAATTTCTCTCGTGTCCCTAGTAAGACAAAACAAACACTGAATCCTTCAGGTGCCAGTCGGCAAAATGGTGTTCATTCTTCACCATCATTGCCGGCTTCTCGAAAGCCAAGATTTTCATCAGGGTCTCCAGTGCTCAGGACTAGAGGACCGGCTAGTTTAATAAAGTCTGCTATATCTGGGAGTATTTCCAGCTCTGTTGACAGTGCAAGTTGTGGGTTAGGGTCATCATCACAGTCAGTGAATAGTATGGGAAGTAGCGTGTCACAGTCACAGTCATCAAGTAGTGAGCCGGAAGACACCACACAGGTACATATATACAGGGTGTGAACGGTAATCCTTTAACCCATGGATCTATTCGAGAAAATTTAAATTTTCTCATAGAGAATGTCCACTTGCAGACCAAGAGAAGACTATTTTTGAAATTTTACCACTGGAATGACTGGCTTGGTTATCGAGCCAGTCATTCCAGTGATAAATTTTCAAAAATAGTCTTCTTGGTCTGCAAATGGGCATTTCTCAAGACCACTGCATAAGCCGTTTTTGGCTGATATGAGTGTTAAAGGGTTAAAGAATATTTGATACTTGCCCTTGCGGTAACTGGGATATATGTACATGTGTAGCTTCTACTAGCCCTTTATTGATTCTGGATGGCATTTATAGATCAATATTTGTTAACAGACACACAGACTACCGCAGCCGCAAATTACAGTTGCTGTAATCATATATACACTATTTAATAGATGGCTTAAATACCTATCGCCTTTGCTACAGTACAGATGAGATACACAGTACGTGTATCATATAGGGCATCTATGTTTGTACATGTTGGGAAAATTTACCTAATTATTTAAATAAGATCTCTGCGTGCCTTGCAGGCACGCTTGTGTCTGCATGTGCGCATGTGTGCACGTGCATGCCTGCATGTGCGTGTTGGAAAGTCGGCATTTCTGATCATAGGTCATGGAAAGGTAATGGAAAATAGCACAATCCAATCTAGCTGTCAAGTATCATAATCAAATATGTTATACGTTATCTGATGTCGCAATCAAAATTACATGGCAGTAATAGGTCGATTATGGAAATCGAAAAATCTGTCATGCATGTTTGATTTATATAATTATGTCTTTCATGAATTTACAATGTAATAAACACTCTGTTGAATATTTTGTAACTAATTTCACTGGGAGCTGTTGGTGCCATAAGCCATTGTAAGCAGCAACAGGCCTCCCACCCGAGGTCAAATTAGTTTAAAATACTCAACAGCTTACATGTACCTTAACCCTTTAACACTTATATCAGCCAAAAACGGCTTCTGCAGTGGTAAACAGAGCCAGTCATTCCAGCGGTAAATTTTCAAAAATAGTCTACCATTGGTCTGCAAATGGACATTTTCTATGAGAAAATCTTACAACTACAGGGGTTAAAGGGTTAAAGTTTCGATTACGGGAATTCACGTTTCAAAGTTTTCGTTCAATCGATTTCAACACATGTAAAATGTGGACAGAGCGCAGCTAGAAATGTGCAAGGCATGGCTAGAAATAGTTCACTCTATTAGCACACACTGATTACAGCGTTTAACCCTTTAATGGTCAAATTTGGTCCAAAAAATTTCAATATTTTCTTATTGAATGCCCATTTACAGGCCAAGAGAATGCAATTTTAGAAAATTTATCACTCGAATGACTGGCTCGGTTATTGAGCCAGCCATTCTAGTAATAAATTTACAAAATTTGTGTTCTCTTGGCCTGTGAATGGACATTCCTTAGGACCACTGCAGAGGTCGGTTTTGGCCGGCTTGACCATTAAATGGGTAATAAATTTTATTAGCCCCATGTTTTAAAAAACATTGGGGATATTGTAATCGCCTCCGTCTATCCGTCCGTCACGCTCTCTCCTCCCAAACCATTGGGTGGAATTAAATCAAATTGGGTATATGGGTTACTCATATGATTCTACTTTGCAAGACGATATTTAAATTTGCCTCTGCCCCAAGGGGCTGGTGTGGCAGGGTCAAAAGGTCAAATCAGTTGTAACGCAACTCCTCTGAAATCGTTAGACGGAACTGAACCAGATTTGATATCTGAGTTACCCATATGATTGCGGAGTGCAAGAGGCCATTTAGGTTTGGCTCCGCCCCCCCAGGGTTTGGGGGAGGGGGCAAAAGGTCAAATTTTAACCTTTGAAAATTTATTATAATGCATCTCCTCTGAACCCGTTGAACAGAATTCAACCAAATTTGGTCTGTGGGTTACCCATATCAATGTAGAGTACATGAATACATTTACATTTGGCGGGGTGGGGTGTCAAAATGTCAAAAAATTTATTGCAATACAATTCCTCTGACACTGTTAGACGGAATTCAACCAAATTTAGTATGTCAGTTATCCATATCAATGTGGAGTGGATGAGCACATTTACATTTGGCCCCACACCCAGGGGATGGGGTCAAAAGGTCATGAAATTGATTGTAATGCAACTCCTCTGAAATCGTTAGACGGAACTCAACCAAATTTGATATCTGATTTACCCATATGATTGTGGAATGCAAGAGGCCATTTAGATTTGGCTCCGCTCCCAGGGGTAGGGGATGGGGTCAAAATGTCATGAAATTGATTGTAATGCAACTCCTCTGACACTATTGCACGAAATTCAACCAAATTTGGTATGTGAGTTACCCATAAGATTGCCAAGTGCAAAAGGACATTTACATTTGGCTCCGCCCCTGGGGTGGGTTGTGGGCGTTGTCAAACGTTCAAAGCGGTGAACATGGGGATGTGCGATTATGCGTCATCGACCAATCAATCTAGTTTTATTTACCCTAGAGAGTTTTTGTTCTATTACCATTCCCCCAGGACTCGCCGAATGCGAAAAAAAGCAAGACGTTCTATATTGCGCAGGAGATCTGTAGCTCAGAGAAGGTGTTCGTGAATGTCCTCAAGCTAATTAATGAGGTATGGTATTTATTGTTAACTTAAATGTATACTATTGTTCTGACGATTCTCTCATGGTGTTTTGAATGTTCAGTTCGGTTGGATTGCGACTTGAATGCACACTACGTAGAGACAGTGGTTTTCCTTTTCAACATTTGCCATTTCACAAAATTGCTGATTCTATTTCACTCTCATTTCGCAAACGTACATCATCTAAGCCACAAGTACACTTAATAAAGTCAATAAAACAGTCAAATTTGTGTTATGCATAGCTGCATTATTAGAATTCCCAGGCAGTACAAAGTTAGGGTGGCGAAGATACTGTATGGATGGGTAATAATTAACAATTTTATGTGATAGTGTCTGACATTCTGGAAGAAAATTCCTTTAACCCATTAAAAATCTGATTGAATATCATATTTCCGTTTCAATTTACAAATATTTCGCAGAAAAATTTGATTTTCCGTTGCTTTCATTTTGAATATCACGTTTCCATTTCAAATTACCAATTCCGTGAATTCTGTTTATTTTCCCTTATCGTGGAAAACCACTAGGCATGACTGGTCCTAACTACAGTTTTTGCTTTGCAGGATTTTCGCAACTTTGTAGTGGCCGCTGCGGAGTCTTCCGGTAAGCCAGTAATTCCTGAAGAGACGTTGAACCTCATTCTGAAATATCTTCCTCAGTTATATGAGTTTAACAAGGACCTGCTTCATGATCTCGAACAATGCATTCAGAACTGGTGAGTCACTATTTCAGTGGAGAAATCTGATCTGTCACTCAAGTATATGACATCGTAATCAGTTAGGCTGATGTCAAAATCAAAATGTGTAATGAATGACTTATCTGTATCTATGTCCATTATGAGCATTGAATAGTCCATTATGGCTTTAATATTTAATAAACATTCTATTTAATATTTTGAAACTAATTTGGCTGGAGTAAAATTATTTTCAAAATAGTCAACAGGTTACCTGTATAGGTACCTTGAAATCAGGATTTTGGTAATTCAAGATTCAAAATAAATAAATCGATCTTGGCATATGCAAAACATGGGCGGTGCTTATCTAGAAATTGGTGGGGCGTATCTTGAAATGGCCAGTGCTTAGCTAGAAATTAAGCCCTTTATTACTTGAGCAGAAGTTCACAGATTTCAAGCAGTCACATTTTATTGATAATTTCAAAATAAGACCGTCTAGCAAAATGTGTCCAATCAGATAAAAGGGTATTTAAATTAAAGAAGATGTCTTATGATGTAGATGTAATAATGATGATGTTCTCTTGTGCTGTAATACAGTAGTTACAAGAGTTTTAAACACAAATTACGAAATATCCTGGTGAATATTTTGGACTTAATTTGATTGGAGGCCAGGCAGCAATGGCTTCCCATCAAATTAAGTTTAAAATATTAAAACACATTTGATTTTGTTTTGGAAACATTTTAGGTTATTTCTTAGCTGTACTGTAGTACCATGATCATAGTTAACCCTTTCATGATGAAGCGTAGTGGTCTTGGGGATTGTCCATTTGCAGGCCAAGCCTGCATGCCAAGAGAAGAATACTTTTGAAATTTTACCACTTGAATGACTGGCTCGATAACCGAGCCAGTCATTCCGGTGGTAAATTTTCAAAAATACTCTTCTCTTGGCCTGCAAATGGAAATTTAATAAATATTTTAAATTTTTGTTAGTCATTAAATGGTTAATATTATATCTCTGAGTTAATTAAATGAAGAATCCAGAAACTGATGAGGATCATGTTCAGAAATATATATTTTACCCGCCCATAGCTAATGTCTTATAAATTATAGGAGTTATCCCCCTTGGCATATTATCGATTAACACTATTATTTTTTCATACATACATGTACTATTTTTCAGGGATACGGACCCGAGAATTTGCTATGTATTCGTGAAAAAGGGTGCTTTCCTAAAGTTGTACACGGAGTACATTCGTGAATTTGAGCAGATTACGAGCGTGTTTGAGGAGACGGTTCGCAAAAATGCTGCATTTGCGCACGTCGTTGCTCAGTTTGAGGTGAGTTGCTGTCACGGTATACAATTTGCTAGTGGAGTTTAACCCATAAGGTCAGATTTAGTCAAAGGAATTGCTTTCCTGACGAAAAATGCTCATTTGAAGACAAAGAGTAGACTAGTTTTGAAAATTTACCACTGGAATGGCTCGATAACTGAGCCAGTCATTCCAGTGGTAAATTTTCAAAAATAGTCTTATTCTTGACATGCACATGGGCATTCCTCTAGACTGGTCTTTAAAGGATTAATTCAGAAATTCATCAAAATCGTTGAATATTTAAAAATTAATTTGATGTAAAGCTATTGCTAATTGATGGCTTCAAATACTAACCCAGATGAGATAGCGCAACATTGATTTTACTATCCTGCAGCAAATTTCACTAACCCAATGTCTCTAAGCTCAAACCTGGTCACTTCTTTAATCCATTCACCGATGGATGACTATAAAAGTCAATTCTCAAGGCAACCATACAGGAAAGCTGTTGAATATTTTGAAATGATTTGTCCGACTTTGAACTGCTTCCAGACAAATTATTTTCAAAATATTCAATAAAGCAAATTGCAGGTAGCACAAAATCTGTTCTTTTATCAATTTTTGTTGGGTACTGAACATAATGTCATTATAACAGTGTTTTTTGTATTCTACAGGTGTAGTTTTACTAACCCATATAAAATTCTACTATCTTTAGGTTAACGGGTTAGTGTTAAAATCGAACCTTGTTATAATATAAAGAATTTGCCCTGTCTTGTCATGTTGGAAGGCCTCATCAGCTAATTGAAATGAATTTCTATTAGCTCATGAAATGAATTAATACCTGACAGCAGTTTTGATTGATTGAATGACATCATATTTCAGATGAAGGAACAGTGTGCTCATTTGGCACTGAAGCATTACATGCTGAAGCCGATACAGCGTATACCTCAGTACCGATTGCTGCTCCAGGGTAAGAAAGCTGATAGTTTAAATATCATTATTAACACTAATACTCTGCATAAAATAGGTGTTGCTGTCTTACCAGTTTTCGCACAGGAGGAAGCGGAATCATGCTCATACATGTATTGCGATAAAATAATTCAGTGATGCGCACAGTACCGCTCATAAATAAGTTATCATGTTTCCAAAATAGAAACCTGTCAGTTAGTGCAATTTTGAACATGATGTAAGAAATGTTCTGTTGAATATTTTGAACGTAATTGGATTGGAAGACATTGCAGCAATGTCTTCCAACCCAATTTCATTCAAAATAATCGACAGTATGGGTTTCCGTGTCTTGGAAAGTTTGAAACGTGTGAAGTTATTTCTTGAGCTGTACCATATTTTCACAAAATTGTGATGTTGTGGTCATCAGTTTTGGCACACGAGCCAGCTGAATTATGCGGATAGCAAATTCAGCAATACAAGGGTCACTGCTTTTTGTGTATTTGAGCAACTGTATAGACATGTATGAACAAGTTAGAGGATCTTAAGCAAGTTTCCATTGTGTATCAAATTTAACACATGGGTTTAGTACGGTTTCATTTGGAACAAGCTTTAGTGAGTTCCAAATTAGATCTTGCTAATGAGTGTGATAAATTTGATACAAATAAATTTGATACAAAATAGCAAATCGTTTGTGAATTGTTCAAATTTTCACATACATGTACACTCTTGCCATTTTCTTGCCATTTTGCATTATTTTTCTAGCACTTCACTACTACATGTAAGAGTTCTGAGTAACAAAATATCGCAAAATCATTTGATTTTAGAATTAAAATTATTGTTGTGTGATTGATCGGCGCTTTCAGTGAAATTCCTAATAATATTTAATGACTAGTCATACATTACACAATCGTCATCGCTTCTAGACAAAACAGCTTGTAAGTAGGTCACCATTTGCTAAAGCTTAATTATATAATACAAATATCTAGTAATCAGCGGACAATCATCTGCTGTGGACGTTTGACAACTGTTTTATTTATTTATTTATATATGCAGATTACTTGAAGCATCTGACACCAACCTCTTCTGATTACAAAGACACCGTTAGTAAGTAATTAATAAAATATAATTTTATTTATATATATTCTTTGTGGTTAAAGACCAGGCAGATAATAATGTCATAATAATTATGGTTATTCAGTATAAGACCAGCCCTATTCTAAGTCCAAATATATTGTTACCTGGCTCTGTTCATAAGTAGACTTTTTTAAATGACTCAAAGCTGACTTATTAACTCACTTGACATATTTCGTTCAGATCATTGGAGCCCCATCGGCCACACTGATCTCTGGTGTGTCTCATTCGTTTCGAGACGTGGCAAGATCGTGGCAATTCACCTTTCCAGAGCATCCATCTATTAATCTGATGTCATATGATGTCGTAATCAGCTAAGTGGCGTGTAGGATGACGATCATTACGTCATAGGCAGCAACAGCGCCCAGTCAAACTAGTTTCAAAATATTCAACAGCTTACCTGAGTGTATAGCTTTCTGGAAACTGATAGTCGTGGATTTCAGAGATCGATCGATCCCAGCACGAGCAAGGTGTGGGTGGAGTTTAGATAGAGATGGGTGGGGCGTAGCTAAAAATGGAATGGTCCATTGCCTTACACTTTAGCCCTTTCATGATTAAATTTTGCTACATTGTATGTTCCCTGTGAACTAACGGTGTTTCCATAATTGTGTAGTTGGTGGATCTAATAAGAGTCACACACCACAGGGGTAGTTAACCAGCGGTAGAAAAATTACCCGCACCTAGAGTGTATATAAGCTGACTCCATTACTTGGATAAGCATCCAGACTCTACTACAACTTAGTAAGCGTCAGGCATTTATAGACCCGAGTTGAAGTTTTTCAGATTCGGAATATACATGTAGCTTAATACTGCTGAGCCGGATGTTTGTGTTCCATTACTTTTCGACAATATTTGCCAGAGTTATCACCCTTGAAAAATACAAACTGTTAATTTGACCATTTCCGGGCAATAATCATGATGTCATGAATGATTCGAATCTAATGCTTAATAGTCTGACACGGTGTACGAATTGTATGTTTTTGCTAATTAAGAAACATGCTGTTGAATATTTTGAAACTAATTTTTCTGGGTGCTGTTGCTGCCATAGGCTTATCTGTATAGTCTTCTGGAAATTAATAGTCAGGAAGTTCAGCGATCGATCTATCCCAACACGAGCGAGGTGTGGGTGAGCTTAGATAGAGACGGGGCATGGCTAAAACTGGAAAGGTCCATTGCCCAGATTCCTAGCATGTCATTTCAACAATCGTGGGAATATGTATTGCTTGCAGTATCTTGTTTTCTGTAACAATAAAACTATTTTTCAGCTGCCCTCCGTATTGTTCAAGACGTTGCCCTCCATGCTAATGAGAGCATGAGATATGGGGTATGTATTCTGATTAACTCTTTAACACTGATGTCAGCCAAAAGCGGCTTCTGCAGTGGTCTTGAGAAATGTCCATTCGCAGACCAAGAGAAGACTAACTTTGAAAATTTACCACTGGAATTACTGGCTCGATAACCGTGGTGAATTTTCAAAAATATTCTTGATCTGCAAATGGACATTTTGAATGAAAAATTTGAAATTTTCTTGCTGTGTAAATTCATGTGGCATACCACCTCTCGCCATTACTTACCGTTTAACCCTTTCAACGACAAATCTCTGAAAAATAAGTTCTTTATGGTATAAAATTTTTGTTGAAAATTTTGAAATTAATTTGACTGAATGACATTGCTGCCTAATACAGCAACTGTTGCCAGTCAAAATAATTTCAAAGTATTCAACTGTGTTCATATATGATTGCGTTGAAAATGAAATATAGGGAATTCATCGGTGAAAGGGTTAGTGGTCAAATAATGTTTTCTTCCTCGTGATAATACTGATTTTGTTTAATTGATTCATTGTTCAAGTTCTGGAACTCTGAAATCTGATTATTTCATGTCCAAAAAATCTTAGAAAATAATTTAGCTGAAAGATGTTGCCTTAGGAAGGAATGGCTCACAGTCAAATTTATTTTAGCCAATTTAATAAAATATTTTTATTTTTACTCTCGTCTTGTAAGAGGTAAGATGATAATGAATTTGTGTCTGTCCTTCGGTCGGTTTCTCTTTATGTGTCCAAAGCTGTATCTAAAAAACTATTAATCCAATCTTTATACAATTTTAACGCAACAAAAGATGAATTCTTCATTTCTCATCTTCAATCCTACCATACAGGAAAACTTTTGAATATTTTGAAATTGATTTTACTGGAAACCGTTGCTGTCTTAGGCAGCAACGGCTTCCAGTCAAATTAATGTCAAAATATACAACAGAATAAGTTTTATTTCGTAAAGAGTATACTTTTCCAGGGATTTGCCATTGAAAGGGTTAATACAGAAGAGGATATCCAGGCTTTGGCTATGATGCGATTAAAAAGGACTCGCAGCTGGATCAGGTCTATCGATATCGCGGAAACTTCTCCGATTTTGGCTGAAATTGTTACATAAGAAAGGGTGTGACTGTATACTATGATTCCGCAACTTTGCTCATGATGCTGAAAATCCAACAATCTTAAAATATGACGAAAATGGGATGGTGAGGGTCTGAAATCTCTGTTTGGTCTTGTTAGCACACCTGACTCAAAATTTATGGTTTGTTGGCCATTTAGAATTTTTTTTTATTGATTGTGTGCTCAACGACCATCATTAATTTCCTATTACATGTAAATATCATTCATACTGAATCCCAATCTTGTATGTTATGTTACTGCTGAATTAAAATTATTAGCTCACGTGGCTTGAAAGGCCAAGTGAGCTTATGCCGTGGCGACCGTCCGTCGTCCGTCAAACTTTCTTTAAAACACTACTCCTTTACCAAACAGCCGAATCTTAACTAAATTTTGGTCAAAGGATGCTATTCTGCTCGGATCCGGAACGTCCATTTGGAATTTTGATTCATAAATTTTTTGGGTCAAAATCTTAGGTTTTATTAAAAATTTACCAGAAATTGTTAAATTGCTTCTTCTCCTTACCCTTTTGACCGATTTCAATCAAATTTGGCTGAAAGGATTCTATGGTCATAGGGTATAGAACTTCCATTCCGAATTTTGATTCGTAAATATTTTGGGTGAAAAACTTAGATTTTATTAAAATATTTACCGGAAATTGTCAAATTGCTTCTTACAATTTTGACCGATTTCAACCAAATTGGGCTGAAAGACTCCTATGGTCATAGGCTCTAGAACTTCCATTCAGAATTTTGTTGCGTAAATATTTTGAGTGAAAATCTTAGATTTTATTAAAAATTTACCGGAAATTGTCAAGTTGCTTCTTCTCCTTACCCGTTTGACCGATTTCAATAAAATGTGGCTGAAAGGATCCTATGGTCATAGAACTTCCATTCAGAATTTTGATTCATCAATTTTTTGGGTGAAAATCTGAGATTTTATGAAATATGTACCGGAAATTGTCAAATTGTTTCTTCGCCTTACCATTCTGAGCGATTTCAATCAATTTTCCTGAAAGGTTCCTATGGTTGTTGGCTCGAGAAATTCTATTCAGAATTTTGATTCATCAATTTTTTGTGAAAATCTTAAATTTTATGAAAAATGTACCGGAAATTGTCAAATTGCTTCTTCTTACTATTCTGAGCGATTTGAACCAAATATGGCTGATAGGACACAATGGTCGTAGGCTCCAGAAAATCCATTCAGAATTTTGATTCATCAATTTTTTGGGTGAAAATCTGAGATTTTATGAAATATGTACCGGAAATTGTCAAATTGTTTCTTCGCCTTACCATTCTGAGCGATTTCAATCAATTTTCCTGAAAGGTTCCTATGGTTGTTGGCTCGAGAAATTCTATTCAGAATTTTGATTCATCAATTTTTTGTGTGAACATCTTAAATTTTATGAAAAATGTACCGGAAATTGTCAAATTGCTTCTTCTTACCATTTTGAGCGATTTTAACCAAATTTGGCGGAAAGGATCCTGTGGTAATGGTCTCTAGAACATCCATACAGAATTTTGATTCATCAATTTTTTGGGGTGAAATGTACTGGAAATTGTCAAATTGCTTCTTCTGCTTACCATCTTGACCAAATAGGGCTGAAAGGATCCTATGACCATAGGCTTTAGATCTTCCATTCAGAATTTTGATTCAACAATTTTTTGCGTTAAAATCTGATGTTTTATGAAAACTGTACCGGAAATTGTTAAATTGCTACTCCTTAGCTGCTTGACATATTTCAACCAAATTTCGCTAATGGATTCTATGGTGGTAGGCTCTAGAAATTCTATTCAGAATTCTAATTGATCAATTTCTTTTGGGTAAAAAAACTTTTTAATCTTAGATTTTATGAAAGATTTACCAGAAATTGTCGAAATGCTGTCTCCTTAGTTGCTTGACATATTTCAAACAAATTTGGCTAGAGCGACCCTATCAAGGGAGACTAGAATTTCTATTCAGAATTTTGATTGGTCTATTTTTTGGGTGGCCATCTTGGATTTTCCGAAAATTATCCATCATATCTATTTAAATGCAAATGGTTCAAATGCTAATGGTCCAGGAAAGCGCCACAGTGTCTTGGGCCTGTTGTTAGTCTTTTAACTCCTCTTGTGTCAACATCGCATTAAAGCGCTTAAAATACCATTCATTTCAATTAACCATTTAATTTGCCAATATTTTCAAAAAAGAGGATTTTTGTAAATTATAGCGAAAATTTACCAAAAAATTGATTTCTGTTATCCTTTAAAGAGACATTCATTAAAAGTGTAATGGTCAATTCAAAATTCTGCTTAACCAGTGCCCAATTGCAGACCAACAAGAGTATTTTTTAAATATACCACTGGAATGACTGGCTCTGTTACCGAGCCAGTCATTCCAATGGTAAATTCTCAAAAATATTCTTCTTAACCTGCAAATGGGCATTGCTCATGATCACTGCAGAGGTCGTTTTTGGCCAGCTTGACCATTAAAGGGTTAAGTTGACACAAAAGGGTTTAAATGCTAATGGTGCACATTTTAATGCTCCAGGTGAGCATTAAGGTCCTTGGGCCTCTTGTTATTTGTTGTTTCTGGTTTGAATTGTTAAAGGTTAATCTCTTCATTGTGGTCGTTAAGTTTTTCCAATGATAAAGAACCACAATACATGATCTACGACACACTACTTTACTACTAACAGTAATCCTTGTTTTAACAGGATAATGTCCAGTGTATGTTGGAGATTCAGCATTCATTGATTGGTCAGTTTGAAGTCATACAACCAGGCAGGGTCAGTAGAGAGAGAGAGAGAGAGAGAGAGAGCGCGAGAGAGAGAGAGAGGGAGAGAGAGAGCGCGAGAGAGAGAGAGAGAGAGGGAGAGAGAGAAAGGGAGCGCGAGAGAGAGAGAGAGAGAGGGAGGGAGAGAGAGAGAGAGAGAAGAGAGAGAGATCTTTTTAAAAGACAATTTGATAGTGATCTAATTACTTAACACTTTAATGGTAACCGAGTCAGCCATTCCAGTGGTATATTTTTCGAAAATAGTGTTCTCTTGGCCTGCAAATTCTCTTGGCCTGCAAAGTGATATTTGCTGATCAAAAATTGTAATCGTCTTGACAAATCTTGGCTGTTAAAAGTTTAAACTGTTGGGGTTTTTTTGCATCCTAACCCAAGTGCTGCTATAGGCATCTTCACCAAGGCTCGGGGAATATTTTGAGCGGTATCGCATCGCAAAATGCGATGCAAATGAGTACCAGCTACACATTTACAACTTCACTTAGCTATTTGCTGCGATACATAATTTTGATGTAAAATTCCGTCAATTCACTTAATTTTGAAATATTTTTGATAAAAAGTCGCTAAAAGTTGCAAAACGATTGTCAAATTTAGTAAGGAAGCGAGATGCGCATGCGTTGGGGATGGATTTGCGATATAGCCCATAGACATATAAAGCTATAGAGCGCATGTCTTCATACCTTCCTTCACTATCGGACAAATGACCGCCGGTTTTTGATCATGCAAATATGTTTTGAAACGTTTCCCCGTTGGAACACCAACCAGTTTCAACACAGTTTGTTTGCTATGCAAGTGCTATGAACTGCTATGCATTATTCGATTTGTTTAGCAGTTACGGCTACGCAATTTTTTTTCCAACAAAATGTTCCCTGAGGCTGACCATTAAGTTACCTACAAAGACTCTATTGAGTTTACCGTAATAATGAACTAATGGAGGAATCCAGTTTGAGCTACACCCCACCCATCCATAGCTCAGCTCCACCCATGCTTTGCCCATGTTGGGAGCAATCGATCCCCGCACTCCCCGAATCTCTATTACCAGAAAACTAAAGGTAAGCTGTTGAATATTTTGAAACTAATTTGACTGGGTGCTGTTGCTGCCTATGGCAGCCTTTGCCTATGGTAGCCTATGCCTATGGCAGCAACAGTGGCCAGTAAAATTAGTTTCAAAATATTAAACAGCACGTTTATTAAATAATAAAGACATACAATTCATACAACAACGCTTAGTCCATCATCAATTATGCATTCATGACGTAATTAATTATGGAGTCCTCCTACAGGTGACATAGTTGATTATGATGTCATATTGACTGAGAAACTGGAATCCTCCATTGTGGAAATTGTGTTTCCAAATGATATATTCACCAAGCTTAAGAAAATTATAAAAATTGACTATCAGAAAACGGATAATGATCAAGCAACGTAATACTTTGAATGAATGATGCGATGAATTCTGCTGGTTTTTTAAAGCTAAATTATTTCATTATTTTCCGACAGGTGCTGTTGAAAAAGGGAGAATTGTCGAAGTTGTCGCGCAAGGAGATGCAGCCACGCATGTTCTTCCTGGTATGAAAAAGAGACTCACTTTCATGAAAAAGAGACTCGCTTTCTAGCTGACTTATATTACATTCTAATTCTAATATTTTTAGTTTAAACAGAATGTTAAAGCTTATTAATTTTGGTCATAAGTTACAATTGTTTGTGATTGCATTGTAGACTGAGATGTTGCATGGATTTGATCAAAATTTGGGGAATATTTACTGGTTACTTTGTGACCATGTTTGATCAAGATCTATCTATTATACTCCCGGCCCTCTAAATTTGAAAGCAGTAAAGATCTATTTGCTGGAATATTTGTTTAATTTTTATGAATTTGATGTCGAGCCAGTAGCTAGTCTTGAGATGCTTAACCATCTATCAATTAGGCTGAGAAAAACGGTTTCGGCAGTGGACTATTTTTGAAAATTTATCAGTGGAATGACTTGATCACCGAGCCAGTCATTCCAGTAATACATTTTCAAAAATAATCTTTCCTTTGTCTGCAAATGGGCATTTTCTGTTGAGAAAATTAAAATTAGTTAAAACAAATTTGAGGATTAAATGGTCAAGCTGGCCAAAACTGCCCTCTGCAATGGTCTTGAGGATTGTACAGTTGCAGTCAAAGTCTATTTTTGAAAATTTACCACTGGAATGACTAACTCGATAACCGAGCCAGTCATTTCAGTGGTAAATTTTCAAAAAAGTATTCTCTTGGCCTGCAAATTTACATTCAATAAGCACAAATTTTGATTTTCTTTTTAGTACTAATTTGGCCATTCAAGGGTTATGGTGTTACTGACTGGACTTCTGTATTCTATTGTATATTTTCACAGTTCAGCGACGTGCTGCTCTATACCACACCCATCGCTGTCGGGTACAAACTGAAAAATGTGCTTCTGTTAGCCGGGATGAAGGTGAGAACTAAATATCCCTTAATCCAGGGACCCAGTTTTGTGATCCAACTACCGTCCACTTTGACACTGCTACTATAATTTAATCCTGTTGTTATGGTTGCGGTCAAGCCAGTGAAGAATAGCTTTTGTAGTGCTCTTGCTCTACTGGCATCACAGGTGAGGGTGGGGGTCAAAAGTTAAAATAAAATTAAAATTTTTATCTGTCATGCTATCATTGAAACCGTTTGGTGAAAGTCAACCAAATTTATTTTATTCATTACCCATCTGATTGCGGATTGTGAGATGACATTTATATTACGCTACTTTCCTGGGGCAGGGAGCGGGCTCGGTCAAGAACAAGTTTGTAGGCGACATCAGCATTTGCATCTATTATTGAAATCAATTACCTGACATTTTACCTCCTATAAATGAAGTTGTGTGAGTGATGGGGAAGGGTATGTATTATCAACCAGTATTTGCAATCTTAGCTAGATCCTTTCCACATGATGAAATTCTGTATTTTATGGAATATTGATTGATGTGTTTGTTTTTAGGTGAGCATGCCACGATCTGATGATTTCCAGCATGAATTCAGTATTATCAGTGTACAAAGGTCATTCACATTGGCAGCAAGGTAACTCATGTTTGACTACTTATTAGTGAAAATTAAAACCTTTACCATCAACCACATATCTCTCTTTATGTATCAATTCGAACTAAACATAGATACATTCTTACCTATATCTCGAGAGAACACAGCACAGTAAGGAAGGAAATTTGTGACAAAATGCTCAGAAAGTGTCCACATTTTTGGCAGCAGCGTTCCCCTGGTGAAAGCAGGCTAGTGCTTTGTAACAAGTCTTGCTACTGTATGCTCACTCGATATTCAACTATTGAGTTTGTACACGCTTGTGTTCTTGTGTAGAGGGACTGATTTCTAGCTATGCCCTAGCCATTTCTAGCTGTGCCCTAGCCATTCCTAGCTAAGCTCTACCCATGCTACATGTATGACATGCTTGAATTGATTTGACTGTTAACCCTTAACTAGTACTCCGAGAATCTCAATTTCAAGGTAACTAGTATACAGGTAAGCTGTTGAATCTTTGAAAACTAATTTGACTGCCAGCAACAGTGCCCTGTCGAATTAGTAAAATATTTAACAGTAGGTTTATTAAATCGTAAGTTCATCATCAGTGACATACAAAGGAGAAGTCCCGTTTTCGCTATGCCCCGCCCATCCCTAGTTAAGCTCCACCCACGCTTCCCACATGTTGGGATTGATCGATTCCTGTACTCCCTGAATATCAATTTCCAGAAAACGCTATGGGTAAGCTGTTGAATATTTTGAAACTAATTTGCCTATATGGCAGCAAATAGGCAGCAATCGCACCAAGTCAAATTAGTTTTAAAATATTCAACAGCAACATCATTCTTATTAAATAGTAAAGACATACAATTCGTACATCAACACTTAGTCCATCATAAATTACGCATTCGTGATGAACTTGGCTACGTTATGCATGACACTATTGATTATGATGTCATCCTACACGCTACATAGTTCATTATGACATCATAGTATTGATAGGTAAACTGGGTTCCTCCATTCAGACACGTTCTTGATGAACCTGCGTCATTTTGGTTGTGATTTCAGATACTTGAGTGACAGATCAGATCGCTCCATTGTGTCCTGTACGTGTAGTCTAATACATTGTTGTTATTTTCCCAGAACTTCACAAGAGCGTGCAGATTGGTTGCAAGCCTTACAGTCGGCAATCTCTGAACATCAGCTAAAAAGAAGCACATTTAACCTTGGCCGAGCACGATCAATGGTAAAAGGAGCGATTTGTATAACTTCTCCACGTGGTAGATTTGTTCGATTACATGATTAAATCGAAAATCGAGATAATTTTTTAAATCATAAATTTATATGATTGAAGATTAAATAATCAAATAATTGTGAGAAATATCCACTGTGTAAATATTTTGAAATCCACATTTTAATTTACTCTTTAATGCGATAGGTCCAATCGGAGGCCAAGAAAAAGCTGCATTTGAAAATGTATCACTGGAATGACTGGCTCGAAAATCGAGTCAGGCGTTCCAGCGATACATTTTCAAAAACAATTTCCTCTCGGCCTGCAAATGCACATTTCTAAACACCATTGCAGCTTTTGTCATTGATATGCATTTGTAGGCTGATTAATCGAATAATCACTGAAATAAATAATCGCGCAAGCGTACCACATATGTTGCATTGTGAAAATGATGTACAAAAATTATTAATATAAGCAGTGCGATTCCTCCCCTATGGTTCATTACAATTTTTACTACCACATTTTGTGGGTATTCCGTTACTATACTTTCCATTTCTAGCTGTGTACCACCCACTTGTTATGCATGTTTAAATCAATTTATATATACTTTGAATCCTGAATTCCTAGAATCACAATTTCAAGTTAACTATACCCTCAGGTAAGCTGTTGAATATTTTAAAAGTAATTTGACTGGGTGCTGTTATAGGCAGCATCAGCACCACGTCAAATTGGTTTCAAAATATTCAATAGAATGTTCATTAAATAGTAAATCCATCAAAGACATGCAATTTGTACACTTGACGGACTATTCCAGCTTCATGACAGATCATTCTTTGTCAGTTATAATTGTGACGTAAGCCTACATGTGACGTAATCCGTTATGACCTCATGTACTTGACAGATCGGATTCATCCATTAGATGAATATCCAAATCAGTGTTGCAGCTTCATCTTACTCCAGTTACTAATAATGGTGTTTTTGCTCTCTCAGAATGAAGGAAATGACTTCTCAGAGCATCCAATTTTCAATATTCTCCTCATCCCTCTGCCCACATGTAGGGTCACAGTCCCTCCAACCCCCTCCCAGGATTGGTTTGCAAATACTCGTCAACTAAAGAAATTTAAAAATCCTGACAAATCCTGGTTGCGTGGTGGGGTGGTGGTTGGGGTGTGGGTGTGTGTGTGTGTGGGTCGGAATGGTCTGTGATCATACATGTGGTAAACTTTCCAAGATAGTCTGTTTTTGGTCTGCAAATAGTCATCAACTAAAGAAATCTCAATTTTCCTGCCTAAGACCAGACTATTTTGAAAATTTTACAAATGGAATAGCTGCCTCAGTTATCACGCTAGACATTTGAATAGTAAATTTCCAAAAATAGTCTTCTGTTGGCATACAAATTGACATTTCTCAAGCCCACATCAAAGGCCAATTTTGGCTGGATTGAGTAGTACAGGGGTGTTAGCATTTTCATTCCAGAAATATACAAGATGGCCATACAAGACAGACCTCTGCTGAATATTTTGAAACTAATTTTGACTGGAAGTTTTCTTGCCAAAAGCAGCAAGATGTTCCAGTGAAATTAATTTCAATATTTACTTTACACGAAGCAAATTGAATGATCTGTCATAATGTATAACGGGCAATAATCTTAAGAGTATTTGTTGCATGCAAATTAGCACACATGAACTCACGCATGCACACACACACGCACGCACGCATGCACACACGCACGCACGCACGCACGCACACACAGTTCAATCATTCCAGTGGTAAATTAAAAAAAATAATGTCTAAATGGCTACAAATTATGGACATTTCCCAAGATGTCTTTAGACGCAGTTTTTGGTCAGTTTGAGTACTACATGATTACATCGTATCGTGTTCTTCAGACTGAATCGGCTGATATCGTTCTTGGTATGGAGGCGCCGGTGTGGATCCCTGACGCACGAGTGACCATGTGCATGCTGTGTACCTGTGAATTCTCAATCACATGGAGAAGGCACCACTGCAGGGCTTGTGGCAAGGTGTGTGTGTGTGTGCGTGTGTGGCATGCGTGCGTGTGTGCGCGCGTGCGTTAGTATGTGCTTGCGTGCATGTGTGTTTATTTAATTTTGTTTGCTCGCATAACAAATTTAGTTGAATTTCATCAAATGGTTTCTGAGAAAAGGGAGGCATTCACAATATACTCCACATTTTTTGCGTATGCGGATAAATATGTGACATGTAGAGATACATGTCACAATGGAGGGATCCAGTTTATCCATCAATCATAGGTCTTCATAATCAACTATGTGACGTGTAGGCTCATGTCATAATCATAGGCAGCAACCGTCAAATTAGTTTCAAAATATTCAACAACTTACCTGTGTAGTTTTCTGGAAATTGAGATTCAGAGAATACAGGAATCGATCCCAACATGGGCAAAGCGTGGGTGGAGCTAAGCTATAGATGGGCGGAGCATGATTAAAAATCGATTAATCCAATGACGAAATCGTGTCATTTTTTTTGTCGCATCAGTGTCGATTTCACTAGTGACATCACTGATAAAACACAATCGCCTAACCATCTGCGACAAGCTTGCCTATTTTTGCTGTTTGTGTTCTTGTTATATAATATATTCCCCCTATTTTACACATTTCTATTCTTATCGTCATCTCCTTCAGTAAATCTTCACGTTTTGCACGCTTTCCATGTTGTTTAGCACAGAATTAAACCCCTTTAATGGTCAAGATTTATATAGGAAATTGAAAGTTTAACACTGGAATGACTGGCTCATTAATTGAGCCAGTCATTCCAGTGATAAACTTTCCAAAAGAATCCACTAGTTGCCTGCACATGGTCATTTCTCCAGGCCCCACCCCTTTGGCAGATTTTGGCCAGCTTGACCATTAAAGTGTTTAAAAAAGAATATTTTTGAAAACTGTCGGAATAACTGGCTCATTAAAATATTCTTCTGTTGTGTTGGTCTGCAAATGAAAATGTCTTGAGACCACTGCAGAAACCATTTTTGGCTAGGTCGACCATTAGCCCATCTCCATAAGCAGGCCAAGAGAAAATTATTTTTGAAAACTTACAACTGAAATGCCGAGTTCAAAATAATCCTTTGCCTGGCTGACAAATGATTAAAATTATTCGAGTTTAACATTTATCCTAGGCACTAGTTTCCATAAAATAATAATATTTATGTGCAAAGTTATGATCAATTTTACAAAAACTATCTCACAGTATACAGTACTAATATCTGTTACAGGAAATGTTTGATTGTGTGTAGCCATGGTTAAACATTTAATGCTTAAACTGGCCAACACCAGCTTCTGCAGTGGTTTTGATAAATGTCTATTTGCAGACCAAGTGAAGACAATTTTTGAAAATTTATCACTAGAATGACTGGCTCGATAACCGAGCCAGTCATTTCAGGTAAAAAATTTTTTAAATAAGCTCCTTGTCTGCAAATGGACCTTTTCTTTGGGAACATGGAAATTTCCTTGAAAAGGTTAGAGGATTAACATATGAATCTATTTTAAAATAGAACAGCATCTAAAATATGCCTAAATACATATCACACTCAGCTTTCTAAGACTGAATGGAAGGATCCAATCTGTCACTCAAGTATCTGGCATCATAATAGAAATATGTGCGTTGTTACATGTAGCTGCTACCACAATCAAATGACATAAAAAGCAAAGATCCGACACTAACTCTCAGAATTATATGTCTTTGGTGAATTTATAATTTAATAATGATTCTGTTGAATATTTTGAAAATAATTTGACTGGATTAGTTTCAAAATATTCAATAGCTTACTTGTATATTTACCTTGAAATAAAGCTTCCAGTAACTCAGCTTTCAAGTTTGCAAATAGATTCCAACACTCATAGAAAGTGGGTGAAGCTTATCTAGAAATTGGAGGAGCAAAGCTAGAAATGGGAGGAGCATAGCTAGAAATGGGAGGAGCATAGCTAGAGGTGGGAGGAGCATAGCTAGAGATGGGATGAGCATAGCTAGAGATGGGAGGAGCATAACTAGAGATTAGAGGAGCATAGCTAGAGATTAGAGGAGCATAGCTAGAGATGGGAGGAGTATAACTAGAGATGGGAGGAGCATAGTTAGAGATGGGAGAAACATAGCTAGAGATGGGAGAAGCATAGCTAGAGATGTGAAGAGCATAGCTAGAGATGGAAGGAGCATAGCTAGAGATGGGAAAAGCATAGCTAGAGATGGGAGGAGCATAACTAGTGATTGGAGGAGCATAACTAGAGATTAGAGGACCATAGCTAGAGATGGGAGGAGCATAGCTAGAGATTAGAGGAGCATAGCTAGAGATGTGGGGGGGAGCATAACTAGAGATGGGAGGAGCATAGCTAGAGATGGGAGGAGCATAGCTAGAGATGGGAGGAGCATAGCTAGAGATGGGAGAAGCATAGTTATAGATGGGAGGAGAAGAGCTAGAGATGGGAGGAGCATAGCTAGAGATTAGAGGAGCATAGCTAGAGATGGGATGAGTATAGCTAGAGGTGGGAGGAACATAGCTAGAGATGGGATGAGTATAGCTAGAGATGGGAGGAGCATAGCTAGAGATTAGTGGAGCATAGCTAGAGATGGGAGGAGCATAGCTAGAGATTAGAGGAGCATAGCTAGAGATTGGAGAAGCATAACTAGAAATTAGAGGAGCATAGCTAGAGATGGGAGGAGCATAGCTAGAGATGGGACAAGCATAGCTAGAGATGGGAGGAGCATAGCTAGAGATGGAAAGAGCATAGCTGGAGATGGGAGGAGCATAGCTAGAGATGGGAGGAGCATAAAAAACGTATTAATTCAATGCTTTGTTTTGTCTGTTTGTATTCACTTATTATGAATGTTTGTTGTCGCACTGATCGATGTTGTATTTTTGTTGTTGTTATTGTTGTTGTCATGGTAACAGGTGGTGTGTGGATCATGTGCAGACAATCGTGCTCCTCTGGCATACCTCAACAACCGTAGCGTCCGTGTTTGTGATATGTGCTTGGCCAGACTGACAGCAGGTAGTTATACTCCAAGTTTGCACTGTAAATGCGACTGCGTATCATTTTGCTTTCCCATCCCCCGCATAAGTCTATTTGCAGCCATCCCACATGCGAAAAAATTTGACAGTAAGGACTGTCAGATTGTTTTACGCCCAAAAGCAGGGCTGTTGAGGGCATGTAATAAAACATATAACACCCACCATATACACATAGGTAGGGTGGCATTAGGAGATGAATTAACCCTTTCACCGATAAATTCCCCATGTTAATCTCAGGGCAAACAAACGGAGAAGCTGTTGAATATTTTGATATTAATATGACTGGAAGCCATTGCTGCATTAGGCAACAAGGGCTTTGAGGCATATTAAATTCAAAATATTCAACATAATGTGCTATAAATTGTTAAGAATTAACTTTTTCTGGAATTTGTTGTTAAAAGGGTTAAAAGGGCATGAGCCCAAATTTAATTGCCACAACCTGTTACGATTTCCACAAATGTTTGTCTCGATCCTAGGATAATTACTAAGATTAAAAAAATTAGATCCGTCTCGAGGATAGGTAACTAATGGATGAATTCAATCTGTCAGTCAAGTATATGATGTCATAATCAATTACGACAATCATAGTTATCAGAAATACTCCGTCATGAATCCTGGAATAATCTGGCAAGTTGTATGAATTAATTGTATGTCTACTATTTAATAAACGTTCAGTTGAATGTTTTGAAACTTATTTGACTGGGCACTGTTTGCTGCATATGGCCCTCAGTCAAATTAGTTTCAAAATATTCAACAGGTTAGCTGTAGAGTTACCATGAAATTGGGATTCTGGTAATTCAGGATTCGAAGTATATACATCGATCTCAACATGCTCAAAGCATGAGCGGAGCTTAGCTAGAGATGGTCGGGGAATATAGCTAAAAGCATCATACTACATACGCCCACTCAGATATCTCCGCTATTTGTGGCCGTTCTTGCGGTCCTTTGATCTCTTGCTATGTGAAGTAACATTACACTGGGCTGCCATCCGCCAATCAGGTTTCAATTATTTCATATGTCATTGGCTGTGACCCCCCCAACTCATTTATATTTACTACATGTATGTTTCGTTAACTTAGCGCAGATGTCAAAAGCCCGCAAGCACCGTACTTGATACGGGAGCAGAGCTCGAGGCTGAGACCCGTGCAATAGGATGATGAGCTAAAAGTGGATTCATCCATCTTATGCCATTGTTATGATCTTTTATATCTCAAAATTTCCAATAAATCCCCTTATGCACGCAGACTAACTAGGTGACATCAAATCTTGATGGTGTACGTATATGATAAACAAATTTTAACTCACCTTTACAAGTGATTTGTTCATTGGCTGTTGATGGATTAAGCTAAAATTTGGCAAATAAGATCACTTTGGCACCTTCTATTTGGGTTTTGAAAGTCACCTGGATGCATATTCGAATGCCAGAGTTATGGACATTGTTAGATGTTAATCAGTTGAGAATAGTTTGGAGAGCATTATATAGGATAGTATTATAAGGACATTATTGTGTTTCAAGATATTGCAAGTGAGCTTTATGGCCCCGTGGATCATTTAGTCACTGCATCTCTTATAGGAGTAGTATATCCTGCATATATGTGTGTAATATCTTATGATTCAGAGATTTTAAACACTTCAGTTGACATTACTTTTTCCGTTTACACGTCAAGATTAGTAAAAAAAATCAAAAGTTTTGTTCAGGGAATGTCCAGTTGCAGCCCATGAGAAGACTATTTTTACAAATTTACTAGAGGAATGTCTTCCTCGGTTATCGAGCCAGTCTCTAGTTCTAGTGGTCAAATTTCGAAAATAGTCTTATCGTGACCTGAAATGGGACATTCCTAAAAGATCACTGCATAGGCTGTATTGGTAAGCTTGCTATTTGAAGAATTAACTTTTGATGCTGGAGTTTAAACGAAATCTAGGATTTCTTTTTTCACGAGAGAGTTGATACTTACCTCCCTAATACTTTTGATATTGCTAAATATTGGCTTTCACTCAATAAACACTCAGATTAAAACAGTTAGGTGCCCCTACTGGGCAGGGAGTCAGAGCGTAGTCTGGCGGATGCCAGCCCCACCACCGCGCATGCGCAGACTAGCACTTCCTCTGACTAGATTATTGGCTGACACACATGCAACTATTAAGAGCCTGAAGACCGAGCCTCTGTGGGGTGGAGAGGCCGGGTCCGTATCTAGGGAGGTAAGTATCAACTCTCTCGTGAAAAAAGAAATCCTAGATTTCGTTTATTTCACTTCAAGAGTATACTTACCTCCCTAATACTTTTGATATTGCCAGAATTCGAAAGTGAATCTGGCGGGAGGGAGGCGAGGTCAAAAGACCAGCTCATCCCTATACGCTTTTCTGCGTTTAAGGCACTTAAACTTCTGAAACTGTACGAAAAACAGTCAGGATTTGACTAACCATCGGATAACACCACCGATGTATGAGAGATGACCGAATGTCATATGCGCTCCCCCCCCCCTCCTTCCTGGGAGGAAGAGTCGACTGACCTCAATGTCCTATACGCTCTCTACGTACAAGTGCCATGTACTACAGGACAGAGACGAAAAAGCTCCATTTTCGTAAACTCTCAACAATGAACCACACAAATACACAAACCATCACCATATTAATAACGGGTAACGTGACAATACAATCAACAACGGACAACACATGAACAAGACTGACCTTGTTGAAATGGCTGCTGACATCATCTTCCCATTGGTGAAGACTGATGCAGGCCCAAAAAAGTGGGTGTTTCCATAAATTAATTGTGAAATATATAAGCAATGAGGAAAAACCTCCTCAAAAAATATAAACCGAGTTATTTTTTCAAAATCGACAAGGCGAGAGGATTAGAGGTGTCACGGAGATAATGGTCTGTAAAACTTGACTCACAGTGCCACTGAGCCACCGACATAATATCATCCACAGGGACCCCATTAAATAGGGCAGTGGATGTCACTACGCCGCGGACACTGTGAGCCTTGGCCACGTCAACCTGCTTCCCGGTGGCGGATTTATGGCAAAACTGAATGCATTCTACAATCCACCTGGAAATGGTGTCCTTAGAAGCCCTGCCATGGGGTTCAATATATGACAACCATAACGCTGACTGATCGGTGCGCCACTCCGCCACTCCGCCGTACGTTGCTTGTACCGGCAAAGCGCCCGGACAGGACACCATGCTTTAGAATTAGGATCATATCTAGTTAAAGCAGGCAAAATAATAGGTTGACCTGGATATTTCAACGACTGATTTTTAGCCAAGAAATTAATCCTAGGTAGCAGCTTAAGGCCTTCCCCTGAAACCACAAAACGGTCATCCTCGGCTGATAAGGCATGAATTTCACTCCTACGCCTAGCCGAGGCCGCAGCAATTAAAAACACAGTCTTCAGTGTTAATAGTTTCATAGAAATGGAACTAAGTGGTTCAAAAGGCTTATCACCTAGTACTTGAAGCACTAGCGATAAACTCCAAGACGGAATCACCGGTGGATTCCTTGGTCTTAGATTGCCCATGCCTTTAATTAATACATTTAATGTATTTACTTCATCACTTCCCCTCTTAGCCAAGCAAGGAATAACAGACATTAATGCTGACTTATAACCAGCAATAGAGTTAGGCTTGAGGCTATAGGCATCATAGAGGTGACAGAGGAAATCAGCTACTACTTGAATAGATGAATCCATTGGATCAATACATCTTTTTGAGCACCATTCTGCAAATCTGTTGATTTTATAATTATATGCTCTGGAGGTTGACCCCCTCCTGGCTTTGGCCATAAACATGGCTGCTTGCTCAGAAAAGCCCTCCTTAATTCTAGATTCCTTGACAACATCCACGCAGTCAATCTGAACATTGACGGATTGTTGTGAAGGACCTTGCCCTGGAAGATAATATCGTCCATCAGAGGCAGAGGAACCGGATTGCAGACCAGAAGGTCCAGCAGATCCGTATACCATGATCGGCTTGGCCAATCCGGGGCGATCAGAAGCACTTGGCATTCCTCTTGTCTGATTTTCTGAAGAATTTTTGGAATCAGGATTGCTGGAGGGAATGCGTATGCATACATTCTCCCCCAGCTGATAGCTAACGCATCTGTTGCGAAAGCGCTTGGATCCGGAATCGGAGAGACGTACGTCGTCATCTTCGCATTCTTCTTCGTTGCGAACAAATCGATGTTGGGTTTCCCCCAATGGTCGAACAGACGATCCGCCACACATTGATTTAGTTGCCATTCCGTGGGTAAAACACTCATCCTTCGGCTCAATGAGTCTGCTAGCAGGTTTAACCTTCCCGGAATATGAACTGCTTTCAAGGTAATCTGGTGATCCAGACACCAACAAAGCAGTCTCCATGTCATCATACAGAGACTGGGCGACTTCGTTCCGCCCTGGCGGTTTATGTAAGTCACAACTGTTGAGTTGTCTGAACGAATAAGAACAATCTTGCCCTGAACTTTCTGTAAGAAATGTTCCAGGCCCAGGACTACTGCTCTTAGCTCCAGTAGATTTATATGTTCCTTTGACTGTTCCAGATTCCAAAGCCCTGATATCGTGGACTCTTCCAGGCAAGCCCCCCAGCCCTCCATCGATGCATCTGTATACACAGTCACCTGAGGGTGGGGAGGGGTCAGCATAACCCCCACCAAGAGATTCTCTGTGAGCAACCACCATTGCAGGTGGTGAATCAGAGGCGCCAACACTGACACGTTCGAGTCCAGCGAACCTGTACTCTGGGTCCATTGTGTCATGAGAAACAACTGGATCGGCCGCCTGCGTAAGGCGGCCTGAGGAATGACTGGTTCCAAAGAAACCATCAACCCCAGCATTCTCAAGTAAACCCGTGCCAGGACATGACGACTGTCGCACACTGACTGAATTAATGAGATGAGTTTCTGCACTCTCTCTTGAGTAGGATAAACATATCCCGTCTCCAGATCGAAGAACATTCCCAGGTAAACAAACCTCTGGGATGGAGTCAGCTCTGATTTCGGAAAATTTATCATCCAGCCCAAATCCGAGAGAGTTTTCAAAACAATCACCAGATTGGCCGATAAAGCTTCCTTGTCGTGTGCCTTTAACAGCCAGTCGTCTATGTACGTGTGGACTGCTATGCTTCTCCTGCGGAGGTATGCTGTGATCGCAAGAACCACACGGGTGAAAACCCGCGGAGCCGTGGAAATTCCGAAGGGCAACACCCTGAATTCCCACTGTCTGCCCTGGAATGTAAATCTCAGGAAGCGACAGAAACTCCCGTGGATGGGGATGTGGAAATAAGCGTCCTTCAAATCTATCGACGCCGTCCACATCCCCCTCTCCAACCCCGCCAACACCGAGCGCACCGTTTCCATCTTGAAACTGGGCGTCTCGATGAACTTGTTCAATGGCTTGAGGTTGAGAATCGGTCTCCACCCTCCGGTGCGTTTTGTTACTAAGAACAGGGTTGAATAGAAGCCCGGACACCTTTGTGCCGGCTGAATAGCTCCCTTTTGTACGAGGGAATCTATCTCCTCCTCGATACACAACCTTTGCTCTGGATCTCTCGGAATGGGAGTCCAGACTGGCACTAGAGACAGTCGCGACGGCGGGCCTGTCATCCACTCTGGATGATACCCGACGGAAAGCCATCGCAAGACTAAACGGTCCTGAGTTAACCGTTCCCACTCTTGCATGTGGTCGGCTAGCCGGCCTCCCACCGGTCCACCTAGGGACAGAGGTGGACACGAGGCATGCAAGAGCGGCACTGTCCCCGTCGCCATAAACACCGGAGTGGTTCTTACGGCGGTAACCGTCCCGTCAGGACCGATAACCACGCCCAGATCCTCGCGCGCCCCGCCCCGCCCCGCGCGCACCTCGGTGCGCGGGCGGCTGCCTGGCTGACGGCGCCTGAGGAACCTGCGCCCCCCTCGCTGCTGGCCGAATCGCACGCGGCCGAGGCCGACGCTGCGACGGTGGCTGGCCTCTGACTTGGCCAGCACCACCTCGAGCCTGCAGGGGACGATACGCAGGGGGCGCGGCGCGAACGTTAGCACGACGCAGCACCTCAAACTGCTCGCGCAGCGCCCTCTGGTTATTCACCAGGGTGACCGTCTCCTGGAGGTGTCGACATCCCTCACCTCCAAAAAGACCAGGACCCGTCATAGGCGTACGCAGTAGCCTATTGTACAGGTCCTGAGACGGGCACAGATTGTCCAGGGCAAACGTGCGTCTTGCCCGGACACTCCTGGTCACCGCCCGAGTCATACAGTCCAGCGCCAGGTTAATACCATCCTGGATGGCTCGCTGGACCGTGACCGGACTTGGCTGGCGCAACGCGGATGCCGTTACTACCCCCTGTAACAGCTGGGAGACGTGGGACAGAGCAGCAATCGAAGCCCTCCCACTCTCCTCCGCATCACGCAACGCGGTATTCGCCGAACGCAACGCGTTCGAGCACAAGACCCCCGTGTCAGAACGGGAGCCTGGCCGCGCATCCTCACCCAAAGCCGCGCGGTCATCCACGCTGGGCTTGGGTACCACACCGTACCGCTGGTAATCCAGGGGCACGATGCGACAACGCCTGGCCACCTCGCGAGGGGCCTTCGCGAGACGTCCACTCGACTTAATGGACGACTCCGCCGCCTCGAACATGTCAACGACATGCTCCGCCAGCGGCAGAGAAGGCATAGCGTTAGCAGTCGGTTTCCCAGCTAACCACGGCCTGTGGTCACGCTGGCTAGCCGACTGCTCCACGGGCAGATCAGGCCTAACGCTCACCAACCACTGGCAAGCGTTAGACCAATCCTCCTCCATGGCTAACTGCGAGCGCTCTACAAGACGGGGGCCTTCGTCTTCCTCCTGAGCGCAAGCAGCAGAGCTTGACGGCGGGTACGCTGATACACCTGGCAAGCCAGGGAAAACATGCGGGCCTGACAGCACCGGCATGACAATATCACTGGTTTGACCAGGAGCAGGCGCCGTGGCAGAGCGCGGGGCACATACCGCCCCACCACGGGCCCGGCCAGCACCAGCAACACCCTCGGCAAGCCGAGGTATGCGTTACCGCTGGCCATCAGCAGCGCCCTGGGCCACCACCTGAGCCGCGGACTCTACTCCAGGGTGAGTAAAACCGTGGAAGAAGCCGCCTGTATTCCCCGCGAGGGGTGCACAAACGTCTTCATCCATGTCCACGTCGTCAGACGGCGACCCTAGCAGGTAATCCTCATCACCCTGGTCAGAAAGATTAGACCCCGGGTCAGCAAAGAGAGCTAACCCGGGCTGACCAGGAACGGTGCCATAGGAGGTACTGGCCACCGCGGCGTGCGGATACCCCTGGACTGATAAGCAGCCCGCGGGTTCCAGCGACAGCCGTCCACGGTCCCCTATCGGCGCGGCAATAAGCCTGCTGCCAGGGTCGTGGAACGCCCCCTCTAATGGGGCCACCTCTGAATCGTCGAACAACGGAAGCGGTCTAAGGAAAACCGATCCAGAGGCGGGGATTACCTGCTCCGAAGCCGATGATGAGGACAGTAAAGGATTTGGTCCAGGAAGCATGCCACGAAGCAACTCGGGAACCAAATCCTTTATTGTCCTCTTCATCTCTCCCAACATCTCGGTCCGGAAGGCCTCCATATCCACCGCGGACGAGGCCTTCCCCTTACCCTTCCTACTTACAACCTCTCGTTTCCGCTTCTTCTTCTTCTCCTCCTCTACCACCTTGTCCGTCGCCTGCAAGCACAAGAATTCGGACATTAACTCGCCCCCCCAGTGCTTACATATCTCACAATTACCCGAGGGACCACAAGGGCTACATTGATAGCAAAGATGAGGCAAGAACTTATCATGCAGAAATCGTCCACAGGACGCGCAACCCGGTCCCTGAAACAGGGCAAAGGACGAGGAGTATGAGCAAACTAGTTAAGCTTAGACACTCAAACCAACTCAAAGAGAAGGAAAACGATCATAAAGATCAATATACATCAGAAACCAGCATTGCAACTTGAATTGCTGATAAATACATAGCCAGGCTGATTATGACGTCATTAATCCCGTGACAGGAAAAAATCGATCCCAACAAACATCCAAGTGCGAGGACGAATTGTATGCTGAATGGATACGTCGACTACACAACCATCAGATACACATAGATAACTCTTTTCTGGCAAAAATGTTAATTATCTCCCTTTGCTTACTATAATTAACATCACCACATTATCAATAACTAGATACCTGAGACCTTGTATAGACAAACCATCCAACGTGACGAACCGGAGTACTCCACCACCTGCACGCCTCTTAACTCTCTCCACCTCATGGGGAAGGAATTGGATCAAGAGGGCAAAGTGAGAAGACCTTTATACTAGGCCTCCAACTCACTGGACATAAATCATTTGGTTAGATAACCTAACAGTGTTAGTAGGAAATGGAACCATGGTGGAGAGAAAACTAACTCTGCTGCTGTGATGCCACCACCTAGCGTCATACAGACCTGTGGACATAAACAGAAAGAGAAATTAGCCTTAGGTAGCACCGAGTTGACATAAACCAACTAACCAAGGCGCTTATCACGGTAAACGCGAGTCCCGGAAACACAATACACCGGGAAAGAAAACTCGCTAATTTTACTAGAAGTCACCTGATTCAAAGGTCCTAGGTCCCCCTTTGGCGAGCCATCCAGGATGGTATTAACCTGGCGCTGGACTGTATGACTCGGGCGGTGACCAGGAGTGTCCGGGCAAGACGCACGTTTGCCCTGGACAATCTGTGCCCGTCTCAGGACCTGTACAATAGGCTACTGCGTACGCCTATGACGGGTCCTGGTCTTTTTGGAGGTGAGGGATGTCGACACCTCCAGGAGACGGTCACCCTGGTGAATAACCAGAGGGCGCTGCGCGAGCAGTTTGAGGTGCTGCGTCGTGCTAACGTTCGCGCCGCGCCCCCTGCGTATCGTCCCCTGCAGGCTCGAGGTGGTGCTGGCCAAGTCAGAGGCCAGCCACCGTCGCAGCGTCGGCCTCGGCCGCGTGCGATTCGGCCAGCAGCGAGGGGGGCGCAGGTTCCTCAGGCGCCGTCAGCCAGGCAGCCGCCCGCGCACCGAGGTGCGCGCGGGGCGGGGCGGGGCGCGCGAGGATCTGGGCGTGGTTATCGGTCCTGATGGGACGGTTACCGCGGTAAGAACCACTCCGGTGTTTATGGCGACGGGGACAGTGCCGCTCTTGCATGCCTCGTGTCCACCTCTGTCCCTAGGTGGACCGGTGGGAGGCCGGCTAGCCGACCACATGCAAGAGTGGGAACGGTTAACTCAGGACCGTTTGGTCTTGCGATGGCTTTCCGTCGGGTATCATCCAGAGTGGATGACAGGCCCGCCGTCGCGACTCTCTAGTGCCAGTCTGGACTCCCATTCCGAGAGATCCAGAGCAAAGGTTGTGTATCGAGGAGGAGATAGATTCCCTCGTACAAAAGGGAGCTATTCAGCCGGCACAAAGGTGTCCGGGCTTCTATTCAACCCTGTTCTTAGTAACAAAACGCACCGGAGGGTGGAGACCGATTCTCAACCTCAAGCCATTGAACAAGTTCATCGAGACGCCCAGTTTCAAGATGGAAACGGTGCGCTCGGTGTTGGCGGGGTTGGAGAGGGGGATGTGGACGGCGTCGATAGATTTGAAGGACGCTTATTTCCACATCCCCATCCACGGGAGTTTCTGTCGCTTCCTGAGATTTGCATTCCAGGGCAGACAGTGGGAATTCAGGGTGTTGCCCTTCGGAATTTCCACGGCTCCTCGGGTTTTCACCCATGTGGTTCTTGCGATCACAGCATACCTCCGCAGGAGAAGCATAGCAGTCCACACGTACATAGACGACTGGCTGTTAAAGGCACACGACAAGGAAGCTTTATCGGCCAATCTGGTGATTGTTTTGAAAACTCTCTCGGATTTGGGCTGGATGATAAATTTTCCGAAATCAGAGCTGACTCCATCCCAGAGGTTTGTTTACCTGGGAATGTTCTTCGATCTGGAGATGGGATATGTTTATCCTACTCAGGAGAGAGTGCAGAAACTCATCTCGTTAATTCAGTCAGTGTGCGACAGTCGTCATGTCCTGGCACGGGTTTACTTGAGAATGCTGGGGTTGATGGTTTCTTTGGAACCAGTCATTCCTCAGGCCGCCTTACGCAGACGGCCGATCCAGTTGTTTCTCATGACACAATGGACCCAGAGTACAGGTTCGCTGGACTCGAACGTGTCAGTGTTGGCGCCTCTGATTCACCACCTGCAATGGTGGTTGCTCACAGAGAATCTCTTGGTGGGGGTTATGCTGACCCCTCCCCACCCTCAGGTGACTGTGTATACAGATGCATCGATGGAGGGCTGGGGGGCTTGCCTGGAAGAGTCCACGATATCAGGGCTTTGGAATCTGGAACAGTCAAAGGAACATATAAATCTACTGGAGCTAAGAGCAGTAGTCCTGGGCCTGGAACATTTCTTACAGAAAGTTCAGGGCAAGATTGTTCTTATTCGTTCAGACAACTCAACAGTTGTGACTTACATAAACCGCCAGGGCGGAACGAAGTCGCCCAGTCTCTGTATGATGACATGGAGACTGCTTTGTTGGTGTCTGGATCACCAGATTACCTTGAAAGCAGTTCATATTCCGGGAAGGTTAAACCTGCTAGCAGACTCATTGAGCCGAAGGATGAGTGTTTTACCCACGGAATGGCAACTTAATCAATGTGTGGCGGATCGTCTGTTCGACCATTGGGGGAAACCCAACATCGATTTGTTCGCAACGAAGAAGAATGCGAAGATGACGACGTACGTCTCTCCGATTCCGGATCCAAGCGCTTTCGCAACAGATGCGTTAGCTATCAGCTGGGGGAGAATGTATGCATACGCATTCCCTCCAGCAATCCTGATTCCAAAAATTCTTCAGAAAATCAGACAAGAGGAATGCCAAGTGCTTCTGATCGCCCCGGATTGGCCAAGCCGATCATGGTATACGGATCTGCTGGACCTTCTGGTCTGCAATCCGGTTCCTCTGCCTCTGATGGACGATATTATCTTCCAGGGCAAGGTCCTTCACAACAATCCGTCAATGTTCAGATTGACTGCGTGGATGTTGTCAAGGAATCTAGAATTAAGGAGGGCTTTTCTGAGCAAGCAGCCATGTTTATGGCCAAAGCCAGGAGGGGGTCAACCTCCAGAGCATATAATTATAAAATCAACAGATTTGCAGAATGGTGCTCAAAAAGATGTATTGATCCAATGGATTCATCTATTCAAGTAGTAGCTGATTTCCTCTGTCACCTCTATGATGCCTATAGCCTCAAGCCTAACTCTATTGCTGGTTATAAGTCAGCATTAATGTCTGTTATTCCTTGCTTGGCTAAGAGGGGAAGTGATGAAGTAAATACATTAAATGTATTAATTAAAGGCATGGGCAATCTAAGACCAAGGAATCCACCGGTGATTCCGTCTTGGAGTTTATCGCTAGTGCTTCAAGTACTAGGTGATAAGCCTTTTGAACCACTTAGTTCCATTTCTATGAAACTATTAACACTGAAGACTGTTTTTAATTGCTGCGGCCTCGGCTAGGCGTAGGAGTGAAATTCATGCCTTATCAGCCGAGGATGACCGTTTTGTGGTTTCAGGGGAAGGCCTTAAGCTGCTACCTAGGATTAATTTCTTGGCTAAAAATCAGTCGTTGAAATATCCAGGTCAACCTATTATTTTGCCTGCTTTAACTAGATATGATCCTAATTCTAAAGCATGGTGTCCTGTCCGGGCGCTTTGCCGGTACAAGCAACGTACGGCGGAGTGGCGCACCGATCAGTCAGCGTTATGGTTGTCATATATTGAACCCCATGGCAGGGCTTCTAAGGACACCATTTCCAGGTGGATTGTAGAATGCATTCAGTTTTGCCATAAATCCGCCACCGGGAAGCAGGTTGACGTGGCCAAGGCTCACAGTGTCCGCGGCGTAGTGACATCCACTGCCCTATTTAATGGGGTCCCTGTGGATGATATTATGTCGGTGGCTCAGTGGCACTGTGAGTCAAGTTTTACAGACCATTATCTCCGTGACACCTCTAATCCTCTCGCCTTGTCGATTTTGAAAAAATAACTCGGTTTATATTTTTTGAGGAGGTTTTTCCTCATTGCTTATATATTTCACAATTAATTTATGGAAACACCCACTTTTTTGGGCCTGCATCAGTCTTCACCAATGGGAAGATGATGTCAGCAGCCATTTTCAACAAGGTCAGTCTTGTTCATGTGTTGTCCGTTGTTGATTGTATTGTCACGTTACCCGTTATTAATATGGTGATGGTTTGTGTATTTGTGTGGTTCATTGTTGAGAGTTTACGAAAATGGAGCTTTTTCGTCTCTGTCCTGTAGTACATGGCACTTGTACGTAGAGAGCGTATAGGACATTGAGGTCAGTCGACTCTTCCTCCCAGGAAGGAGGGGGGGGGGGGGAGCGCATATGACATTCGGTCATCTCTCATACATCGGTGGTGTTATCCGATGGTTAGTCAAATCCTGACTGTTTTTCGTACAGTTTCAGAAGTTTAAGTGCCTTAAACGCAGAAAAGCGTATAGGGATGAGCTGGTCTTTTGACCTCGCCTCCCTCCCGCCAGATTCACTTTCGAATTCTGGCAATATCAAAAGTATTAGGGAGGTAAGTATACTCTTGAAGTGAAATAAACGAAATCTAGGATTTCTTTTTTCACGAGAGAGTTGATACTTACCTCCCTAGATACGGACCCGGCCTCTCCACCCCACAGAGGCTCGGTCTTCAGGCTCTTAATAGTTGCATGTGTGTCAGCCAATAATCTAGTCAGAGGAAGTGCTAGTCTGCGCATGCGCGGTGGTGGGGCTGGCATCCGCCAGACTACGCTCTGACTCCCTGCCCAGTAGGGGCACCTAACTGTTTTAATCTGAGTGTTTATTGAGTGAAAGCCAATATTTAGCAATATCAAAAGTATTAGGGAGGTAAGTATCAACTCTCTCGTGAAAAAAGAAATCCTAGATTTCGTTTACTCTGTAGTGATCATGAGGAATGTCTATTTGCAGACCAAGATGAGAATTTTTGAAAATTTATCACTAGAATGACTGGCTCGATTATGGCTTGATAATCGAGCCAGTCATTCCAGTGATAAATTTTCAAAAATTCTCATATCCTGCCCTGCAAATGGACATTTACAAAGCAAAGATTTACATTTTCTTGAATGATCTTGACCATTAAAGGGTTAATCTTATTACTTCAGATGTGGACAATGCAGATGAGCTTGAAGATATTGACAGTCCGGCGCCAGATTCAGGACTGGGCAACTTTTTAGGTTTGAAAGAGAGGTTCTTTAAGATTCGCCGTTCATTCGGCAAGACACAGAAAGCATATCGTCCCGCGGTTCTTACGGAGGTGAGTCGGGAAAGTGTGTTCTAAGAATATCATTGGATGGTATAAACAAGGATATCAATTTAACCCTTTAAATCCAAGTGTCTCAGTTTCAAGACAACTCTGCAGGAAAGCTATTGAGTAATTTGAAAATAATTTTACTGGGAGCTGTGCGACCATCGACTTTGTTGGGATCGATTGATATACTTTGAATCCTGAATTCCCAGAATCCCAATTTCATGGTAACTATACAGCTAACATGTTAAGTATTTTGAAACTAATTGGACTTGGAGCTGTCTCTGCCTATGGCAGTCAAATTAGTTTCAAAATAACAGATTCCTAGTATAAATCTCTTGAAATTGAGATACTGGACTTTTAAGGGGTAAAGGGTTAACTGGAAACCATTGCTGTCAATCAAATTGTGAAATATTCAACTTTGTGGCATAAAATTGAGATATTGACAATTTTGAGTTGAATGGTTGGCTTTAATGATCTGCAACTGGCCAAAAATGGCTGCAATGGTCTTGTATAGTGTCCAATTCCAGGCCAAGAGAACTATTTTTGAAAATGTACCACTGGAATAACTGGCTTGTTAACCGAGCCAATTATTCCAGTGGTAAATTTTCAAAAATACTATTCTCTTGCCTTACAGGTAGTCATTTACTAAGCAAAGATGTACATTTATTTGAAAAATCTTGACCATTAAGGGGTTGATATTTGAATGTTTTTCTGTTCATGGCTCTGTGCATGGTTTTGCTTGTATGTTATTTCGCATTTCTAGTACCGCCACTATTACTAGTCCCGTCCCGTCCTGTCGCAGTTGATTTTCCACATTTCTTTCGCAGTGCTTCAAGGCATTCAACTGAGAATTGGTAGATTGCGTTGTTATGAGAAGTTACAGAGCAAGTTCGAGTTTCAGGCATATGCGTCAATTTTTTATGGAGTTATACCCCCCTTTCGACTAATGAAATACAAACATATCAGCTTTCAAGACTTTTTCCTTCTCCTTCACCAAATATAACGGTTTATTGCTTTGTTATGAGAGTTTAAGATCAAGTTTGAGTTTCAGCTGCTTCTGTCAATTTTTGACTGTCAATCTGTAAAGATTTATATCACCAGGTAGGGGACATGTATTACAAAGCAATCCGTACATAATGCTTGTTTAATATATTGTTTCAATAGGTGCATGCTAATATAATGCTTGTTTAATATATTGTTTCAATAGGTGCATGCTAATATAATGCTTGTTTAATATATTGTTTCAATAGGTGCATGCTAATATAATGCTTGTTTAATATATTGTTTCAATAGGTGCATGCTAATATAATGCTTGTTTAATATATTGTTTCAATAGGTGCATGCTAATATAATGCTTGTTTAATATATTGTTTCAATAGGTGCATGCTAATATAATGCTTGTTTAATATATTGTTTCAATAGGTGCATGCTAATGACAAAGGGTCATGTATGAGCGGTTACCTCAAACAGCTACAGAAGAATCGGCGGTGGAAGCGGTTTTGGTTTGTACTCAAACTAGCCGTCTTGTACTCGTACAAGGCCAGCGAGGTAAAGCAATGATTGACCTATTAATGATCATATCCCACCTCAGCAGTGGTCTCGATAAATGTACATAATTTAAATGCTAAGAGAAGACTATTTTTGAAAATTTACCACTGGAATGACTGCCTCGATATCCGAGCCAGTCATTCCACTCGAAAATTTTCAGAAATGTTCTCTTGGACTCTAAAATAGATATTCACTAAGCAAATGTATCTAAATTCTCTCCAATCGTGACTAAATTTGGTCAAAAAAATCTAAATATTTCCCAATTGAATGTCTATTTGCAGGCCAAAAGAAGATTATTTTCAAAAATTTACAACTGGAATAAATTTTTAAAAAGTAGGGGTCGGTTTCGGGCGGTTTTGGTAAGCACTTAATGGCTAAACAGGTCAAAGCAACCTCTTCAGTGGTATTTTAGAATGTCTGTTTGCAAGCCAAGAGACTATTTTTTTTGAAAATTTACCACTAATGACTGGCTCGGTTACAGGGGCCAGTCATTCCAGTGATATTTTTTTTTAATACTCTTCTCTTGGCCAGAAAATGAACACTGATTATGAAAATAATTAAATTTTCTAGACCTTTTAGTGTTCCAGCTGTCCAAAACAGCCTTCATTTGTATGACAACAGAATGCTTTTTTGTAAATTCCATTGGTAAATTTAAAAAGGGTCTTGGTATTCAATTGGATTCCATTCACTGAGCAAAAATTTCCTTTTTTTCTTTAAAAAAAAAATATACCATTAAATGGTTAATTAATATAATATAAGTAGCGTTTTGAGCGCTTTGAGGTGCTGGTGACACAAGAGGGGGTTAAAGAGTTCATTCGGGCTATTGTAATTCACCCTGAAGCATGTCACGACCACCAAAGAAACTAACTCATTATTTTCGATTTTGAAAGCTTCACTAAAATGACTAGTTATTTACATAGCCAGTCATCTCGGTGATAAATTTTCAAAATAATTTTGTCTTTCCTATGGCTTTCTGTCATGGGACATATGTCCATCAGATTAACCTTAGTATGGCCACGTATGCTACATGTAGAACAATAGGTGTTAGGAGATTGCATCTTGAAATTTCAATTTATCTTATTACAGTTTTCATCCTGTGATATTATTTGGCTTATGACTACCATCACTTGACCCCCAAATGGCATTTCTTTTGAAATTTGCTTATAATACAGGTTTTAGGGATTACTTTCTGGTACAGTAGAGCTCATAAATAAGTTCAAATATTTCTAAAACAAAAACATGTTAGTTGGTACAATTTTGGACGTAATGTAAGAAATGTTCCTTTGAATATTTTGGACTAAATTTGATTGGAAATAAGGCAGTAATGGGTTCCAATCAAATCAAGTTCAAAATATCCAACAGTATGTTTTATTTTGTTTTGGAAACATTTTAGGGTATTGCTTAGCTGTACTGTAGGAATTGATACATGTCAATGTTGCATGATCTTTTCAGTATAAATAGGTCCAGATTGTACCATAGATTCATGGAATTGGTAATCAATAACATCATTCAAATGTTCAGCTTTCTTAAATTTTCTCTTGTCTACTGCTTTAGTGAACATGATCTTCCAATTTCATAAAAAATATATGTACAAAATTTTGAATTTGTTAAAGGTACATATTCAAACCAAAATGCTTGAAAATAAAATTGTTGAAATTATATACTTTTAGAGGCTTAAAAGGTGTACCTCAATGTAATGAAACGAAATAAATCTTAACATGATTTCATTCCATATAAATAAATTTTGTATGTTTAGTTGTGAATTTGAATTAGGGACTCATTTGTGCCTCTCATTCAATTTGACAACTTAAAAAATTATATTAATTTATACGTAATGAAATCATCATATGCTAAGATTTATTTCGTTTCATTACATCAGGCACACGATTTAAGCCTCTAAAAGTATATAATTTTAACAATTTTATTTTGAACCATTCTGCTGTGAATATGCATCTTTAAGTTTTATGATTATATTGATTATATGTTTTCATTTTAAAGGACAGTGCCGCTAGAGAAAGCATTCCTTTACTCGGTTATGAAGTGAAGCTTGTGGACTGGGTATGGATGGTGTTATGTTTAATCATTTAACAGTTACAATAAACATATTACATATATTACTATCGAGTGCTAGACAATGGACTTTTCCAGTTTTAGCCATGCCCCGCTCATCTCTAGCTAAGCTCCACCCACACCTCGCCCGTGTTGGGATTGATCAATCCATGAACTCTCTGACTCAATTTTCAGAAAAATATAGAGGTAAGGTGTTGAATATTTTGAAACTAATTTGACTGGGTGCTGTTTCTTCCTACAGTACAGATCTTAGTTAGCTTTACTTAAACGCATCCTAAAGCTCGTTTAAAACGTGTCTGTATGGCATCATTTTCTCATCATTTTCTCGTAGTGATTTGCTTAGACATAGCGCGTTTGGTAAAATCTCAATACGCATCTTGCATTTTATCTTGACGGGTTAAAATTTTGACACTACGGGTTTGACATTTTGAATGATGGGTTTAACTTTTTGCCCTACGCGTTTAGTAGCGTTTGAAAATTTTACGATAAATTAAACGCGCCATCAATTCCAACTGCGGTTCTCCAGTTCTTTCGACGAGTCCTATGGCTAGAAGCAAATGGGTACTCAGTTCCTAGTCTAGGCAGAACCGCTTATCAGTACATGTTTCCCCCGTACATGTATCTCGCGTGCTTTGCAAACTTTGAGCGATTCATACAGCAGATTTTAACTTATTTATGTCAATTTGTGGCTGGATTTATCGGAAGATGTATTTAATTTAGTGGTTTTTTGCGGGATTCGTCTAATTTCTGTGTTTTTATAGTGGAAATCTCGATATATCTAATGCCGAATGGAGAATCATCTTGAACTGGAACACCATTCCATTCTGATGACATCATCGCATATATATTTAACCTCGTTATTTTTGATTGGCAGAGATATTGTTGGAAAAGCCATCAGTGGCAAATCTGGTTGGTTGAACTAATCTCATGACGCTTTGACAGTTGTGTACTATTAGACGACAGTAAAAAAGCAACATAAGCTAAACAAGGATTTCCAGATTTTGGCTGTGATCTGGACAAAAACCAAGTTGGATCCAGATTGGGTACAAATTTTAATCTATGGATATATCGGAAACAAACTGGTCAGATTTTGCTCAAATTTTAATAAAGGAGGTTGTGTGATCATACATTAAGATTTAACAACCCTGGAAGTGATCAAAAGAAAAATTATAGGCTGTGGGTTACAATCTCTGATAATTTGGCTCTATCTGATGATGGAAAGTACCGTAATTTCTCGACTAAAGGCCGCCCTCGAATATAGGACGCTGTCCCAAATTTGACCAAAATCTGCCCAAAAAACTCTTATATTCAAGTATAAGACGCTGTTAAATTTAGAAAAAACGTACCTTTAAAAAATCGAAAATTGGTATAAAAAATAACCATCACTCCGCGTCATGTTTAATGCATGACTAAAAATTATCATGATGTTAGAGAAATTATTAAATAGGACTGCCTAAATATCGTGTATCTTCAATAAAGATTGTTTATTACATCAAAATCAATCTAATTTTGGCATAAAATGTCTCCATGAAAACATCGAAATCGCGTGATATAAACAGATTGTAATGGCTCTTTTGCGTTTGGAGGCGCTGTGTGATCTTATGCGCTAACGGGAGTTGGTTATCTGGCTCTTTTGTGATTGGAGGCGCTGTGTAATCTTATGCGCTAACGGGAGTTGGTTATCAAACAGTTACGGGAACATTCAGTTCCTATCGCGCAATGATGATATATAGCAATTTCCGAGTTCCGAGTCCAGAATATTTATATCCGAGTACTCGCTCTAATTAGAATAAAGATCTTTTGCGATTGGAGGCGAATCACGTGATTTATACACGTATCTTTTCTCGACGCCATTTTATGTCAAATTCTGGATTAATTTTGATGTAATAAGTGATATGTATTAAAGAATAAGCAATATTTAGGCGCCCCAATTTAATAATTTCACTTCCGCTTGGTGTTTTTGGAGTATACATTAAACATAGTCGTCAGGCGGCGCGAATTGGCTAGGGTAACATTTAGTTCAATTTCCGTGGTATAATCTGTGACTTTTTAAGAAAAATTTCGAGCCAAAAATGTGCGGAAGGAATGTTCTCGATTATAGTACGCACCCCCCTTTCTAGTACATGTGTTTTGACCAAAAAACTGCGTCCTTTAGTCGAATTTTAACGGTAAGTGATACCTAGATTGTTTGGTCAATGGCGTGTTATAGCAATTGACCACGTTCACTACCCCAGGGGAGGAGCCAAATGTAATACAAGAAATGTGGCTGCAATGCAACCATGAATATCGACTTCATGACAGCAATGAACTCTGATGATTGACTTCAAACATAAATTAAATTTAGAAGGCTTATCAACAAGGGGGCCAAGGGCCTGTAACGGTATCCTGGACGGTGTATGGCAATAAGGGCTGCCAGCTGAGACGGCCGCTACTATGTCAAAAAAGGCTGCCTATAAAATATACCGAGTATGTACATACCTATCTATCTATCAAAACTGTTCAAAATATTCAGCATGTTGCCTGTATACCCTTATCTAATTTCCACTTCCTATTTTTCTTTTGAGATGAGGCGGACATAGAGGCGACCTGTCAAAATATCTCATCCTGATGACGGTTGTTGCTAACCACAGAATTATATAAAAAAATTCTGAATAGAAGTTCTAGAGCCAACTACTGCAGAATCCTTCCGCCAAATTATATATATGAGGATATGCATTTTGGCAATTTATGTCCAGCCAACTAGGCTTGCAATCCGTCAAGCGGTTAATGATCAGTAGCGTTTTGACAATTTCTGCTAAATTTTTCATAAAGTCAGATTTTCACACAAAAATTGACCAATCAAAATTCTGTATGCATGTGTTCGGAAGCCGAAAGCATTAGGGTCCTTCCAGCCAAATTAGTTTGAAATCCGCCAAGTGGTTAATGTATGTATGAGACAGGGCATCACACAATGATGTTCCGGCCAAAAGGTCAAAATCACTGATACGCATGGCAACCATCTGCTGTCCGCCGTCCATCCGTCAACTTATGTTTTTAAACATAAGTTGACGGATGGATGGCGGACAGCAAATGGTTGCCATGCGTATCAGTGATTTTGACCTTTTGGCCAGAACATCATTGTGTGATGCCGTGTCATTATAAGGAGGCATGTGTCCAAGTTTGGGACCAGTATGATCAACCAAACATGAAAGTTGAGCTAAACGCAAATTAGACGCCGCCGGGCGACATGCATGGTATCACAATAGCTCATTTTACTTCGTAGTTGAGATAAAAATGGCCTCTTGCACTCTATAGTAACCTACAACATTTGTTTGAATTCCATCCACCGCTTTCGGAGGAGTTACATTACACAGAGACTGGTGTGGATCGCTGAGAAAAATCTGGAGGTCTTAATGGGAAATGATCTGTGAGAGCAGGGGTTAAAATTAACATGAGCGCGAGGTTAGCAGAAATTGACCAGGGCTAGTACAACTTGTAACTGACCAACCCAATGGTAACAATTTGACATGTCAACTCTTTAATGGTCAAGGTGGTCAAAAAATTTGTCTATTGTGAGCAGAGCAAGACGACCAGTGGAATGACTGGCTCAATAATTGAGCCAGTCATTTCAGTGGTAAAATTTAAAAAATAGTCTTCCCTTGGTCTGCAAAGATTTGAAGGGCTATAGTAGAATCTTGTAATCACTAGTCCTATCTAAATGTAGTGACTCATCTGGCTTAATTTAAATAAACTATTGAGAGGGTGTCAAATGATGTGTGAGAGTGAGGGCAGGACTATGGGAAATCTAGATAAATCTGGAAGACACCAATCTCTGACTACATAAAATAAATGTTGTCAGCCAATCCACAATCATGTGGATGACCCACATACCAAATTTGGTTGAATTCCACCCAACTGTTTGGGAGGAGATAGCATGAGGAATGGATGGAGACAAATGTATCCTAATTTTTTCAAAACATGGAGATAAAGAAAGGACTCGAGGAGATTTTTAAGGTAGGTAGGTAATTAATTCAACGTCGTCATACTAAAATTATATTTTCTTTCGGATTGAGAAATTAGGCTACCACCATCATTTAACATGCCACATTGTTTTCAGGACCTGTCGGTGAAAGGGTTAAATATAGCAAAAGCTGGAATTGGCATGAGGATAAAACAGAAATTTAGATTTTCTAATGGATGGACACTTTTAGCTATGCCCCGTGCGACCGTGTGTTTGGATCAGTATGTACTTTGAATCCTGGATTCCAAATTTCATGGTAACTATAGATACAGCTAACCTGTTGAATATTTTGAAACTAATTTCAATTAATTTGACTGGGGTCTGTTGTTAAATATTCAACAGAATGTTTACTAAATAGTAAAGACATACAATTCGTACAACTGACTCTTAAAAGTTCAAAAGATTTAGCTACGTCAGCTTACATATGATGTAATTCATTATGACATCATATACATAACACTTTAACACTCATGCAGGGTTTTGCGGAGGCAGGGCCCTTGCACCATTTAGTGCTCTAAAATTCACACCATCCAATCATTACCTTCACACTTGGTTCATTGGCCTAATGGAGTTTAGGATATAGATATCTTCCATGTATGTACTTGATCCAACATTTGTCAAATTGACCCATGATTTCTTGAGGAAGTGGGACAGTTCACCCTACTAAGCAACCGGATCGGCAGAACCCGGCTCATATCATCCAAAACCGGTTTCTACAGTGGTGTTGAGAAATATTTATTTGCAGCCCAAGAAAAGGCTATTTTTGAAAATTTATCACTGGAATGACTGTCTCGATAACCGAGCCAGTCATTCCAGTCATAAATTTTCAAAAATAGTCTTCTCTTGTTCTGCAAATAGATATTTTCCTATCGGTCATTGGTGGTCTGACTTGAATCAGTCTTTCACTCTCCTGACATGCGCGATTCACTGTCCTCAGCGGTCACTCACCTGGAAACACCAACTCTCCACCGGAAAACTTTGAAGTCTAGATGCTCTCCGAGAGCAGCTGAGGCGTTTCCAGGTATAAAAAGGCTTAAGGACTGTTTTGTTGTCTATGAAATTTAAATATTTTTTTTAATAGTTTCCATAGAATTTTTTCCTTCAAACTTCACATCACCTGAGTTGTAACCACCATGCATGCCACCCAGAAAAATTAATGAATGATCCAGCATGTTTATCAGGTACCACTGTACCACCATGCATGTCACCCGACCAAATGAATGAATAAACTGGCATGATTATAATCGTGCTCGTTTATTCTAACAAATATTATCGGTGAGGTATGTGGTGGTATAGTGAATATCACTATGAGCAATGTACGCTGTACTCAGACAGAGTGAGATTATAGTAGCTAATTTATTATTGTGGCGTGAGACTGAGTGGTGGTAGTAAACACTTGACCGGGCAGTGCACCAGTATCATGTCAAAATACATGTAGCATTCTATCATTTGTGTTGGTACACTTTTTAATAATTTATTACATAATGTACTTGTACCAACAGATAGAGTGCTATTTTGTCATGCTACTATTACAGTGCTAGGTCAGGTGTTCACTACCACCGCTCAGTCTTACTTATAGTTTTGCCCAATGGAAGAATCCAGTTTTAGCTATGCCCCGCCCATCTCTAGCTAAGCTCCACCCAAGCTTTACCTGCATTGGGATCGATCTCTGTACTCTCTGAATCTCAAATTCCTGAAAACTATACATGTAAGCTGTTGATATGACAGCAACACCTCCCAGTCAAATTAGTTTTAAAATACTCGACATCATTTTTATTAACCCTTTAATGGTCATGCCGACCAAAGCTGGCCTCTGTTATGGCCTTGTGGAATGTCCATTTACAGGCCAAGAGAATAGAATTTTCAAAAATTCACCACAAATGACTGGCTCAATGACCACGCCAGTAATTTGTCATAAATTTTCAAAAATTGCATTCTCTTGGCCTCTAATTGGACATTCAATAAATGGATATTAAAATTTTCTTCACCAAATTTGTCCATTAAAGGGTTAAATAGAATACATATAGTTCATCATCAATTAAGTGTCTGTGAAGATTGACGAACTTATCTACGTCATTCATTATGTCATTGATTATGTTGTCATCCTTATGCATCATGTAGTTGATTATGACATTATGATTGATGGATAAAATGGAATGGTCCATTATGTAATGCTTATAACTCCCTGTGTAATCATATTTGTTTCACTTTCTATTTCAGCTACTGTTGAAACATAGCCAGACCACAAACAAATGTTGCAAAAATAAACGTACAAAATCTGGAACAGTAGGACAAAAATTTGAAAGACCACTATCAGTAATATATGACCTGTGACCAGCAACATCATTCATCAACACAGACAGTAGCATAACCATAAAACACCGCTGATAACCAGCATGGGCAATATTATATAGGACCAAGATAGTTTACTTTTGTTCTAGAGACTGGACTTGTATTGTTATTGATCATCGATAACAATACAAATCTCAAAACCAACAGTAAAGTAAACTTAATCTTGGTCCTATATAATATTGCTCATGCTGGTAATCAGTGGTGGTTTGCGCTACTGCCTGTGTTCGTGATTGTTTGAGCAAACTGCATTATATCAATATGACAGCATTCAATAACAATGACATTAAACTTTTTTAAGTGAATGAATAAACAATTTAATCAAATCCAAAATGACCTGGTTTGACTTATTTACTGTATGTAAGTAAAGGTTGTATGGTGTTTTCATCATTTCTTTGATCTTCAGTGGAACAAGGATTGAGAATTTTTCCCCACTGTGAACAGCAGAACAAGGTAGTTAAAGGTAAGTAAAGCTCCAGCTTTACAACCCTTTACTGTCCAATATTTGTCAAGAAAATTTAAATTTCTGCTGAACCCTTTAATGAGTAAATTTGGTCAAGAAAATTCCAATTGTCTCATAAAATGTCAATTTGCTGATCAAGAGTATTCTGGGAGCCAGTCATTCCAGTAATAAATTTTCAAAAATAGTATTCTCTTAGTCAGCAAAAGGGCATTTCTCAGGAACGCTGCAGAGGCTGGTTATGGCTGATTTGACCATTAAAGGGTTAATAAATGCCCATTTGCAAGCCATGGCAATTTTTTAACATTTAGAACTGTAATGACTAGCTTGGTTATCAAGCCAGTTATTCCAGTGGTAAAATCTTAAAATAGTCTTCTCTTGGCCTGCAAATGGTCATTTCTCAAGACAATTTGATTTCAGAGGCCAGTTTATACCATTCACTGAGTCACGGTAAAAAAATAATTCTTGTTCTGCATATGGACATTTCTCAAGGCCACCACAGAACATGTTTTCACCAGCTGGAGTGTTAAAGGGTCAATTGCTAAAATGTACAATTCTTATAACAGTGACTAACTACTAACTCTTGGTATGTTATTGGTATATCTAATCATGTTAGTTAGAGCTAATTCAATATAACAAACTTTAACAGTTAATTAAATTCAAACGGCACAAACAAATGATCATGGTGAATGCACCAAAATAGCCCAAACTTCAGGGCAAACTCTTTGTCACTGATTGGAGAATTTCACTTCAAGAGTATACTTACCTCCCTAATACTTTTGATATTGCTAAATATTGGCTTTCACTCAATAAACACTCAGATTTAAAACAGTTAGGTGCCCCTACTGGGCAGGGAGTCAGAGCGTAGTCTGGCGGATGCCAGCCCCACCACCGCGCATGCGCAGACTAGCACTACCTCTTTGCTAGATTATTGGCAGAGAGAACACACATGTCTTTTTGTGCAATAGCTTTTTCCTACTCTTAAACTGTTTAAGTGGTGTTGTTTTGGAGTGATAGTATCTGATTTGGATGGCAGGAAGGAACACTTCGCCAAAGGAGGACTTAGGACCTTTAAATCAGGTGACTTCTAGTAAAATTAGCGAGTTTTCTTCCCGGTGTATTGTGTTTCCGGGACTCGCGTTTACCGTGATAAGCGCCTTGGTTAGTTGGTTTATGTCAACTCGGTGCTACCTAAGGCTAATTTCTCTTTCTGTTTATGTCCACAGGTCTGTATGACGCTAGGTGGTGACATCACAGCAGCAGAGAGTTAGTTTTCTCTCCACCATGGTTCCATTTCCTACTAACACTGTTAGGTTATCTAACCAAATGAAAAATTATGTCCAGTGAGTTGGAGGCCTAGTATAAAGGTCTTCTCACTTTGCCCTCTTGATCCAATTCCTTCCCCATGAGGTGGAGAGAGTTAAGAGGCGTGCAGATGGTGGAGTTCTCCGGTTCGTTACGTTGGATGGTTTGTCTATACAAAGTGTCAGGTATCTAGTTATTGATAATGTGGTGATGTTAATTATTGTAAACAAACAAAGGGAGATAATTAACATTTTTGCCAGAAAAGACTTATCTATATGTATCTGATGGTTGTGTAGTCAACTTATCCATTCAGCATACAATTCGTCCTTGCACTTGGATGTTTTGTTGGGATCGAATTTTTCCTGTCACGGGATTAATGACGTCATAATCAGCCTGGCTATGTATTTATCAGCAATTCAAGCGCTATGCTGGTTTCTGATGTATATTGATCTTTATGATCGTTTTTCCTTCTCTTTGAGTTGGATTGAGTTTCTAAGCTTAACTAGTTGCTCATACTCCTTGTCCTTTGCCCTGTTTCAGGGACCGGGTTGCGCGTCCTGTGGATGTTTTCTACATGAAAAGTTCTGGCCGCATCTGTGCTATCAATGTAGCCCTTGTGGTCCCTTGGTTAATTGTGACATATGTAAGCACTGGGGGGGCGAGTTAATGTCCGAATTCTTGTGCTGCTTACAGGCGACGGACAAGGTGGTAGAGGAGGAGAAGAAGAAGAAGCGGAAACGAGAGGTTGTAAGTAGGAAGGGTAAGGGGAAGGTCTCGTCCGCGGTGGATATGGAGGCCTTCCGGACCGAGATGTTGGGAGAGATGAAGAGGACAATAAAGGATTTGCTTCGTGGCATGCTTCCTGGACCAAATCCTTTACTGTCCTCATCATCGGCTTCGGAGCAGGTAATCCCCGCCTCTGGATCGATTTTCCTTAGTCCGCTTCCGTTGTTCGACGATTCAGAGGTGGCCCCATTAGAGGGGGCGTTCCACGGCCCTGGCAGCAGGCTTATTGCCGCGCCGATAGGGGACCGTGGACGGTTGTCGCTGGAACCCGCGGGCTGCTTATCAGTCCAGGGGTATCCGCACGCCGCGGTGGCCAGTACCTCCTATGGCACCGTTCCTGGTCAGCCCGGGTTAGCTCTCTTTGCTGACCCGGGGTCTAATCTTTCTGACCAGGGTGATGAGGATTACCTGCTAGGGTCGCCGTCTGACGACGTGGACATGGATGAAGACGTTTGTGCACCCCTCGCGGGGAATACAGGCGGCTTCTTCCACGGTTTTACTCACCCTGGAGTAAAGTCCGCGGCTCAGGTGGTGGCCCAGGGCGCTGCTGATGGCCAGCGGTACCGCATACCTCGGCTTGCCGAGGGTGTTGCTGGTGCTGGCCGGGCCCGTGGTGGGGCGGTATATACCCCGCGCTCTGCCACGGTGCCTGCTCCTGGTCAAACCAGTGATATTCTCATGCCGGTGCTGTCAGGCCCGCATGTTTTCCCTGGCTTGCCAGGTGTATCAGCGTACCCGCCGTCAAGCTCTACTGCTTGCGCTCAGGAGGAAGACGAAGGACCCCGTCTTGTAGAGCGCTCGCAGTTAGCCACGGAGGAGGATTGGTATGACGCTTGCCAGTGGTTGGTGAGCGTTAGGCCTGATCTGCCCGTGGAGCAGTCGGCTAGCCAGCGTGACCACAGGCCGTGGTTAGCTGGCAAACCGACTGATAACGCTATGCCTTCTCTGCCGCTGGCGGAGCATGTCGTTGACATGTTCAAGGCGGCGGAGTCGTCCATTAACTCGAGTGGACGTCTCGCGAAGGCCCCTCGCGAGGTGGCCAGGCGTTGTCGCATCGTGCCCCTGGATTACCAGCGGTACGGTGTGGTACCCAAGCCCAGCGTGGATGACCGCGCGGCTTTGGGTGAGGATGCGCGGCCAGGCTCCCGTTCTGACACGGGGGTCTTGTGCGCGAACGCGTTGCGTTCGGCGAATACCGCGTTGCGTGATGCGGAGGAGAGTGGGAGGGCTTCGATTGCCGCTCTGTCCCACGTCTCCCAGCTGTTACAGGGGGTAGTAACGGCATCCGCATCGCGCCAGCCAAGCCCGGTCACGGTCCAGCGAGCCATCCAGGATGGTATTAACCTGGCGCTGGACTGTATGACTCGGGCGGTGACCAGGAGTGTCCGGGCAAGACGCACGTTTGCCCTGGACAATCTGTGCCCGTCTCAGGACCTGTACAATAGGCTACTCCGTACGCCTATGACGGGTCCTGGTCTTTTTGGAGGTGAGGGATGTCGCCACCTCCAGGAGACGGTCACCCTGGTGAATAACCAGAGGGCGCTGCGCGAGCAGTTTGAGATGCTGCGTCGTGCTAACGTTCGCGCCGCGGCCCCTGCGTATCGTCCCCTGCAGGCTCGAGGTGGTGCTGGCCAAGTCAGAGGCCAGCCACCGTCGCAGCGTCGGCCTCGGCCGCGTGCGATTCGGCCAGCAGCGAGGGGGGCGCAGGTTCCTCAGGCGCCGTCAGCCAGGCAGCCGCCCGCGCACCAAGGTGCGCGCGGGGCGGGGCGGGGCGCGCGAGGATCTGGGCGTGGTTATCGGTCCTGACAGGACGCTTACCGCGGTAAGAACCACTCCGGTGTGTATGGCGACGGAGACAGTGCCGCTCTTGCATGCCTTGTGTCCACCGCGGTCCCTAGGTGGACCGGTGGGAGGCCGGCTAGCCGACCACATGCAAGAGTGGGAACGGTTAACTCAGGACCGTTTAGTCTTGCGATGGCTTTCCGTCGGGTATCATCCAGAGTGGATGACAGGCCCGCCGTCGCGACTGTCTCTAGTGCCAGTCTGGACTCCCATTCCGAGAGAGCCAGAGCAAAGGTTGTGTATCGAGGAGGAGATAAATTCCCTCGTACAAAAAGGAGCTATTCAGCCGGCACAAAGGTGTCCGGGCTTCTATTCAACCCTGTTCTTAGTAACAAAACGCACCGGAGGGTGGAGACCGATTCTCAACCTCAAGCCATTGAACAAGTTCATCGAGACGCCCAGTTTCAAGATGGAAACGGTGCGCTCGGTGTTGGCGGGGTTGGAGAGGGGGATGTGGACGGCGTCGATAGATTTGAAGGACGCTTATTTCCACATCCCCATCCACGGGAGTTTCTGTCGCTTCCTGAGATTTGCATTCCAGGGCAGACAGTGGGAATTCAGGGTGTTGCCCTTCGGAATTTCCACGGCTCCTCGGGTTTTCACCCGTGTGGTTCTTGCGATCACAGCATACCTCCGCAGGAGAAGCATAGCAGTCCACACGTACATAGACGACTGGCTGTTGAAAGCGCACACCCGGGAAAGTTTGTCGGCCAATCTGGAGATTGTTTTGAAAACTCTCACAGACTTAGGCTGGATGATCAATTTCCCAAAATCAGAGCTGACTCCATCCCAGAAGTTTGTTTACCTGGGGATGTTCTTCGATCTAGAGACAGGATATGTTTATCCTACTCAGGAGAGAGTTCAGAAACTCATCTCATTAATTCAGTCAGTGTGCGACAGTCGTCATGTCCTGGCACGGGTTTACTTGAGAATGCTGGGGTTGATGGTTTCATTGGAACCAGTCATTCCTCAGGCCGCCTTACGCAGGCGGCCGATCCAGTTATTTCTCATGACACAATGGACCCAGAGTACAGGTTCGCTGGACTCGAATGTGTCAGTGTTGGCGCCTCTCATTCACCACCTGCAATGGTGGTTGAATACAGAGAATCTCTTGCCGGGGGTTTTGCTAACCCCTCCCCACCCTCAGGTGACTGTGTATACAGATGCATCGATGGAGGGCTGGGGAGCTTGCCTGGAAGAATCCACGATATCAGGGCTTTGGAATCTGGAACAGTCAAAGGAACATATAAATCTACTGGAGCTAAAAGCAGTAGTCCTGGGCCTGGAACATTTCTTACAGAAAGTTCAGGGCAAGATTGTTCTTATTCGTTCAGACAACTCAACAGTTGTGACTTACATAAACCGCCAGGGCGGAACGAAGTCGCCCAGTCTCTGTATGATGACATGGAAACTGCTTTGTTGGTGTCTGGATCACCAGATTACCTTGAAAGCAGTTCATATTCCGGGAAGGTTAAACCTGCTAGCAGACTCATTGAGCCGAAGGATGAGTGTTTTACCCACGGAATGGCAACTAAATCAATGTGTGGCGGATCGTCTGTTCGACCATTGGGGGAAACCCAACATCGATTTGTTCGCAACGAAGAAGAATGCGAAGATGACGACGTACGTCTCTCCGATTCCGGATCCAAGCGCTTTCGCAACAGATGCGTTAGCTATCAGCTGGGGGAGAATGTATGCATACGCATTCCCTCCAGCAATCCTGATTCCAAAAATTCTTCAGAAAATCAGACAAGAGGAATGCCAAGTGCTTCTGATCGCCCCGGATTGGCCAAGCCGATCATGGTATACGGATCTGCTGGACCTTCTGGTCTGCAATCCGGTTCCTCTGCCTCTGATGGACGATATTATCTTCCAGGGCAAGGCCCTTCACAACAATCCGTCAATGTTCAGATTGACTGCATGGATGTTGTCAAGGAATCTAGAATTAAGGAGGGCTTTTCTGAGCAAGCAGCCATGTTTATGGCCAAAGCCAGGAGGGGGTCAACCTCCAGAGCATATAATTATAAAATCAACAGATTTGCAGAATGGTGCTCAAAAAGATGTATTGATCCAATGGATTCATCTATTCAAGTAGTAGCTGATTTCCTCTGTCACCTCTATGATGCCTATAGCCTCAAGCCTAACTCTATTGCTGGTTATAAGTCAGCATTAATGTCTGTTATTCCTTGCTTGGCTAAGAGGGGAAGTGATGAAGTAAATACATTAAATGTATTAATTAAAGGCATGGGCAATCTAAGACCAAGGAATCCACCTGTGATTCCGTCTTGGAGTTTATCGCTAGTGCTTCAAGTACTAGGTGATAAGCCTTTTGAACCACTTAGTTCCATTTCTATGAAACTATTAACACTGAAGACTGTGTTTTTAATTGCTGCGGCCTCGGCTAGGCGTAGGAGTGAAATTCATGCCTTATCAGCCGAGGATGACCGTTTTGTGGTTTCAGGGGAAGGCCTTAAGCTGCTACCTAGGATTAATTTCTTGGCTAAAAATCAGTCGTTGAAATATCCAGGTCAACCTATTATTTTGCCTGCTTTAACTAGATATGATCCTAATTCTAAAGCATGGTGTCCCGTCCGGGCGCTGCGCCGGTACAAACAACGTACGGCGGAGTGGCGCACCGACCAGTCAGCGTTATGGTTGTCATATATTGAACCCCATGGCAGGGCTTCTAAGGACACCATTTCCAGGTGGATTGTGGAATGCATTCAGTTTTGCCATAAATCCGCCACCGGGAAGCAGGTTGACGTGGCCAAGGCTCACAGTGTCCGCGGCGTAGTGACATCCACGGCCCTATTTAATGGGGTCCCTGTGGATGATATTATGTCGGTGGCTCAGTGGCACTGTGAGTCAAGTTTTACAGACCATTATCTCCGTGACACCTCTAATCCTCTCGCCTTGTCGATTTTGAAAAAATAACTCGGTCTATATTTTTTGAGGAGGTTTTTCCTCATTACTTATATATTTCACAATTAATTTATGGAAACACCCACTTTTTTGGGCCTGCATCAGTCTTTACCAATGGGAAGATGATGTCAGCAGCCATTTTCAACAAGGTCAGTCTTGTTCATGTGTTGTCCGTTGTTGATTGTATTGTCACGATTACCCGTTATTAATATGGTGATGGTTTGTGTATTTGTGTGGTTCATTGTTGAGAGTTACGAAAATGGAGCTTTTTCGTCTCTGTCCTGTAGTACATGGCACTTGTACGTAGAGAGCGTATAGGACATTGAGGTCAGGCGACTCTTCCTCCCAGGAAGGAGGGGGGGGGAGCGCATATGACATTCGGTCATCTCTCATACATCGGTAGTGTTATCCGATGGTTAGTCAAATCCTGACTGTTTTTTCTTACAGTTTCAGAAGTTTAAGTGCCTTAAACGCAGAAAAGCGTATTGGGATGAGCTGGTCTTTTGACCTCGCCTCCCTCCCGCCAGATTCACTTTCGAATTCTGGCAATATCAAAAGTATTAGGGAGGTAAGTATACTCTTGAAGTGAAATAAACGAAATCTAGGATTTCTTTTTTCACGAGAGAGTTGATACTTACCTCCCTAGATACGGACCCGGCCTCTCCACCCCACAGAGGCTCGGTCTTCAGGCTCTTAATAGTTGCATGTGTGTCAGCCAATAATCTAGTCAGAGGAAGTGCTAGTCTGCGCATGCGCGGTGGTGGGGCTGGCATCCGCCAGACTACGCTCTGACTCCCTGCCCAGTAGGGGCACCTAACTGTTTTAAATCTGAGTGTTTATTGAGTGAAAGCCAATATTTAGCAATATCAAAAGTATTAGGGAGGTAAGTATCAACTCTCTCGTGAAAAAAGAAATCCTAGATTTCGTTTAGTTCACTCAATCTGTAGTGTACCAGCTTCAAGTTCATCTTCAAGTCTTTCCTTCCAGTAGTCGTGGCTTCCTCATCATCAAACATGTCATCATCAGAAGATTCACTGTCCCACACATTAGCTGTCTCACCATTACTATCAGTGTCTGATTCCACGTTTACAATGCCACGATGAGTGATATTTGGTTTAAAATATATAGCACAATATATAGCCAGTAATATACTATATACATGTACTGTTAGGCCCTATGACCTGACAGAAGCTGTTATGGTCATACACCGCCCTCGGACTTTAGCGCAGAAATCAAACACACTATTCATAGTCTCGCACATCCGGGCATCTTGAATTCGGCCGCCATTAAAATTGGGGCAAAGTTACTACATGCTAAAGAGGACTGCCCATACAAACTCATTGTTTACATTTTCCTTGATGTTCAAACCATTAAATCCTGTGTCTGAGAATCTGTAATAACCCTGTCAGGTATCAGAAAACATGAAATCATGAGTGAATTTCGCAATATATTAAAGAAAGTGTAATTAAGGTTTAACGGCCCATTGCTCGTAATGTTAAATTAGCCCCTCTGAAAATGGCATATCTCCCAGGGTATTATGGGAAATTTGATTGTGATGAAGTCATTGTGATTCTATGAATATAATACAGGGTGGGAATATCGCCTCCAACAAGGGAGTACTACTATTGCATTAACAATTTCAAAAGACAAGAGAAAATAATAAATTTGTTACGAATGTGTCAAAATTCTGGTGAATATTTTGAAACTAATTTGACTGAAAGCCAGCTTCCAGTCAAATTGCTTTCAAAATATTCAACATACTTATATAATGACTGTAAAAGTTGAATTCTGGGATTTCAGGTTCAAATGGGTAAAATGTGATAATTCATTGGTTTAGATTTGGGGCCTACTTCCCTGATAATGCACGTTACTAGACCAATATTGGCCCAGTAACCTGCATTGTCATTCTTGTTTTAGTAAATGTGATGTCACCGATAATGAGAAAGTTATTGATTGTCGCAAGAGAGCCGCAGACACAAAAATATATATATATATAATATCCATTTCGTCCTGGTCGCGAAAAAACAATGTTGAAGATAAACAATCCGATAAACTCGATCATCGACTCGTGTCTTTGTTTACAGTTTTCGAGATACCTAACTTCAAGCACTGTCAGTAATAAGCCTGAGTTAAGATGCCTAAGCGGTCAAATATATAGGCATCACACTTTCTGATTGGCAGTTTCGCTATTCCGTGTTATCTGTCTACTTGTTAGTCTGTGGCGTACACGAAATGTGGATTGATGAATTGCACACACAAAAATATGTTATTTTCTAAACAGTTGACTCCATCTTTGCTAGATCTGATTAAATATGCGTGTATTCTCGACCAATCGGATGGTGATACTCGTTGCCGAAAACGGGTAATAACGTTATGTACTCGGATACTCCTGGAGTGAGTTCAGGAAGGCGAATGTTCGGCGAACGTTTGCGTTCTACGCGGTACAGTGTTCAGTTAATAACGGAAAATGTTTTTCGCGGTCCTGAACGCACCCCAGGCACGGGTAAAACAACTATGTGCGCATGTGCATGTCTATGTAAAAGCGGAGATTTTTGGTTACATATTATGTATGAAATAGCGAAATCGAAAACAACCGAATGTCAGGTTTGCAGATTTTGTAAATCGCTTCCCTTTCCGTTATAAGACAAATTTGGCATAACACTAGCTGCAACTGGTGCATATATTGTTCTAAAAAGTTATGCCTATTACGTCGGCTCAAATTAGACTATATTGTAATAAACCCATTTCAGAGAATATCTTTGTTTATTCATCCAGATTTCAAAAGAAATTGTGGATTGAAAATTTATTAAAATATACGCACAGTCATCACACTAGCTTCATACTCAGTAAAGAAAAGAATACCCAGGTGCGGAGTTCACACACATCCATTTTATACAAAATTACGATTGATTACGATGATGACATTTCGACAATTATCATTTACAGCCACAAAAAAAAGCTAAAGGCGATGCATGTACTTAACACATATACGGCTCCAATTGCAATTTAAATTTACATGTTCGGGTCCTAGACAGACTATAGACCGATTCCACTTTATGTTTAATGATGCGTAGTAAGAATCTTTGTAGCGTTAATGAATGCATTTGATTGCACGTTTGACTTTTTCCGTGACGGGTTTAAAATATTTCATGATACGTTTAACATATTGTAGGACGGGTTAGACTTTCCGTTAGACGCGCCTATAAAATGAATAAAATGCGTTTGGTGTTTGGCCACACCTGGAAACGCTACGAGGTTTTGACGCGAAAAACAGTAAAGCTAACTAAGATCTGTACTGTATAGTTTCAAAATATTCGACAGAATGTTTATTAAATAGTAAAGACAGACAATTTGTACAACGTGTCAGACTATTAAGTGTTAAAGACAGACTAAATCGAGTCAGTCATGATGTAATGATTATGACATCATCCTACATGTCACTTAGTTGATTATGACGTGATGTGATTGACTGAGGAAATGGATTCATGAATTAGGTTAACTCTCTCATGCAGATTCTTGGCCTGCAAATGGACATTCAATCAGCAAATGTTTTTAATTTCCTTACTAAATTTAAAGGGTTATCCCGGTGACCATCAAATTTGTTCCAGAAAATGATTTTTCTCATGGAAACTATCAATTTGCAGAACAAGAGAAGATTATTATTTTTAATTTACCACTGGAGTGACTGGCTCAGTTACCTAGCCAGTCATTCCATTGGGAAAGTTTAAAAAATATTCTTCTTTTCAATCTCTTGGACTGAAAATGGACATTTCTCAAGATCACTGTAGAAGCCGTGTTTAGCTAGTTTAGCGCGAACAGGTTAACATTGTGGGTTATTCTGTTTGGCAAAATATGCTAGTCAATAGGAAACTGGTGAAATTTTGAAAGCAGTGTTACTGAAAGCTGTTGCTGCCTTAGGCAGCAACAGCTTTCAATAACATTGTTTTCAAAATTATAGCAGTAACCTTTCAAATGGCAGGCTTATATTTCAAAACTTAAAGCTAAAAATAATTGCTTACTCTATCAATTAAGGCCAAGGATATATTTATAAGCGCTAATAGAATTTAATGGTTCTTATCCCGGCTCGATATTAGCTAATCCAGGATAATTTCAATGATTTCCCGATCTCTATTTTAAACAGAAATCTTTCAAATTCATTCAATATTCATAGGTCTGTCTGTGTTGTCACCGATGTTGGCACATTTGGCATTTTATTTGACAAATTGAAACCATGATGATTGATGGTGTTATTTTAATCCACTTAATATCAACATTGTCAGAAAATGTTTTGGTGTGCAGTGTTAGAGCTAGGGGAGTTTGGAAAAATGATAATGGTATGTGTGATCATATCCAGAGATGCTTGTAAAACTACTAACTTGATCATTGGGTGTCATCTCTATAAAGATTTAAGTGTATATGACAAGAGTTTCTAGAAATTAAGGTTCAGAAGTTAATTCCATCTTGATAGGCATGTGAAAGAAAGTGAAGCATATCTTAGAGGTATTGACTTCTAGCTCGAGACATTTGATCCGAGGCTATTACTCTATATGCCTGAAGTTTGTGTTAGTATACATGCCCAAGTTTCAGCAAAATCATCCTATATATTACTTTATTGTATGGGCGTCAGTGTACTAAATCAGTGAAGTAGCGATTTTCAACTGATTCTTATTTTCAGAGATTAACGCATTTAGCCACAAGCTACCAGACGTACGTAAATCAGATTAGTCTGACCGTAATTCTGGCTGTCAAAGGTCATTCTCCACTTGGTGTAAATGCTGCTAAGAAATCATATTTGCTGAAATCTTAATCATTGCAATACAGGTGTCTTAATTTCAAGACAACTATTCATAACAGCTGTTGAATATTTTGAAACTAATTTCATTGGAAGCTGCTTCTTGTACCATAAAGAATTCATAATTTCTTATGTGCAAGGGTTCAATAGCTGAGATGCGGTGTGGCAGTTGCTTTTTGGAGTAATATTTTTGTTTTTCCTTGAACAGTGGTTTGAGCATGCGGAACCGGGTTTGGTATTCCAGTTAAAACATACAAATCTGGATCCCTTGATCTTTAGAACTGAGAGCAAATGTACAGCTGAAAGGTATGTCCTACTCACATCACTTCATTATCACAGTATACATGCTTGGGTTAACCCTTTAACCCTTGAATTTAATCAAGAAAATTTTAATTTTCTCATAGAAGATGTCTGTTTGCAGACCGAGAAGACTATTTTTGAAAATTTACCACGGAATGACTGGCTCGGTTATCGAGCCAGTCATTCCAGTGGTAAACGTTAAAAAATAGTAGTCTTTAGGTATGCAAATGGCTATTTCTCAAGACCGTTGCAGAAACCGTTTTTGGCTCATATGAGTGTTAAAGGGTTAATATGATATGTAGGAAGTATTGGGAAGTTGCTCAATGGATAGGATGCCCCCCCCACCCTACATATTAATGGGAATGGTTTGAGTATTCAGGGGTCACTTACACCCCACTGCATTATAATTTGAAAATTTGTTGGTGTGAGAAGGCATTTTCTACTTCGAATAATACTTACCAGATGTACTATTATGATAATGTCTATTATCTAGTCTAGCTTAAAATAAACAATTAAAACTCCGCACTCTCCTGGTCCTGCCCATACTGTGTCCGGGAATTACCATAGCCCCAGGTACCGAGTCAATTCACAATCACAGTCAGATTCGTCTATTTTGCTGACTTGGATAGTCACGTTTTTCTAAGCTCGTTAAATTCTCAATTTGAACGGAATTACAGCGTTGTTGGAGGGTTCTCTTACGGCATCATGGAAGAGAAAGGAAAATCATCTCAGGGGCAGGTTGTATCAATCTAGAATTTATACATTCGTGCCGTAATGAATGATTGAGTTTTCCTTAAATTGGCACATTATCTTAAAATGGTAGCCATTGTTGGAGTCGCTCCGGTACGTTTAACTGTTTAAGCATTATGCGGGTACTCGGTTAATTTCTCTTGTGACTCGGTTCCTTCCAAGATAGATGCGCTCTTAGCCAAGATTGCGGCGCCCATGAATTATGTTTGCTTTCGGCTTGGCATGTCTGTGCACCCTAATTGTGCCGAGCTTTAGTCTTCTCTTCATTGATGAAGGTGTTTGTAGCGATCGGTACATTCTTCTTGGCTATTTTAGCGGTTAGTTAATTACCAAGCCGTGTTTATTAATTTTCACTCTAAAAAATTTCAAATATCTCCTGCCTTAAGTCTTGATTATCATTAATTTAAGAGAAAGTTAATGTTTCTAAGTAATTCTAATATTACAATCAAGTCATTGTGCGCTTGCTCGTCATCTATGTCATGTGCAGCATTTTAATTCTTGCTTTGTGTTCACAGAGGGCTAAAGGCCTGGATACTTTTTGTACCAAATGCAATCGGTTCATGAAACGGAGATTTGCTGATCACCACTGCGTAGCTTGCGCGAAGTCCGTGCGATGTTTGTGTGAAGTGGTCGTCGGAGTTAGTGGCAGAGTCCGACTGTGATCGGCGTGCGCGACTGGACAGAATCGCGAGGGACAAGGCGGCCAAGGCAGATCAGGCATCCAAGAGGCTTGGAGGAGTGCCTGAATGAAAGAATGGACTCAGCTTTGGGTGTGTGGGCGGCCCAGTTTAAAGCCATGTTTGAGTCCCTGCAATCCACGATCCCGTCGATGCAGTCTGTTGCAGGAATACCGTTTGGTGGTCCGGCCAGTGCTGCAGAGGGTGTTGCACCTATACCTCCTGTTGCATTGGCTCAAGAGCCGACGGCAGAGGAGGAAGAGCTTTTGCTCATGGAGGATTCCGGCATGCCGGATATCTCCGCAATGGCTGTACGTGGTACATCCCAAGGTTCTCCTTCGGGCTATGTACGGGTCTGCCAGCCGGGTGGTGATGTTGACATTCCGTCTGGCATCTTCCATCCGGATTTTGTTCAGCCCGTGCTGCCGTTGGAGTCGTGTTTGACGGCTTCTGACGGCATCCCGGCGCCGGTGGTTATGGGTTCCATCGGGTTTCCGTTGGCCACCGTGAGAAATGCGGAGTCCTTTGTTGGATGAGTCGTCCTTCTCCACCGAGGCTGAATGGGTGCAGGTCCTTGAATGGATGTCCGGCCGTCTCGGGTTGTCATCGGATCAAGGATCTCAGCGCGATCTGGCAATGGAGCGGATGTCAGAGCGAGCGGCTAGCGCTCTGTTCAGTGGCTCTTCTGCCATGCCTGCTCTGCCTTTGGATACGTTGACCTCTGACATGTTGGAGGTGGCGGCATATCATATGGTCCAGCCGGACTTTACGCTTCCAAAGGCCCTGAAAGGGATTAGGAGTAGGGTCTGTTTTCCGGAGCAAGCCTACCATCAGTATGCCCAAGTCCCACGGCTTTCCGTCAGGGAGAGAGAGAGGCGCTGAATAGGCCATTGGTTGGCAAAGCTAAGGGACGTTCTCGTCCATTAGTTTCACAGTCAAACAAAGATCCTTTCAATGATTTGACCGTCATTGAGGATGCGGCGAGAGCTGCCATGGCGGTGCTTTCGCATGGCTGTACCGTCCTGCAGGGTATGCTGACCTGCATGGCGGAAGGTGGGGTGGTGCCAGAGGCTGCTCCCGGAGTTATCCGGGACACCATGCGCCTATCTCAAGATTGCTTGGCCAGGGTGATCACGAGATCATTGGCTGAGCGACGGAGAATGGTTCTCGATTTCGTGGAACCAGGACCTGAAATGAGGGCTGCGTTGTGTTCCGCGCCATTCATAGGTCCAGGCTTGTTCGGCGGCTCGGCACGGCAAAGCCTTATCCAAGGTCGCTTCAATGGTTGCGGAACAAGAAGTAGTCGGCAAGTCGTGGAAGTCGACGAAAAGGACTCAGCCGCAACAGTCCTACAAGGAGCACCGACAGGAGCAGCAGAGGCAGCGCCAAAGATCGCCCTTCCGTCTTTCTGGCCGTGATACCCGTCGGGCATCTGGTTCTCAAGGTCCTGGTCGTTCTTCTTCATACAAGTCCTCTAATAAGAGGTCGTATGAGGAGGATAGGAACGGTGGCGGTTCGGGTCGCGGCGGCGGCTACTGTAAGGATAGCCATGGTGGCGGTTCCGGACCGTCGTTCTCCAAGAAGCCACGGGGTGGCCGTGGGGGGGGCGGTCCTGACGGGTTTCTGGCGGGATCCGCTCCGGTATGACCAGGAACGAGGGGAGTCGAAGATCTTCACCCAAGCGAATTAACGTCGTCTCATGCAATATGGATCGCAAGTTGTGTGCAGATTCCTTCCGTCGGAGGCAGACTTCAACTGTTCTCAAACCAGTGGGAACAGGTCATGCGAGATTGTTTAGTCTGTCAGTGGTTAAGAAACGGCTACGAACTGGACTGGCTCATCCATCAATCGCTAGTTGTGTTAACATCGACTCCAGTATGGACTCCCATTCCAAGGGAATCCGATCATCTAGATGCCATTTGCTCAGAAATCGAGTCTTCAGCGGAAGAATGCGATTCACTTAGTCCGCAATCAGTCATCCCTAGGCTTCTATTCGATGATGTTCCTCATTCCGAAACGTACCGGAGGGTGGAGACCGATTCTCAATCTCAAACCATTAAACAGGTTTATTCTGTCACCTATTCTGAAGTTTCAGATGGAGACTGTAGCGGCAGTGATGTTGGGGTTGAGGAAAGGCATGTGGGCAGTGTCGATAGATCTGAAGGATGCTTATTTTCATATTCCAATGTCAATTCCTTTTCAGAAATACCTTCGCTTTGCGTTCCAAGACAATGTTTGGGAATTCAATGCGCTTCCTTTCGGCCTGACCACAGCACCGAGGGTCTTCACCAGAGTGGTCCTCGCCATGACTTCTTATCTTCGCAGGAGAAACATAGCTGTTCATATTTACATAGACGACTGTCTGCTGAAGGCGGGGAATCCAGTCACTCTGCGCAACAATCTTAAGGTAGTCCTAGCCTTACTAAAGGATCTAGGATGGATTCTAAATCTAGAGAATTCAGAATTGACTCCATCCCAGGAGTTTATTTATCTGGGAATATTTTTCAATCTCGGGGACGGCGTACCTTCTCCGGCGGAGAGCAGAGTCAAGAGCCTGATTGCAGTTCTGGAGGCGGTTTCTCTAGGAGCCTATCTGACGGTGCGCCAATTTCTCAGAATACTGGGTTTACTAGTGTCTCTGGAGAAAGTGGTTCCTTATGCGGCACTCAGGCGCAGGTCGATTCAGATGTATCTAATGTCGTTCTGGTCTCAGAAAACGGATTCGTTGTCTCTGAGAATTCCAGTAAAAGAACCATTGATATTCCATCTTCAGTGGTGGTTATCAGAACAGAATCTCCCGTGAGGTGTCCCTCTACAACCTCCTCAACCACAGATGTCCATCTTCACAGATGCATCGACGACGGGTTGGGGAGCAGTATTGGACAATCGATCAGTGTCAAGGAAATGGGATCAGACCAACGAGCAGAAACATATCAATGTTCTCGAATTATTAGCGGTGGCATTAGCACTTCGAAAATTCGAGAATTTAATCCAAGACAAGATTGTCCTAATCAGGACAGACAACTCAACAGTGGTGTCTTATTTAAACCGCCAAGGTGGGACAAGGTCACCAGAGTTGTGCATGATGATTTGGAACCTTCTGCTGTGGTGCCACGAGAGGAATATTATTCTTCGGGCAGCACACATTCCAGGAAGACTGAACATCCTGGCAGATGCGCTCAGTCGAAGGATGGTTTGTCGTCCGACGGAATGGCAGCTCAACCAATCGGTAGCGGAGGTTCTATTCAAACATTGGGGCAAACCAAATGTGGATCTGTTTGTGATGAAACTAAACGCAAAGATGGTCACATACGTGTCACCGATCCCGGACCCACTAGCCTTGGCAGTAGATGCACTGGCGATAAGTTGGAAGGGAATGTACGCATTTGCGTATCCTCCAACGATTCTCATCCCAAAAGTTCTGGCAAAGATAAGAGAGGGAATATGCCAAGTACTACTGATCGCCCCTCATTGGCCAGGCCGATCATGGTTTACGGATCTGCTAGACCTTCTGGTCTGCAATCCAATCCCTCTTCCAGACCGAAGGGATCTAATCACTCAGAACAAGGGTCTGTGTCTTCACGACAGACCAGAAATGTTCAAATTGACGGCATGGATGTTATCAAGCAGCGTGCAATTGAGGGTGGCTTTTCTGAGCAAGCAGCGAAGTTTGTCGCTTCAGCCAGAAGAGGGTCAACCACCAAGACATAATTATAGAATCAACAAATTTGCAGAGTGGTGTCAGAGAAGAGATATTAATCCCTTTTCTTCATCTGTTCAACATATAGCACATTTTATCTGTCATTTATACGAAGTTGACAAACTTGCACCTTCAACCCTAGCGGCATATAAGTCTGCATTAGCTTCAGTCGTTCCCCGTCTGGCCATTGAAGGAGTTGAGAATGACACTTTGAATGAAGTTATTAAAGGAATGAGCAATCTGTGACCTAGACAGCAAATTCCTATTCCAGCATGGAATCTATCTCTTGTTCTGTAGGTTTTAGGGCATGCTCCCTTTGAACCGATTAGATCTATAGATATTAAACTGTTAACTATTAAATCAGTTTTCTTGGTTGCAGCAGCATCGGCGAGAAGGAGAAGCGAAATTCATGTGCTATCTGCTGAGCAAGACCGTTTTGTCGTCACGGGTGAAGGTTTAAGACTACTTCCACCTCTTTGTTTCCTGGCAAAGAATCAGTCACTTAAATATCCAGGTCAACCGATCAGTTTGCCAAGTTTAGTTAGACATGACCCAAACTCTTCTGTTTGGTGTCCTGTCAGATGTCTAAAAATGTATAAGAAACATACTGAGGAGTGGAGAGATGACCTGAAATCTCTGTCGTTATGTCTCAAAGCTCCTCATTTGCTTTCCTCGAAAGATACTATTTCTCGTTGGATAGTTGATGCTATTCAGATGTCGCACAAACTCGCTACAGGAAAGCAGATTGATCGTGCAAACGCCCATCAGGTCCGAGCATTAGCAGCAGCATCAGCCCTTTTTAAGGGTGTCTCATTAGAGGAGGTGATGTCTGTAGCACAATGGCATGCAGAGTCGTCATTTACTGATTTCTACCGTCGCGATATTTCCAGCGCACTTAATCCAGTAGCCGTCGCCAATTTGTCGAACCTTAGTTAAGCCACATCCGACCACTATTTCACAAACATCGCAAGCTACTTCCACCTGCACTGAGCAAGAGCCATGCACATGACCAGTGAACGACCGTGGATTGGGCCAAGCTCCTGGGATGATCAAGAAAGAACAAGCACTCAAAATGGTAAGTGTTTACTTTAATTAAGTGACTAATAATATAATAATATTTACTTAGTCGAAATATCAGACTGCTTAGGTAAATAGTCTGGTGTAAGAGTATACTTATCCTCTCAAACAGACATTACACTCATTCCAATTTGTAAACTTAATCGATATACTGATATTTTTTCAAAATTAGAAGTTGTAGTGGCGTCTTTGCACTCTACTGGACTGCCCTAGCTGAGACTTGGGACTGACACGGGTCTGGTGGGTGTTGCATCCCCATTGACAGCCCTCTGGGTTTTGTGCGGACAAAAGAGGGGGGGGGTGGGGGGTGAGCGTGGTCTAGACCATGGAAGTTTAGCACTCTATGAGTCAGATGACAGAACCCAAGCGTATGCCAGGGTTCTAGTCTCTTCACAACCTTCTCTGTTGGATGGTAGATGAGTGCTGGTTCGAGCCTCACCTCCTCCCACCGGTATTTCTTGGGTGTTGAAATCCGGAGTTTATCATAATAGTACATCTGGTAAGTATTATTCGAAGTAGAATCAAAAAAGCATCCGCTTTTGTTTCTACGAGAATTCTTAATACTTACCAGATGTACTATGGCCCTGTCTCAGCCGCCCCGCTGAGGTGAGGCTGAGCTGCTTTCGCTGTTTGTCAAGGCAAATATAAGACGAATCTGACTGATTGGGAATTGACTCGGTACCTGGGGCTATGGTAATTCCCGGACACAGTATAGGCAGGACCAGGAGAGTGCAGAGTTTTAAATTGTTTATTCTGAGCTAGACTAGATAATAGATGTAAAATGAGTCAAACTTACAGTTTTTGCCGAAGTCCGTGGGTGTAGCAAGCCACAATCATGGCAAGAAATCGACAGACAGGCAGGATAGAGTTGAATGATGATGATGATGATGAATGACTGATGCCGAGTGAGCGCTCACGGAAACTGGTTCTTTGTTCATCCTATTCCAACTGAAATTCTCTGTTGTCCTCTAGACCATGTAATAAGATGTCTCCTCAAGAGAATTACTAAACTAGACTGCCTAAACCTATCCATCCTCGTGATATTGTTGTATATCCACGCAAAGAAAACGTGCAAAACGAGCTGTGAACTGCTGTCAATCACGTTAGAAATGTAACAGGAAGTTGCTTGGTTAAGTCTAAAAGTCGGATCCATAAAAGTTTGTGTGAAATACAACTAAATAAATATTGCTGGTTTATGATTATGTTAACAAATTCCCTATCTTTTATTTTATTGTTAGAATCACAGGACTTAAAATTCTTTTTTTATACATATATACAAATTTAAACTGACTGATTATAATTGAAGTGTGCCTTTTCTAGCAAGCCTAGAAGGACTAGAGAAGATGATCCCTTCTTTGTGAGACAATCCGCAATCTGAGTCTTAGAAGAACTCCATTTCAAGGCGCTTATTTGTTTTGAATTCATCAACTGTTTGATTCCACTTATTTCTATTCGTAAACGTTTTTCTGACACATGATTATTAGAATGCACTGTCTGGTGTAAAGAGTGGTTATCTGTTATACATTCCAAAGGTAACAAAGTTGGACAAGCATGTCCCAGAGTAATCTCAGTGTACAGAAACGCTAAGAATATAGCTTCATCAACTGCCTCTGACATGGCCAGCGCTTCTGCAGCTAATGTACTTCGTACGACTCTTCTAACTTTTTTAGATTGCCATGATACTAATGAAAATTTACCATTATCGCCTACGAGAAATACTAAGTAACCTCCTTGGCTACCTCCATCTGGAAGATTACCCAAAGAAGCATCACTGAAGACTAAGAGCTTTAATGAATCACTTTTTCCTAAGTGTTGAAATTTCAAATTAACATTTTCAGATTTAATTTTCTTAATGACCTTGTTAACTTCAACTAAGTCCTTAACTTTGGCTTGATTAAACGATGACGCTAACAAACTGGCATCAAACATCACATCAGGTCGTGTTTGATTTGCTATCCACATTATTTGACCTATTTTTGATCGTATAGCATTACTTTCCAACACAGTCAATGAGGATTCTTTGTCAATTGCTCGATGCTTGGTTAATTCAATAGGTTCAAGAGACTTGATATAATGATGCTGATCCAGTGTAATTTTGTTTTCATCTGAAGTTAGATTAAGACCAACATATTTGAAAGTGTCTATCTCTTCACGGCCTACATTCAATTTTTTCCTAATCCGCTCAATAAAATTCTGCTCAAAATTATCACTTCCAGACCAGATGAAATCATCAACATGACTTGCTAATAAACCTTTGAGTCCATCTTTATCAACCCAATAAAACACAGCAGGGTCAACTGTTGAAACTTGTGAACCACTGTCAAGCATTACTTCCTTAACCTTGTTATACCAGCAAAGTGAGGCATCACTTAAACCATATACACATTTCTTAAGGTGCCAAACCACACCAACAACATTTGCCTCTTTAGGGGGTTTCAAATAAATGTCTCTTGATAACTCTTGACCTTGCAAAAAAGCAGTCTTAATGTCCATTGATTTGGGCTTCCAATTATATTGAGCAATTATAGCTAAAACCAGTCTAAGAGATTCCTTAGCACAAGTTGGGGAATCTTTTTCTACATTGTTCTTATCAGTGTCCTCAAAACCTCTAGCCACTAGACGAGCTTTACAAATATCACCAGTAGACGTTCCTTTCACTGTACAAATCCATCTCGTAGAAATACATTTTTGGCCAGTGTCAGGTAATTCCTCATACACATCAAATTCAATCCATTTGTTAAGTTCATCAATTTTTGCCTGGTCAAAACACACATCTTCAACCATGTAAAAACAGCTATCGCTACTTTCAGAACTATTCAAATCTGTAAATTGTACATCTTTAAGTCGACTAATGTCCGCTGAAATTTTAACACCTTCTTTGGAGGCTGGTTGTATATATTCAATGTTGTACCAGTCTTTCAAGGCACTGGTTGCTTTCCCAGCTCTTGAAAGCACCTTGACAACGCATGAATTACCATTCTCTTCTGTAAAATTCAAATATTGTCCAACCTTCGGCTTGAGACAAATTCTAGACAAGTCACGTTCGCTATTAGAACTTACAGAATTCTGCACAGTTACTGATTGTTCATTGAGTTCTACAGTTTGATCATCATCAAAGTCATCTATATTAACATCCTCATGAATAATATTTTTATTATCATTAGCTGACTGTTCATCAATACTCGAGTCAATAGAAAGCTCCATATGCTCATTTAAATCTGACAATTCACATGAAAGTTTTGTTAAACGGCATTTGTGAACACGAATGTATGAACCTCCATGTCGTACAAAGACAACCACTCCGTCCTGACCGATCACAACACCTGGCCCTTTCCACTCATTGCTATCATCTCGCTTATAATAGACAATGTCTCCTGTAATATAGTTGTCATAATTTCTAGTTTGTTTCCGTAATGCCCTTCTAATTCTATCAGAAGTTTCAACTTCAATATATGCTTTTCTAGCCTCATGAAGACCAATTAAATGTTCAGTAACGCATTTACTTTCTGATGAACCTTCTAAAGCAGGCAAATCATCTATCAAAACTGATGGGAGATTGCGATTTTCACCATAGACTAATTGATGTGCACTAAAGCCATGCACATTACACAAACAATTTTTTGCATTCACTGACCATGCAAGTGCTGTTTGCCAATCCAGTGTAGTGTCATGTTTTACTTTCGAAAGAATTTCACTCAGAGTCCTATTGTGTCTCTCAAGAATCCTATTACTCCAGGGGCTGTACGCTGGTGTAGTCTTAACTGTTATATTAAAGTTCTCAGCCATATCGTGAAATTCTTTATTGTCAAACTCCCTACCATTGTCAGTAAGAACAAATTTGGGGGGCCCATGTACACTAATCCAAATTTGAATAAACTGTTTGACTATAATGTCTGACCGTTTACTAAAAATCACAACAGCAGCGCTATAACGTGTGAATAAATCAATAATATGTAAATACCACACATTTGACTGTATCTCATGCAAGTCCATAGCTACCATATGGTTAAATTTAGTGGCTAATGGCACACTAACTGCGGGTTTAGGTAAAGGACGTTTGAACTTCATACAAGTCTCACACTCTTTTACAATGTCTTGTAACATATTGGTGATATCGATATCCAAACCCACACCTGCAGTTTTTAGTAGAATAATCAATTTTTCTGATGTAGCATGTCCGAATTGTTTATGCAATTTGACAAGTTCACATTTATCATATTTCTTTGTGTTTACTGTAGTAAGAACTTCTTCAATTTGATTAGCCTCAACTGATGAATTATCCACTTTTAAATTAACACAGTAGTGGCCACTGGAAGTGAAATTCAGTCTTACTGGCTCACCAAACATTGTAGCGCTATCATTGCTTAAGTTCAATACAGTGTTTGCTTTCTTTAGAGAATCTTTACTTAGTAGAAGGGGTATGTCACAGTTAACTACTTCAGTAGAAATATTACAGCTTGTGTTACCAATTAAAGCTGGGATCATAATGTTTTCTATCGACTTCACCTCAACACCATCTCCAAACTTAAATTGCTGATTACTTTCAGTTCTAGTAAACATACTATCGCTCGACTCACGTAAACTATATCTGTACTCATCTAACCATTTTTTTCCACAAACTGTTCTTGTACACGCGGTGTCTATTACTGCTGCACCATAGGCTTCCATCATGAAAATTTCATCTTTGTGTTTCTCATTTGTAAATAATGTAATATTGACAGATTCTGACTTTTCAGTTTTATTTCTTTCATTTAGATAACAATCCTTAGCCCAATGAAAAACTGATTCACAAATTGCACATCTGGTTCGTCGTCCAAATTTATTCAAAGGATTTGTACCTTTCAAGTTAGTATTATTATTATTTCTATAGGTCATATTTCTTGGTCTAAATTCAGTTGTAGATCTTTCCGTAGCGAAAATGGTTTCAACAGGCTCCTGCTTTATCTTAAAAGGTGTGTTACTATTAACAGCTGTACATGAATGATCTTCGCTGAAAATTCTTTTTAATGCTGATCTCATAGTATCATACTTAATATCAGGACATGCAGTTAATGCTAACTGTCTCTCTTTTGTGTTGAGATTGGAATTGTCTAAGAGTTTAAAGGCTAATACAGCATCAGGTAATGACATGTCATGTTTTTTAGTTCTAGTGTATCTGTGTTCAAATTCATTAATGTAATCACTCATAATCATAGTGTCAATTTTTTTGAAACTTTCAAAGTTTGTGTATGCTTCATAAGCACTATCAATAATATCTTTTTTATAGACAACGTCCAAGGCATTTAACTGTATATCCATTCCATCTTCATTATTTAGATCTTCAGCCTTCAGTTCTAAAGCAGTCTCTCTCGTTCTTCCAGTCAACGATAATGCGACAGCCAGCGCTTGTTTTTTAGGATCCAAATCAGTAACTAATGTCCACATTTTAATTTCATTCCTCCACATTTCATAAGTCACTTTGTCATCAAACTTGGGCGGTATTTTGTAATTCTGTGCCATGATTAAGTTTGGCTAAACCACGCTCTGCTACCATGTAAAATGAGTCAAACTTACAGTTTTTGCCGAAGTCCGTGGGTGTAGCAAGCCACAATCATGGCAAGAAATCGACAGACAGGCAGGATAGAGTTGAATGATGATGATGATGATGAATGACTGATGCCGAGTGAGCGCTCACGGAAACTGGTTCTTTGTTCATCCTATTCCAACTGAAATTCTCTGTTGTCCTCTAGACCATGTAATAAGATGTCTCCTCAAGAGAATTACTAAACTAGACTGCCTAAACCTATCCATCCTCGTGATATTGTTGTATATCCACGCAAAGAAAACGTGCAAAACGAGCTGTGAACTGCTGTCAATCACGTTAGAAATGTAACAGGAAGTTGCTTGGTTAAGTCTAAAAGTCGGATCCATAAAAGTTTGTGTGAAATACAACTAAATAAATATTGCTGGTTTATGATTATGTTAACAATAGACATTATCATAATAGTACATCTGGTAAGTATTAAGAATTCTCGTAGAAACAAAAGCGGATGCTTTTTTGATTCCAATTTATAAGTGGTAAATAGTGCTTGTATACATAAATATTACATTTTTGAAAAAAGATCTCTGAAACCCAAAGCAACAGTATCAAAATCGGCCAGTAATTGTCGTTGCGAAGCTACAAATATCCCATTCTGTGAATTTCAGATTTAAGCATAGTTATGGTTTTGTATACAGATGAACAGATGGAAATTTTTTTTAAATATTAAAAAAAATACTTTACATTTAGAACCCCCACATTCTTTGTTTATGACTGTTGATTACCCAATCATAAAATGCATGTGCAGACTGACTTTGATAGGTCAAATAAATATACATTTCTTCTTTGTCAATGTCCATTACAGGGATCCATTTCTTGCTATGCCCCATACATGTTCTAGCTAAGCTCCGCCCACTTTTTTATGTGTGTATGAATCGAATTGAAACTTTGAAACCTGAATTCCCAGAATCTTAATTTCAAGGTAACTAATCAAGTAAGCTGTAGAATATTTTGACACTAATTTGACTAGCAGCTGTTGCTACCTACTAAAATGTTTATTAGATTGTAAATTCATCAAATACATATCATTTGTCCAGTTTAGTGCCAGACTTTTCGATTCTCATGACAGAGACAAAAGCCATCGGCTAAGACATGGCAATTTCTATTACGACATCTGATATTGGAATCAGAGATCAGATTCCTTTATTGCAGGCCAAGAGAAAATTAATTTTACAAATTTAGCAGTGGAATGACTGGATAGTCGTATATTTTTTTTAAGTTGGCCTGTAAATAGACATTCACTAAACAAAAATATACATTTTCTTGACCAATCAAGACCATTAAAGGGTTAAAGAGCTTATACTGAGTATTCCACTTTAACCCTTAGCTTGTCAGAGCCGCCAAGGGAGATAATTCTTTATTTTGAATATTCATGTACGTTAAAATGTATTTTTGACAAATTTTCACTCATCAGTCATCTCAGTGATAAGTTCCAAAAATACATTTTCTTAACGAATTTGAACTGTTAGTGGATTAATTATCTTAATGTCTGTCTGTTTGATCACAGGTGGATACTAATGTTACAGAGGGCAGCCACTGCTGAATTGACCGACTGACCTGTGTGCCCAACTTTCTTGTTTAGAGATGAGTATGCATGCGAGAGAGAGAGTGGTCACCCCACTAGATGATCGCCCTCCATGTACTCCTATTCGTAGCGTTGCATCGAGAACACCTCTGGCGCACAGAATATTGTTTAAAGAACTGGTGCTTATAAGAGAATTTAATACTCAAAAGTTATCTGATTCTAAACCTGTAATCAGGTTATATTTTACATGAATAATGATTGATTATTGAAAATCAAAATAAAATTAAGCGTACAGATCAGGTGCAAAATATATTTATGATGTTAAAAATATGCCGGTGAATATTTTGAAATTAATTTGACTGGAATTCCAGTCAAATTAATTTCGAAATATTAACCAGCTTATGTGTATTATGATATTTGACATGAGATACTGGAATGAAAAGATTAATTATATGTTTGTAATTACATTGATACATTGCCCTCTGACTTGACACTTGGTATATTTATTGGAATTTTTTAACTGGCTACTAAATTGATCATATGTAGATTTTGTGAATTTTCGTCTACAGGGTATACGCATCAGCTTGTTAAAACAACTATTTTCTGATGCAAAATAATAATTATTGTAAAATTACCCATCATTTATGTCAATGACATATTACAAATTATCCCCTCTATTCTTACCATGACACTGTTGTATAATAAAAACATAATCCATACCAGATATTCGTGGTACGAGAGCCTAGAAAGTTGTGTGCAGGATTAGTTCATTTTCGACATCATAGACAGGCTGTCAGAACTTTGCTACGTCTTGCATTTTCGTTTTTGAAAAATTGTAGTTCTCATCCAATTGGTGCATTTTGTTCACATCGCGCAGTAAGTGGATGAATTGTAATAGGATTCTGTCTCTGTGTTATTCAATAAATATAATTTTTGGGTACCCATGGCTGGTGTAATTAACAATTGACATTGTACCTATTTCGAATCTACATGCCGATGTCTCGCATAGATGATGTGGTTTTCCTAGATATTATATGCTTAAGACTAACGCCTAGCGCATGCAGCCAACTTTTCCTGGATTCCTACAAAAACATGAATGAATGAAGGATTCCAGTTTATCCATCGATCGTATGATGTCATAGTCGATATAATATGCCTTATAAAAATTGTGTTGAATTCTATAATTATGTATATATAATATATACCTTGCATATGTAAAACTGTAAGATGTGTTGGGCAGTGTGCTTGGTAATATCAGCTGTTCCAGGCTGCTAGTTATTCCATAATACTCTTTTTGATTATTATATGTATATATAAATCAGAGAAATCATTTTCTCATTTAATCCAACTAATATTTTTCCCAGAATACACCCCCCCACCATCGATGTCTTCAATTGTATATAGTGTATGGCTGTTAAATTTTAAGGCTGATTAAATTCAAATAATTTATATTAAATCTTCCTGTTTTCCATAAAAATTTCAATTTAATTTTCAGTAGCACTGACACAGATAGTATTTAATCAATTGCAGCTTCCAGAATTATGTAAATAGTTACTGTTTAAATTTAAAATTAAATTTTAAATATTTTTTAATACCAAACCATTACATACTGTATTTGCATGCTATATTTGTGATATATATACGTCTGCTGAAACTGAGTACACTCAAAATAATTTACCAGAATGCTGTTACTGCAACAGCTTTGTATCAATTTATTTTCAAAATGTAGCTTCTTAGTATTCATAATAAACATGCTAACCTATAAGTGTAACTCATACCACTCATATGTCAAGCTTTTAAATTTTCTAATTGAATTAAAAGATAAACGTGTTCATTTTTCAACAAATTTGGTGGATGATGCTGTCGTAGACAGCAACCTCGTCCACCAAAATTGTTGGAAAATGTACACCAGATTCTTTGCTGTCAATTCAATAAAAATTAGAATTTTGACATCAGAGTGCAAAGGGTTAAATACTACAGGAGAATTTTTTTAATTGAATGTTTTGAAACTAATTTCTCATGAATCAGTTGTTGCCTAAGGCAGGAGCTTTCAGTCAAATTAGTTTCAAACCTTTCATCACCCTACCTCTGTAGTTCCTTTGAAATCTAGATATCGAGACTTAGATTTCAGTGTTTAACCTTTTAATGGCTATATTTGGTCAAGAAAATCAAAATATTTGCTTATTGACTGATCATTTGCAGGCCAAGAGCAGAGTATTTTTGAAAATTTACCACTGACCTAATGATAAATTTTCTAAAATAGTCTTCTACTGACCTGCAAATGGATGTTTCTCAAGACTGCAGAGACTGGTTTTAGCCAGTTCGCCAGGAAGGAGTTAGTCTTAAAGATAAGTCTTCACATTGACTAATCTAATGTTGACATTTTGCACGATTTTATTTCTAGTTTGTGTGTGTATGTGCATCCGTGCGTATGGGCGTGCGTGCATGTTTGGTTTTTTTGTGCGTGCATATGCGTGCGTGTTTTCATGTCTTCCATACGTCATGCATGAAATTTTAATGTCAAAACTATTGTGATTATTCAAACATATAATTATGTAACTATCGCCTTGGATTTACATATATGACGCATTATAAATAAAGTGAACTTGAACTTGCCAAGTTTTATTGCTTACAAATAATACTATACATTTGAATGGCCTCAGTATTAACAATCATATCATAAACCAGTAACTTATTAGTTTGAAAATAATTCTTGTCAGTGACTGACATTGTTGCTACATTAGCATCATTGAGAATGTAAAAGCTTAAACACTACTGGTCAAAATTGGTAAAGAAAATTTAAATAGTTGCTTATTGGATGCCCATTTACAGGCCAAGAGAAGAGCATTTTTGAAAATTAACCACTGGAATGACTGGCTCGAGTATCGAGCCAGTCATTCCAGTGGTAAAATTTTCAAAAATAGTCTCTTGGCTTGCAAATAGACATTACTCAAGACTATTATAGAGGTCGGTTTGGGCTGGATTGACCAGTAAAAGGTTAGGGCTATCGATATGTGTTGCAGCAGATTCTTGTATATTTATGTTAGCGATTGTTTGTTTGTTGTTAGAAATAATATCTTCAGATTTAGTGCTATCTATATAGTGTATTAAAATTTAATTAATTAAAATTTAATAATTATACATGTTTTAATTGTTGTGAAATTCCAAATGACGTCTGGAATATTGTCTTCTAAGTCATTATTGTTATTTTAATGCAATTTAACCCTTTAACACTCATATCATCCAAAAACGGCTTCTGCAGTGTTCTTCAGAAATATCCATTTGCAGACCAAGAGAAGACCATTTTTGAGAATTTACCACTGGAATGGCTGGCTTGGTTATCGAGCCAGTCATTCCAGTGGTAACTTTTCAAATATAGTCTTCTCTTTTGTCTGCAAATTGAGATTTTCTATGAGAAAATTGAAATTTTCTTGAACAAATTTGAGCGTTAAATGGTTAAATGTTATATTAAATAATAAACTATTGAATGAGATAGAACAGTTGTTATAAGCTTGTGAAGCCTGTGTGTCAGGTATAACACATCTATTGTGACATTAGAAATATTGGTGAATATTTTGAGTGTAATTTGACTTGATGCTTTTGCTGCGGTTTTGAATATTTTGAATGTAGTTAACCTCATCATGTAAGGGGAAAATTGTATTGCATTTGGGTCTGGCTGCCTGCCTGTCTGTGTGCCTGTCTGCCCAGATCTGGATTGGATCACCTAGGTCTAGTGATATCTCGAAAACTACTGGTACAATTTGGCTTAAATTATTAGCTCACCTGGCCAGAATGGCCAAGTGAGCTTATGCCATGGCGACCGTCCGTCTGTATCTGTCAACTTTTTCCTTTAAACGACTTCTTCTCAGGAACCACTAGGCTGATATAAGTTATCTTTGGCAGGAAGTATCCTTAGGGCATAGGGATCCAAGTTTGTTCAAACGAAGCCGATCGGCCAATTTGGCCAGTGGCCAATTTGGATTTCGGCCGATTTTAGGAAATGTCTTTAAAAATCTTCTCCGAAACCGCTTGGTGGATCAAAGCAAATCCCATGAAATATGATCTAGGGCAAGAGCTGAACCAAGTTTGCTCAAGGGAACTTGATTGGCCAAATGGTTCAGCGGCCATTTTGGTTGACATAGTTTTAGCGAAAACGACTTCTTCTCCAGAACCGCTGAAGGTGACATAGTTTTAGCGAAAACGACTTCTTCTCCAGAACCGCTGAAGGGATCAGGCTGAAATTTGGCAGATATGATTAGGGACTAAAGGCCATTAAAGTTTGTTCAAGGGAAGTTAATCCGTCAAAAAACATGGTGCAGTCGGCCAATCAAAATACAGCATGTTTGGCGGCCATATTGGATTTTTTTATTTGATGGATTTTGAGGCTGAAATTGGTTTTATATAGGTTTTTTGGGTATTCTGCTCACAAATTTGCAATTTTCAAAGCTGTCGGATAAACGGTTTGGTGGCCATCTTGGATCATTTTCCCGCCAAAAGCTCCCATACTAAAGCAATGGGAAATTTAAAATGTCTACTTTTCGAGAACTTATGGGACGATTTCAATTATATTTGGCAGGAAGCATCCTTAGGTTGTAGAGATTCCAATTTGTACAAACGAAGCCGATCGGCCAATTTGGCCGGTGGCCATCTTGATTTTTGGCCGATTTTTTTAAACGTCTTTAAAAATCTTCTCCAAAACCGCTTGGTGGATTGAAACAAACCCCATGAAATATGATCTATGGCAAAAGCTGAACCAAGTTTGTTCAAGGGAACTTGATTGGTCAAATGGTTCGGCGGCCATTTTGGTTGACCTAGTTTTAGCCAAAACAGCTTCTCCAGAACCGCTGAAGGGATCGAAATTTGGCAGATCTAATTAGGGATTAAGGGCCATTAAAGTTTATTCAAGGGAATAGTGGGCCAATCAAAATACAGCATGTTTGGTGGCCATATTGGATTTTTTTATTTGATGGATTTTGAAGCAAAAATTTGTTTAGTACAGGGTTATGAGTATGCTGATTTCAACCATGCCATTTCTGAATCTATCAGATAAACGGCTTGGCGGCATGTAGTAAAATTGGCATTTAGTACAGTTGGTCTTTATAGCATGTTTAACTGCATTCTAAAACCCTTGTAATCATTTGACAGAGTGACCAAACCCACTTAGCTGCAGTTGTTCACTAGTTCAAAATAATGATTTGACTGAAAGTCATTGCTGCCCTAGAATGCAACAACTTTCTGTCAAATAAATATCAAAATATTCAGTCATATATGTCAGCATAACAATACATATCTTAGATATTTAGCCAGCATAGGAAAACATTTAATCTTGTAAATTAAAACCACAACTCTAATTCTCAGGATTGAAATGAAATTAATACCCTGTGAGGTAGTGAGCTGATGAAGTGTACCATATTCACATACTGATTCTAAAAGATTTATTTAATTAATTCATCATTAACCCTTTAACACTCATATCAGCCAAAAATGGCTTCTGCAGTGGTTTTGAGAAATGTCCATTTGCCGACTAAAAGAAGACGTTTTTGAGAATTTACCACGGGAATGACTGGCTCGGTTATTCCAGTGATAAATTTTCAAAAATAGTCTTCTCTTGGTCTGGAGGTGGACATTTTCTTTGAGAAAATTTTAATTGTCTTGAATAAATTTGAGGGTTAAAGCCAATTAATTCTAGCAATGAATTTAGTTGAGTATTGCGTTATTCACAAGTTTTGTTGGAATAGCATGTAGCATGGTGATGGAGATTTTGAAAATGGTTTTGCTGATGATGTCTGTTACTGTCAAGTGCAGCAACAGTTTTCAGCATGACTATTCAACCCTTGTCACACCAATGTCTAGAGATTAATTGTTACAAAGCCAGTATTAGAAAGGCTGGTGTACAGTTTCTAAACACCATTGCTGTCATAGACAGTGCTGTTGCTGTTATACAATTGACAGCAACAGCTTACACAACAGCTTAGCGCATTATTTCCAGTTAAATGCATTAATAAGATTCGCTTCTTATCAATTTATTATTATTAGCTCACCTGGCTATCGATATCAGAGGACACAATATCTTACCTATTTTGCTAGGTTAGGAAAACGGTTAACCCTTTAGCCATCATATCAGCCAAAACCGGCTTCGGCAGTGGTCTTGAGAAATGTCCATTTGCAGACCAAATGAAGACTATTTTTGAAAATTTTACCTTAGGAATGATGGACTCTTTTTAACAAGCCAGTCATTCCAGTGGTAAATTTTCAAAAATAGTCTTGGTCTGCAAATAGACATTTTCTATGAGAAAATTGAACTTTTCTTAAATTCAATGGTTAAATGGTTAATTAATGTGCAATTGGAGTTTTATTTCCACCATCCATTGACATATGACAGCTTTTATTACCATAATAGATAAAAACTAAATTAACAGGTTAACCTTTTCCCTGCAACTGCTGCCTAAATATTTAAGATATGTATTGTGTACTCTGATACCTATACTGTTAAAATATTTTGAAATGTATTTGATTCATTGAAAGTTGTTGCTGCCTAAGTCGGCTATGACTAAGTCAAATTATTTTAAAAATAAATTGCAGCATTGCGAACTTGGCCATTCAGCAAGATGTACACGTGTTAAAAGGATGGTTTGGAATATACTCAGTTGAACCTGCTATAAAGACCATCTGTATTAACCCTTCTTAAATTAGTTTAACGGAAAGCCAATGTTGCCTAAGGCACAACGGCTTCGCGTCAAATTAATTTCAAAATATTCAACAAAATAAGTTTTATATCATAAAGAATATACTTTTTCCGGGATTTATGGGTGAAAGGGTTAAGAGACCACCTTAAAGACTATTTTCTTCATTTGCTAAATGCAATTAAGCAATGTATTTGAAACTTTATTAGCCCTTTAATGGTCAAACCAGCGAAAACCTGCCTCTGCAGTGGCCTTGAGGAATGTCGATTTGCAGGCCAGCATGAGTATTTTTGAAAATTTACCACTGGAATGACTGGCTCGATAATCGAGCCAGTCATTCCAGTGATACATTTTCAAAATGCTCCATATCTTGGCCTGCAAATAGACATAACCTGAAATTTTTGTTTTACTGAAAAATCATGACCATTAAAGGGTTAAGAAACCAGCTACCATAAGAGGCTGTCTTCTGATTCTCACTTGAGGGGTGTCTTAATATAAGTTTGACTGCATGTCATCAATTTCTGTTGTTAGTACTGATGTCTTCTATTTTTGCTTAAATATTGTTCAAAAGAACCTTTGCAAAATAACCATTTGACTGAAAGTCATTGGAAGTGGCACTGATTGATGTAAAACTCCATAAAGATTAGTTGAGTTGTAAATGTTCCAGGTGAGCGACACAGGCCCCTTGGGCCTCTTGTTACATACCTTTCGTCATGATTCGGAAAATTGGAAAAATCCTGAAAATTCAAATAAAAATGACAATGTAACAAAAACCGGAGAGACGGCTCTCAAATTACTAAAGATGTTGCATTTATAGTTATTTTTTAAATCAAGATATTGAGATTTCAGTGCTGAAATGGTTGATACTTTCTATGCTTAAATTAATATACGACTCATAATTTCTGTATCGTATACACAATGCTTTCCATCATATTTAAATGATAACTAACCTCATCTCATAATATCTATACAGCTGATTTAATAGGCCACTCGTAAACTATGCATGAGATTTTAAGCTTTTTATCATCCCGTCAAAGAAAGATATTCAGGCTTTAGTAGCTAAATGTTGATACATGTTTACAGCTTGTGATGGATGTCATGATTTACCTTTCAACCAATCAGAAAAAACTCTGCCTCGGAATATACGCTCAGTCATAGAGGTGACAGCTATAGTTTGGCAACATGATATAAAGAAAGTAAACATGCTGTTGAATATATTGAATTTGGCCGGAAGTTATTCGCTGCCTTAGCTGATTATTACATCCTAAAGAATGTAATGCATTGGCACTTAAATGACATCACACACTATCGCTTGAGGGGACAAAATGGTGGCGATCACAGTTCATCATTTACGCGATATTACAAAGCAGAGGCCTTTAATTGGCAGCTACGTGACGTAAGATTTTGTTATGCAGCGAAAAGAAATAATGCTACACTACAGTTCAGAACTAACTTAACACATTTGCAAAACAAAATAAAATGTACTGTTTACTGTGTTTCTGTGGGTTTTTTAAACCAATTTACCTTATTTATGAGCTATACTGTATATCTATGTATGATCTATGCCTATAGTATGTCTATCTGCCTGTCTGTACAAGTTTTGACATTTTTGCCAAACTGCCTATGTCACAACTATGTGATTTATCAATTTTGTTATGACAATATTTATTCGCATCAGCGCTTGCTTGTCTCAAAGCTACAGAGCTGCCGCTTCTTACAGGGGAAAATCATCTTTACACTTCCAGTTGACCTCACTGGCTGATTTATGCTTAATGCCATTCAAAACTTGATCGGCATCAGGTGTTTTTCACTTCAAGAGTATACTTACCTCCCTAATACTTTTGATATTGCTAAATATTGGCTTTCACTCAATAAACACTCAGATTTAAAACAGTTAGGTGCCCCTACTGGGCAGGGAGTCAGAGCGTAGTCTGGCGGATGCCAGCCCCACCACCGCGCATGCGCAGACTAGCACTTCCTCTTTGCTAGATTATTGGCAGAGAGAACACACATGTCTTTTTGTGCATAAGCTTTTCTTACTCTTAAACTGTTTAAGTGGTGTTATTTTGGAGTGATAGTATCTGATTTGGATGGCAGGAAGGAACACTTCGCCACAGGAGGACTTAGGACCTTTAAATCAGGTGACTTCTAGTAAAATTAGCGAGTTTTCTTCCCGGTGTATTGTGTTTCCGGGACTCGCGTTTACCGTGATAAGCGCCTTGGTTAGTTGGTTTATGTCAACTCGGTGCTTCCTAGGGCTAATTTCTCTTTCTGTTTATGTCCACAGGTCTGTATGACGCTAGGTGGTGACATCACAGCAGCAGAGAGTTAGTTTTCTCTCCACCATGGTTCCATTTCCTACTAACACTGTTAGGTTATCTAACCAAATGAAAAATTATGTCCAGTGAGTTGGAGGCCTAGTATAAAGGTCTTCTCACTTTGCCCTCTTGATCCAATTCCTTCCCCATGAGGTGGAGAGAGTTAAGAGGCGTGCAGATGGTGGAGTTCTCCGGTTCGTCACGTTGGATGGTTTGTCTATACAAAGTGTCAGGTATCTAGTTATTGATAATGTGGTGATGTTAATTATTGTAAACAAACAAAGGGAGATAATTAACATTTTTGCCAGAAAAGAGTTATCTATATGTATCTGATGGTTGTGTAGTCGACTTATCCATTCAGCATACAATTCGTCCTTGCACTTGGATGTTTTGTTGGGATCGAATTTTTCCTGTCACGGGATTAATGACGTCATAATCAGCCTGGCTATGTATTTATCAGCAATTCAAGCGCTATGCTGGTTTCTGATGTATATTGATCTTTATGATCGTTTTCCTTCTCTTTGAGTTGGTTTGAGTCTCTAAGCTTAACTAGTTTGCTCATACTCCTTGTCCTTTGCCCTGTTTCAGGGACCGGGTTGCGCGTCCTGTGGACGTTTTCTACATGAAAAGTTCTGGCCTCATCTGTGCTATCAATGTAGCCCTTGTGGTCCCTTGGTTAATTGTGACATATGTAAGCACTGGGGGGGCGAGTTAATGTCCGAATTGTGCTGCTTACAGGCGACGGACAAGGTGGTAGAGGAGGAGAAGAAGAAGAAGCGGAAACGAGAGGTTGTAAGTAGGAAGGGTAAGGGGAAGGTCTCGTCCACGGTGGATATGGAGGCCTTCCGGACCGAGATGTTGGGAGAGATGAAGAGGACAATAAAGGATTTGGTTCCAGGGTTGCTTCGTGGCATGCTTCCTGGACCAAATCCTTTACTGTCCTCATCATCGGCTTCGGAGCAGGTAATCCCCGCCTCTGGATCGGTTTTCCTTAGACCGCTTCCGTTGTTCGACGATCCAGAGGTGGCCCCATTAGAGGGGGCGTTCCACGACCCTGGCAGCAGGCTTATTGCCGCGCCGAGAGGGGACCGTGGACGGTTGTCGCTGGAACCCGCGGGCTGCTTATCAGTCCAGGGGTATCCGCACGCCGCGGTGGCCAGTACCTCCTATGGCACCGTTCCTGGTCTGCCCGGGTTAGCTCTCTTTGCTGATCCGGGGTCTAATCTTTCTGACCAGGGTGATGAGGATTACCTGCTAGGGTCGCCGTCTGACGACGTGGACATGGATGAAGAAGTTTGTGCACCCCTCGCGGGGAATACAGGCGGCTTCTTCCACAGTTTTACTCACCCTGGAGTAAAGTCCGCGGCTCAGGTGGTGGCCCAGGGCGCTGCTGATGGCCAGCGGTACCGCATACCTCGGCTTGCCGAGGGTGTTGCTGGTGCTGGCCGGGTCCGTGGTGGGGCGGTATATACCCCGCGCTCTGCCACGGTGCCTGCTCCTGGTCAAACCAGTGATATTGTCATGCCGGTGCTATCAGGCCCGCATGTTTTCCCTGACTTGCCAGGTGTATCAGCATACCCGCCGTCAAGCTCTACTGCTTGCGCTCAGGAGGAAGACGAAGGACCCCGTCTTGTAGAGCGCTCGCAGTTAGCCACGGAGGAGGATTGGTCTGACGCTTGCCAGTGGTTGGTGAGCGTTAGGCCTGATCTGCCCGTGGAGCAGTCGCCTAGCCAGCGTGACCACAGGCCGTGGTTAGCTGGGAAACCGACTGCTAACGCTATGCCTTCTCTGCCGCTGGCGGAGCATGTCGTTGACATGTTCAAGGCGGCGGAGTCGTCCATTAACTCGAGTGGACGTCTCGCGAAGGCCCCTCGCGAGGTGGCCAGGCGTTGTCGCGTCGTGCCCCTGGATTACCAGCGGTACGGTGTGGTACCCAAGCCCAGCGTGGATGACCGCGCGGCTTTGGGTGAGGATGCGCGGCCAGGCTCCCGTTCTGACACGGGGGTCTTGTGCTCGAACGCGTTGCGTTCGGCGAATACCGCGTTGCGTGATGCGGAGGAGAGTGGGAGGGCTTCGATTGCCGCTCTGTCCCACGTCTCCCAGCTGTTACAGGGGGTAGTAACGGCATCCGCATCGCGCCAGCCAAGCCCGGTCACGGTCCAGCGAGCCATCCAGGATGGTATTAACCTGGCGCTGGACTGTATGACTCGGGCAGTGACCAGGAGTGTCCGGGCAAGACGCACGTTTGCCCTGGACAATCTGTGCCCGTCTCAGGACCTGTACAATAGGCTACTCCGTTCGCCTATGACGGGTCCTGGTCTTTTTGGAGGTGAGGGATGTCGCCACCTCCAGGAGACGGTCACCCTGGTGAATAACCAGAGGGCGCTGCGCGAGCAGTTTGAGGTGCTGCGTCGTGCTAACGTTCGCGCCGCGGCCCCTGCGTATCGTCCCCTGCAGGCTCGAGGTGGTGCTGGCCAAGTCAGAGGCCAGCCACCGTCGCAGCGTCGGCCTCGGCCGCGTGCGATTCGGCCAGCAGCGAGGGGGGCGCAGGTTCCTCAGGCGCCGTCAGCCAGGCAGCCGCCCGCGCACCAAGGTGCGCGCGGGGCGGGGCGGGGCGCGCGAGGATCTGGGCGTGGTTATCGGTCCTGACAGGACGCTTACCGCGGTAAGAACCACTCCGGTGTGTATGGCAACGGAGACAGTGCCGCTCTTGCATGCCTTGTGTCCACCGCCGTCCCTAGGTGGACCGGTGGGAGGCCGGCTAGCCGACCACATGCAAGAGTGGGAACGGTTAACTCAGGACCGTTTAGTCTTGCGATGGCTTTCCGTCGGGTATCATCCAGAGTGGATGACAGGCCCGCCGTCGCGACTGTCTCTAGTGCCAGTCTGGACTCCCATTCCGAGAGAGCCAGAGCAAAGGTTGTGTATCGAGGAGGAGATAAATTCCCTCGTACAAAAAGGAGCTATTCAGCCGGCACAAAGGTGTCCGGGCTTCTATTCAACCCTGTTCTTAGTAACAAAACGCACCGGAGGGTGGAGACCGATTCTCAACCTCAAGCCATTGAACAAGTTCATCGAGACGCCCAGTTTCAAGATGGAAACGGTGCGCTCGGTGTTGGCGGGGTTGGAGAGGGGGATGTGGACGGCGTCGATAGATTTGAAGGACGCTTATTTCCACATCCCCATCCACGGGAGTTTCTGTCGCTTCCTGAGATTTGCATTCCAGGGCAGACAGTGGGAATTCAGGGTGTTGCCCTTCGGAATTTCCACGGCTCCTCGGGTTTTCACCCGTGTGGTTCTTGCGATCACAGCATACCTCCGCAGGAGAAGCATAGCAGTCCACACGTACATAGACGACTGGCTGTTGAAAGCGCACACCCGGGAAAGTTTGTCGGCCAATCTGGAGATTGTTTTGAAAACTTTCACAGACTTAGGCTGGATGATCAATTTCCCAAAATCAGAGCTGACTCCATCCCAGAAGTTTGTTTACCTGGGGATGTTCTTCGATCTAGAGACAGGATATGTTTATCCTACTCAGGAGAGAGTTCAGAAACTCATCTCGTTAGTTCAGTCAGTGTGCGACAGTCGTCATGTCCTGGCACGGGTTTACTTGAGAATGCTGGGGTTGATGGTTTCATTGGAACCAGTCATTCCTCAGGCCGCCTTACGCAGGCGGCCGATCCAGTTATTTCTCATGACACAATGGACCCAGAGTACAGGTTCGCTGGACTCGAATGTGTCAGTGTTGGCGCCTCTCATTCACCACCTGCAATGGTGGTTGAATACAGAGAATCTCTTGCCGGGGCTTTTGCTAACCCCTCCCCACCCTCAGGTGACTGTGTAGACAGATGCATCGATGGAGGGCTGGGGAGCTTGCCTGGAAGAGTACACGATATCAGGGCTTTGGAATCTGGAACAGTCAAAGGAACATATAAATCTACTGGAGCTAAAAGCAGTAGTCCTGGGCCTGGAACATTTCTTACAGAAAGTTCAGGGCAAGATTGTTCTTATTCGTTCAGACAACTCAACAGTTGTGACTTACATAAACCGCCAGGGCGGAACGAAGTCGCCCAGTCTCTGTATGATGACATGGAAACTGCTTTGTTGGTGTCTGGATCACCAGATTACCTTGAAAGCAGTTCATATTCCGGGAAGGTTAAACCTGCTAGCAGACTCATTGAGCCGAAGGATGAGTGTTTTACCCACGGAATGGCAACTAAATCAATGTGTGGCGGATCGTCTGTTCGACCATTGGGGGAAACCCAACATCGATTTGTTCGCAACGAAGAAGAATGCGAAGATGACGACGTACGTCTCTCCGATTCCGGATCCAAGCGCTTTCGCAACAGATGCGTTAGCTATCAGCTGGGGGAGAATGTATGCATACGCATTCCCTCCAGCAATCCTGATTCCAAAAATTCTTCAGAAAATCAGACAAGAGGAATGCCAAGTGCTTCTGATCGCCCCGGATTGGCCAAGCCGATCATGGTATACGGATCTGCTGGACCTTCTGGTCTGCAATCCGGTTCCTCTGCCTCTGATGGACGATATTATCTTCCAGGGCAAGGCCCTTCACAACAATCCGTCAATGTTCAGATTGACTGCGTGGATGTTGTCAAGGAATCTAGAATTAAGGAGGGCTTTTCTGAGCAAGCACCCATGTTTATGGCCAAAGCCAGGAGGGGGTCAACCTCCAGAGCATATAATTATAAAATCAACAGATTTGCAGAATGGTGCTCAAAAAGATGTATTGATCCAATGGATTCATCTATTCAAGAAGTAGCTGATTTCCTCTGTCACCTCTATGATGCCTATAGCCTCAAGCCTAACTCTATTGCTGGTTATAAGTCAGCATTAATGTCTGTTATTCCTTGCTTGGCTAAGAGGGGAAGTGATGAAGTAAATACATTAAATGTATTAATTAAAGGCATGGGCAATCTAAGACCAAGGAATCCACCTGTGATTCCGTCTTGGAGTTTATCGCTAGTGCTTCAAGTACTAGGTGATAAGCCTTTTGAACCACTTAGTTCCATTTCTATGAAACTATTAACACTGAAGACTGTGTTTTTAATTGCTGCGGCCTCGGCTAGGCGTAGGAGTGAAATTCATGCCTTATCAGCCGAGGATGACCGTTTTGTGGTTTCAGGGGAAGGCCTTAAGCTGCTACCTAGGATTAATTTCTTGGCTAAAAATCAGTCGTTGAAATATCCAGGTCAACCTATTATTTTGCCTGCTTTAACTAGATATGATCCTAATTCTAAAGCATGGTGTCCCGTCCGGGCGCTGCGCAGGTACAAACAACGTACGGCGGAGTGGCGCACCGACCAGTCAGCGTTATGGTTGTCATATATTGAACCCCATGGCAGGGCTTCTAAGGACACCATTTCCAGGTGGATTGTGGAATGCATTCAGTTTTGCCATAAATCCGCCACCGGGAAGCAGGTTGACGTGGCCAAGGCTCACAGTGTCCGCGGCGTAGTGACATCCACGGCCCTATTTAATGGGGTCCCTGTGGATGATATTATGTCGGTGGCTCAGTGGCACTGTGAGTCAAGTTTTACAGACCATTATCTCCGTGACACCTCTAATCCTCTCGCCTTGTCGGTTTTGAAAAAATAACTCGGTTTATATTTTTTGAGGAGGGTTTTCCTCATTACTTATATATTTCACAATTAATTTATGGAAACACCCACTTTTTTTGGGCCTGCATCAGTCTTTACCAATGGGAAGGTGATGTCAGCAGCCATTTCAACAAGGTCAGTCTTGTTCATGTGTTGTCCGTTGTTGATTGTATTGTCACGATTACCCGTTATTAATATGGTGATGGTTTGTGTATTTGTGTGGTTCATTGTTGAGAGTTACGAAAATGGAGCTTTTCGTCTCTGTCCTGTAGTACATGGCACTTGTACGTAGAGAGCGTATAGGACATTGAGGTCAGTCGACTCTTCCTCCCAGGAAGGAGGGGGGGGGGGAGCGCATATGACATTCGGTCATCTCTCATACATCGGTGGTGTTATCCGATGGTTAGTCAAATCCTGACTGTTTTTTCTTACAGTTTCAGAAGTTTAAGTGCCTTAAACGCAGAAAAGCGTATAGGGATGAGCTGGTCTTTTGACCTCGCCTCCCTCCCGCCAGATTCACTTTCGAATTCTGGCAATATCAAAAGTATTAGGGAGGTAAGTATACTCTTGAAGTGAAATAAACGAAATCTAGGATTTCTTTTTTCACGAGAGAGTTGATACTTACCTCCCTAGATACGGACCCGGCCTCTCCACCCCACAGAGGCTCGGTCTTCAGGCTCTTAATAGTTGCGTGTGTGTCAGCCAATAATCTAGTCAGAGGAAGTGCTAGTCTGCGCATGCGCGGTGGTGGGGCTGGCATCCGCCAGACTACGCTCTGACTCCCTGCCCAGTAGGGGCACCTAACTGTTTTAAATCTGAGTGTTTATTGAGTGAAAGCCAATATTTAGCAATATCAAAAGTATTAGGGAGGTAAGTATCAACTCTCTCGTGAAAAAAGAAATCCTAGATTTCGTTTAAACCCTTTCAATGACAAATCCATGAAAAAGTACATTCTTTATGATTTATAGCATATGGGTGTATATTTTGAAATTAATATAACTGGAAGCCATTGCTGCCTATGGCAGCAATGGCTTCCAGTCATATTAATTTCAAAATATTTAAGTTTTCTTGTCTGTTTGCCCTGAAATTGTGAATTTCTCAATGAAAGGGTTAATCAGTGAATGACTTCAACTATACGGGTGAAGATGATGTTCTAGAAAGGTGTTTATGTCATAATAACTTCAGGGATGTGGTGGGTGGGTGGGTGATGCTACCCAGTGTTGGTGTGGGCAGAGAAGAATAGGTTACATCATTATGAGGTGGTGGTGGTTGGATGAGCACGTGGGGAATGAGCTGGGGTCGGGTGGAGATTATAAGAGGACGTTGGGTTTGGGTAGAATATGCAATGCAGATAACTTGAGGGGGAGTGGGGGGGGGGGGGGGGGGGTGGGTGGGTGGCAGCATTGAATGTGTTGCACCATTACGAGTTGAGGTGAGATTGGACAGAATATGGTGCAACATAATTGGTGAGGTAATGCGTGGTACCATTATGAGCTGGGGTGGGATGGGTAAGAATGTCTGGTACTATACAGGTGATGCAGGCCGGATATGTTGAGCTGGGTGGGGGTTGGGGTGGGACAATGTTAGGGTAGAGAAATGATGAGGCAATGACACTATGATGTGCAGAAATAGATCAGAATGTGTTCCGGACACGTCCATGAGGACTATTTTACTCTATTATTTAGACACTATTTACATGTGTTGAAATCCTCGAGAATATTACAATTGTTTCTCGTTTGAAGATTTGTCACATTGTCTTAGAATTGAAATAATGTACAGAATATTGGCTGAGTTCAGATTCAAAATTTTCTTTATAACTATAATTATATTATACATGCTAATGCACTGCTGTTATATATTAAATGCAATATTTCTTTGCAGCTGTTTTTCTATAACTTTACATCAGAATATTTGTGTGCGTGCGTGCGTTTATATGTGCGTGCTCGTCTGTATCAGATGAGACAAGCAAGTGTCATAGACCACCTTTAACCATTTAGTTGGCACAATTCATCAAGAAAATCAAAATATTTGTATTATTGAGTGGCATTTGCATACCAAGATAGAGTTTTTGAAAATCTCTCACGGGAATGACTGGCTTGGTTCTCACACCATTTAGTGATTAAGATTCGTCATGAAAATAAAGCCTTGTCAGGAAATGTTCATTTACAGGAAATTAGGTTATTTTTAAAAATTTACATCTGAAATGACTGGCTCATTTATCGAGCTAGTCAGTCCAGTTGGAAATTTTAAAAATTAGTCTTATCTTAACCTGTAAATGAACATTTCTCAAGACCACAGCAGTGGCCTTTGTCAGGCTTAAGCATTAACCCGTTACTGGTCAAATTTGTCAAGAAAATCAAAACATTGTATTGAATGTCCATCTGCTTGTAAAGAGCAGTGTTTTTGAAAATTTACCATTGGAATAGCTGGAGTCAGTCACTCCAGTGGTAAATCTTCAAAAACAGTTCTCGTTACCTGCAGATGGACATTCCTCAAGACTAGTTCAGAGGCCGGTTTGACCATTTAAGTGTAAATACGTGAAGGTCGATGTTACTTATATATCTAGATTCCACAAATTCTTAGTTTTAAACTATAGTCCAGTCAATCTAGGCCAAAAATATTTTAACCCGGAACAAATTGCAACAGAATTTTTTTACCTCGCCCAGTGTATACGGGGCCATCATGTACAACATATCAAAAGTCCTCCAAAATTCCAATAGGGGAAAGGGTAAAATTTGCATAATTATTACCAGATTTGGGCCATTTCACCTGAAAAATCCATTTTTCTTTATTTCTTTAAAACCGGTATGTAATATATGTGTGACTGGGTATTTTTGGACTTTTTTAGTAATAAATGAATACGATTGACATATTCTCCACAAATTAAATGTATTGTGTTATGCCACTTGCATGAATTTACCTAATACCATCATTGATATTGATACAATACATATTATATTTTATTATGTCACGGTATTGTGTGTTTCTAAGCTAAGCTAAGATGAAATAGTATGGCATAGTTACCTGGTTTCTACTAATTTCATCTTGCATCAATTATCCAAGTCATCTTCCTCAATAAGCGTTATTGAATTCGAGCAACTGAGACCCTTACAGTCTTCGCAGGCGGATGTGCAGCTGAGCCCATGTTTTCTACAGGTGCATCTCTTTGATTCACAGCCAGTTTTGCAGCTGCATCTAAATGAATACAGTAAATCGTCAGGTGCTGCCAGCATGTCAGTCTTAACAGGCAGCATTTGGTGGTTGAGAACTTTCCAGCCCCATTCTGTTGGATCCATATCTCCAGCATCTCCTCTCCAAACTTGAATTTGGTAGTACACGCGAAGACTGTGAAACTTTGCGGATGCGGGTGTTGGTGGTAAATCTCGTGCTTCAACATACTTGGAACTTTTTGCAGCCTTCTCCCTGAATCGCTTGTACCGCAAAGCAACTAGACTATCCATTGAAGTGCCATTGTATAGAATAAGCATTGCCTTCTCACCTGCTTTTATCACGTCATCTTTATTCGCATTACTCATTGTAAACACTTCAGCAATTTGAGAGAGTTCTTTGCAGCACTGGATTTTGCTAAGGGATGCAGATTTTCCAATTCCATAAAGCCTAGATGTTGAGTCACAGCCAAGGATAGCATGGATAAATAACAGCTGTGAGCACAAACAGAAACCGAGTTTTTCCTTTGCCATTTTGATATTCCACAGTTGGGGTTTCTTTGCATTTTGCTTTGGCTCTGGTCTGAAAAATAGCTGACAGCCATTCATATCAGTATGGTATAGAAGCAACACCAGTAGGTCGGTATCGTCTCCAACAAGAGCAGTATTTGTTGACTTTGAAGCCAAGATAGCCGTTTGCGTAATTAAGACATCAGCATCACCGCTTGCCTTTATCGTTAAGCATCCAGCCTGTTCGAGAGATGAACTTAAGATTGATATGAACCGACTGTTTGCGGAGTCAGTACAACAGTTGTGCCTGATCCGCGAGTTCGCCTCTTATGTGTTACATCTTTTATGTCTGGGCCTTGGTCATAACCATCAAAAACTACTGTAGCCTTTCCATATTTGCTTATGCAATATTTTACATATCTTTGACAAACATTTGCAAATGTCTCTCCACGCTGCCATGGAACACGGTGTAATAGAGCTCCTCCATCAAGCACATAGTGGACAGAATCTGGAAGGACTGCAGCTTCATTTTGAATTAATTTCCACAATGCATCAGCAAGTGCCGGCTTATTTGCTTCCCATGGAAGAGATGAATTATCAAAGAGTGCGGGCGGATGAGTGCACAACTCATACTCAAAATAAGATGATGGATTCCCTTTTGATCCATTTGTAGCAATTAAACTGAGTCTTTGAAATAGGAGTTGTGGATCAATTTGTACACATTCATCATCAATCTTGAGAGATGTTTTGGATGCTAAGGTAATAGCTTGTCTCTTTCTCTGGAACGAAATGCTTGATACACATTGGCCACACATCGAATTAATAATTGATTCTCCAATATCTTTAGCATCGTCAACATTGACTGATTCATGTGCAGACAATCCACTAACAAGTCCTCTAAGAGAAGGGTCTGGTCCAAATGGATTCGGTTCACTAAGGATTTTGAGAATTTTGTAAGTATCATCCATATCACGCTTTATTCGAGATTGTGTGGAATCTTTGTGTTGTTCACTTGAATCACAGTTTACCCCAGAGAGCTCTTGCATTGCATTACACACATCTGCACATGCGGGCATAGACAACAACCAAACAAGACGCTGAAGTTCTGTCATTCCACGACCTCGTGTTAGACCACCACTTGACTTTACACTTCTCATAAGGACCTGCTCAATAACTAGATCAGTAGATAACCCTGCCCAATACCTATCACTTCGATGAATGACATGATTACCATTGAGGAAGCTGGTGTGTATATCTGGATGACTTTCAGGTATTTCTAACATCTTTTGTAAATATACATATGCAGACTTGGCGTACAGATTATGCCCAGTGGCTGCAAAATATGGAAGCATCTCACGAACGGTCTGAAGGTGCATGTTCCAATCACCAGTTCGTTCTGCCTTAATGAATTTGCGCAGAATGTCAACCAACTCCATATACAAAAGCCAGAGTCGTGCAGTCCTTTTATCTTTCATGACCACCTTCTCTGAGTCTAGTTTGTCCTTGACATCATGTAATGCATTTTCCGAGGACAATCTTGTAGCTACATACGGATTTTTGATAATGTCATCATAGAGCTCTCCAACTTTAACCAGACTTTTATTTAGGGAACTTTCAATCGTTTCATGTCCTGCAACATTATCATCATTGTCAAACAGTTCTTTTGAATGCATTGCAGCGGAATATTCTACTGTGTCAACTTCAGCATCTGCAATTGTAGGTAGTGGTAGGTTGTATGCATTTGCAATCAAGATTGTACTGAGAGAAGCAAAACCCATGAGGTGTCCTCGAACTGCTCGAGAAATTGCCTTTCCACTAAGAATGTGTTTGACAGCATTCTCAGCGTAGACTACCTCTAGAATAGGCGCAAGACCGCTTCCTGCCATTAAGTGACCAATGCAGCCAAGGAAGCTCATCTCCATATGAAGACCTCCGAGTCTTAGAATAATTTGCTTTAATGGACTCCAGCTCGGCTCAATCTCTATGATAGTCATAGCTTTCCAAAATAAGGGCTGATCAAATGTAATCACGGGTGCAACATGGTATCGGTTTGCCTGTTCACAAACATAAGTCTAAGTGGAAAAGATGCAGGTCATGTTACTTGGCTCTAGATCTATCATCGGAAGGAAAATAACAGACGATTTACCTGGATAAACTCCTTGGTGAACAGTTTGCATCATGCCAGACCATGACTGTCTCCTTAACGCAGAACAAAGAGAAATCCCAGAGGATGTCAATGTCAGCTGTTGGGTCTGTTTGTTCCATCGCAGTTAACTCCTTAAAGGTCAATGGGAAGTTCCTGGTATGCTGAGACTCAAAGTTCCTGATACAGATCTTGCCAACTTGCTTGATATCTTCAGATGTTACATTTATCCTTGGAATAAGTTTGCACGAAAGGTTTCCTGGTGTAACAGATGCAATGATTCCCATTCCATGAAATGTATTATGCCCATCTATTGTGCAAATATTGTGATCCACATTGTCGGCAACAAACTGAATGAACTCGCCTGATAATGGCTGTGGTAGATCTCCACCATGAAGTGATGCACTGCGCTCAAACCTCTGTATCTCCACGTATGAACATCCAAATCTGTGCTTGTACAAGGTGTCAACAATAAATCTAGATCCAAATTTATGGTGCATCTCACCTGACAGCCCGAACTGCAAAGGTGCCAAAATAACTCTAGGACGAGTTCCTTGCATAATAGCCTGTCCAACTGATGCCTGTTTCATTTCTGTGTCTTTTCCAGTAAACAAAATCCGCAATAATTCCCGCAGTGTCTCTGGTAAATAATTCAATGCCTTTACTGGGTCGCTCATTTGCTCCCTTGATGGATAGCTTTCAGATGATGTGCATGAATCAATTAACTTAATATCGTGTCGAAGCAGTTGGAATCCTTTCTCTTCTGTTCCTTATAGAAGTCAGTCAAAATAGTAGATGCTTTAGAACGAAAGGTAACAACGTTTGGCTTGCCATTCACAGTGCTAATAAATATTTCATCGCCATAATTATCTTTTATTTTATCCTGCATGTATTTTGTACTGTATGCTTTATTCTCTTTATCATCGAGATACTCTTGCATTTTATTAACGAGGTCGTGCAGGGTCAGCTGCTCATCATCATTATTTTCAAGAAATGCCATTGTCGCACTAAATGCTCTTACTCTGTCCAAGTCTTCTGGCCTTCCATGTTTTTGGGATGAGCAAGATGAGTGCAGCTGAGGGATATTTTTCATGGTTCAAAAATTTACGCTGCAGCTTTGATGGTATACTGCATTGACAACGCATAAATCCGGCGTGAAGGCAAGCCGCCCAGCTACAAGTTTGCCCCATTCGTCTTTTCTCTGCTCACAGGCCTCGGCGATACTACATTGAAAGTCATGAGTACTTACTGGATAAATATCATAGCCACGTTTCTTTCCATCTTGAATTTTTGCAGGGTATCCGCATAGCAAACAATGTTCACTAAAATTGAATGTTGGACTTTCTGAACGGAGTGTTTGCATGGGTGGCGGAGATTGTTCAATTTTCTCTGGGTCACGGGCAATCTGCTTGGGGTCAATGAACTCCCGTCGACATTTTACATGAACCCTCTGTCCTACTTCAGCTATGACATCGCTTTCACGGGCTCTGCTAGCATTGTTAATACCGTCACAGCCTTTAACTCGAAGCTTAACAGTTTGTGAGCCATTTTCTAGGCTCTGGTTACAAATAACGCATGTATCTAAATCCATGTCCATATTCTGATTGAATTGTATAGAAATTTATTCAAATTGTGAGATAAAAGTGAAAATTAAAATGCAATTTATTTTAGATAAAATTTTAAAAGCGAAAAACAAAATTAAACTTACTTTAAATATAATTTTTTTAAATTACCCCGGCCCTGTGCATACAACCATATTTAATCTGTGGTTTGGAGAATTTGTACAAGTGGTTCAAGGCAATATTGCCAATTGCTTACTGTCTTCCGTGACCATGAAATTCAGAGCTTAGACAACATTTCTACTTCGTTTATTTGCGGAATGAAGCAGGTAAGGGAAGTTTCATTATTCGGATGGCGGTAGCTAAATATGCGAATTTACCCACGTTCCCATCGAGGGATTTTGGAGGACTTTTGATATGTGACACCTGGCAGTCCCATGAATGCCGCAGAAAAGAAATAAATTCTGTTGCAATTTGTTCTAGGTTAATTTGTAGTTTTACTGGACTACTAGGTTAGTATGGGCATTAACTCCACAGTAAACTTGTTCACGGTCACTCCCACTCCCAGCATATACAAATGCCAAGTATTCACTCGCTACAAATACAAATTCTTTATGATCTGAGTAATATTCTGTAGAATATTTTGAAACTAATTTGATCGGGAGCTGTTGCTGTCATTAGCACGGCAACAGGTTTGCAGTCAAATTAGTTTCAAAATAATAAACAGATTCACTGTATAAAGCTGTCAGAGGTTAGAGGGTTATCCCTTTAACACTCAAGTCGGTGAAAAACGGCTTGTGTAATTGTCTTGCGGAATATCCATTTGCAGAAAATTATGGAAATGTGAAATGGCATTGAAAATTTTGTGATAAATTTTACATAATTTAACATTGTTAATATATTTAAAAGCTAAATTACATAAGATATTCTTTGACGAGTGATTTCTATATTTAGTATAAACTTACTTTTTCGAATAATTCCTATATATATATATAATTTTATATCCAGTTATTTGAAAGGTGGTTGAATAAAATTTGTAAATAATATCATAAAATATCTAATTATATAATATAAATTTTATATCAAATTGTTTGAAATTAGATTAAATGTATCATTTTTACATGAGATAAATATGACTAACATTATAAACTTGTGCCTGTTAATTTCACTAACTCTTCTGCGTTCGACTGGCCATATTTATATCGTCAGTCCGATGGATGACATGAATTGGGTAGTCAGGCAGAGGTTGGCTATCATTCCCTACAGCTTGGTTTCGAGATCCATCTCATCGGGCCATACCTCTTTCCTCTGGTCATCAAAAAGTGGACAGGTTTGGAGCACGTCAGCCAGTAGCTCTACTTTGTCTTTCCCCGACTCTCAGAAGATGCAGCACCGTCAGTCGCATCAGGTGACCTCTTACAGGCTGGGGGCCCAACGCCATCCCTACATGGCAACGACCCATGGGGAAGACAGCCACATCGATCCAAAGTAAGTTTTATGGCCATATCAGAATTGTGTAGACATCTGGTTTTGATCGTGCATGCCACTTTGGCCAATGTCTTCCATCTTCAAAGGTTGAGGATGACCAACCACACCAAAAAGCCCCTGCATGGATGACAGGATGTCCATGCAATGTTTGCCATCTCAGCTGGGCTGATCAGCCAGAGGTGTTTCAAGCTGGTGCCAGGTAAAGCTAGCTGCCCTACCCGTGGTTTGTCTTCAGAGTTTTCCTTCTCATAGATGATTTGTCTATCAAGACTAACGAGCACCATCTGCTCACTGATGAGCAAAAATCTCACCAGCCCCTCACATCATTTGTCCTGCCAACAGAAGCAATTTCCTGGGTGTGTGGCCACTTGTTATCCCCAATCAGGTGAGGAGGACCAGTGCTCCTGTCCATGAATGATATGGCTGACATGTTTACTTAGCTTATTTTCCTCATCCTGAGGCTGAACCTCCACCCCAACAGCCCCCCCCCCCACCCCCTCATACACTCCACTAACTCATATTCAAGTTTTTATACCATTTCAATGTCAAAATCAAAGTAGATAAAGGAATCCATCAATAGCATGCGTTTCATGAAATTGATATATATTGGTACTAGGACTTTAGGATGTGAAAGGGTTAATAACAAACGACAATCACAGTTAACCTTTTGAACCCTGCCTTCCCTGAAACCAGAATTTCCAGTTAAAGATACAGGGAAGCTGTTGAATATTTTGGAACCAATTTGACGGAAACATGATGTTGCCCGGCATCTTCTGAAACCAATCCAATTATGTTCAAAATATTCAACAAAACATTTCTTATATCGTGTTCAAGATTTTACTAATTAACATGTTTTTGTTTTAGAAACATAAGTTATTTCTGAGCTGTACTGTATGGTATATAATTGAATGTGCAATCGAGTAACATAACAATCAATAGACCTTTCCACTTTATCAATCCATCCTATGACATAATCAATTACGCGACGTGTAGAATGACATCATAATGAATGATGTCGATAAGTACATCACGAACGCATATTTGAAGACGGACTATGCGTTGTTGTATGAATTGTCTTTACTATTTAATAAATGTTCTGTTGAATATTTTGAAACTAATTTGACTGGGCGATGTTGCTGAGCGATAGTTGGTTACGCTATTTCTATCTAGTTATTATTCTGGCGCAATTTCATTAAACATGTAATAATCTTTCAAATAAAGCACACTTTATCATCCAGGAATTGTCGTTTAATGAGCAGTAGCATTTTAAACGATTTCCCGCCATTTTTCAGAAAATTCAAGATGGTTGCCAAAAAATTGACCAATCCAAATTCTGTATATAAGTTCTGAAGCATACCATTCTAGGGTCCTTCCAGCCGAGTTTGCTTTTTTTCAGAAAATTCAAGATGACTGCCAGAAAAATTAACCGATAAAAATTCTCACTAGAAGTCTTGTATCCTACCGGCATAGAATTAGTCCAAGTTTCGTTGAAATTGGGCCGTTTATATTGGAGTATTTTAAATGATTTCTGGAAAATCCAAGATGGCCCCAGAAAAATTGACCAATCAAAATTTCAAGTAGAGTTTCTGGAGCCTACCACCATAGTATCATTCCAGCCAAATTTGGTTGAAATAGGTCAAAGCATAAAGGAGATGAGATTTGACGGATGGACGATGGATGGCCGCTATAGCATATAAGCTCACTTGGCCATTCGGGCCAGGTGAACTAACAAGAGGCCCAAGGGGCCTGTATCGCTCACCTGGACCATAGGCATGTCAACTAGAATGCTCTTTATCAACAAGATGGCCACCAAACCATTTATCCGACAGTTTCGAAAATTGCAAATTTGAGACCAGAATACCCAAAAACACATAAAACCAATTTCCAAAATCTATCAAATAAAAAAATAAAATATGGACACCAAACATGCTATATTTTGATTGGCCCATGGTGTCCAGGTTTTTTGACGGATAAACTTCCCTTGAACAAACTTCAATGGCCCTTAGTCTCTAATCATATCTGCCAAATTTCGGCATGATCCCTTCAGCGGTTCTGGAGAAGTCGTTTTCGCTACAACTAGGTCAACCAAGATGGCCACCAAACCATTTGACCCTTGAACAAACGTGGTTCAGCGCTTGCCCTAAATCATATTTCATGAGGTTTGCATCAATCCCCCAAGCGGTTTCGGAGAAGATTTTGACGTTTCTAAAAATTGGCCAAAATCCAAGATGGCCACCGGCCCAATTGGATGATCGGCTTCGTTTTAACAAACTTGAATCTCTATGCCCTAAGGATGCTTCTTGCGAATATAATTGAAATCGGACCAGCAGTTCGCGAGAAGAAAACATTTTAAACTTCCCATTGCTTTAGTATGGGAGCTTTTGGCGGGAAAATGATCCAAGATGGCCGCCAAACCGTTTATCCGACAGTTTCGAAAATTGTAAATTTGTGATCAGAATACCACAAAACATACCGCAAAACACATACAAACCCCATTTCTGCCTCAAAATCCATCAAATAAAAAAATCCAATATGGCCGCCAAACACGCTATATTTTGATTGGCCCTCGTCTGCCATGTTTTTTGATGGATCAACTTCTCTTGAACAAACTCTAATGGCCCTTAGGCCCTAACCATATCTGCCAAATTTTGGCCTGATCCCGTCAGCGGTTCTGGAGTCATTTTCGCTACAACTAGGTCAACCAAGATGGCCACCAAACCATTTGACTAATCAAGTTCCCTTGAACAAACTTGGTTCAGCTCTTACCCTAGATTAAATTTCATGAGATTTGCATCAATCCCCTAAGCGGTTTCGGAGATTTTTATTCCTAAAATCGACCTCAATCCAAGATGGCCGCCGGCCAAATTGGCCGATTGGGTTCATTTGAACAAACTTGGATCCCTATGCTCTAAGGATGCTTCCTGCCAAATATAATTCAAATTGGCCCAGCGGTTCTTGAGAAGTCGTTTAAAGGAAAAGTTGACGGACGGATGGACGACAGACGGTCGCCACGGCATAAGCTCACTTGGCCTTTCAGGCCAGGTTAGCTAATAAATGGGTTCCGCCGTGCAGTGGCAACCCCCAAAATAGTTGGTAACATGAAAAGCGAGGGGAAGTTGAGTATCTTCAGAGGCAGCCCTCGAGTGGGTCTAGGAGGGTGTATCCAACAGAGTTTGGAACATCAGCCAGTCCTCAAGGATATTTTGAAATTGAGATGCTTTGAAAAGCTATTTCTGAGCAATAAAAGCCAACATCATTATGTTGCTTCCTAATCTTGCCAGTATTAAAGTAATCCTAGAAAGAATTTTTGATGGGCACATAAGGGGGAGCATTCTTTGAGCCTTGTCAAGATGAGCCCCTTTGTTGCCACCACTGCTGCAGTGATGCAATTTAAGCATTAGTATCCTATATCAGGGACCAATCTACCCACTAGCCAAATGCGAGTTAAACTGAAATCACGATAGAATTGGCTGAATGATTGGCTAATGATTAAACTTAATTTAATTTTCTTGATTGGCTGATTTGAATCCTGACTAATTCCAGCGTTACAATTGTAAAGCAAAAATTCCTGTATGTTGTTGAATATATTTAAACCTATATGACTGAAAACTGTTGCTGCCTAAGGCAGCAACAGCTTTCAGTCATACTAGTTTTAAAATATTCAACATGTTTCTTATATATTAAGACTCTATTGTATCTGGACTGTAAAATTGATAGTATTAACTGATGATGACTGACTGTAAACATGTTCATAAGTGACATTGAAGTAAAGACGTGGATAAAATATTTACTATGTGGCTAACAAACATGGTATTTGGCTAATCTACCGGCTAGGACAATGAAAGTCAGATCTGTCCCTGCTATATGACAACTTGAATGCATCTTGAAGTACGGAAACAAATTAGGGTCGCTCTAAGTATCTCATGGAATGTCTTATCACAATATGCAATGGAAGCAGGGGAGGATGAGGGGGGAGGGGGTGGGGCATCGTCCATTGTTTACAATTAGCTTATTTTGTGAACTTCAGACACAGAAAACAAACAGAAAAGTAGGTATCATACAAATGTATACGTCATTTTTACTATACATATCAACAATATAACATTAGGCTTAATGCTGTACAAAAAATAAATTAGGACGGAATGCAGGAATCTTAATATATTATTATCTAATAAACACTATATTATCATAAAACACACATTAATTAAGTAACCCTTTAAGAAATATGCTTTAAATTTTTTCAAATTAATTTGACTGGAAGTTGTTTCAATACATTCAAAACTTCCTGTAGTGGTTTTGAAATCAAGATAATCAGATTTTAGAAATGAAAGGGTTAATTTGAAACGCATTAAGGCCACTTAATTAACCGTTTAACACGCACTGTTTAAAAAATGGCTTCCAGAGTGGTCTTGAGAAACATCCATTTGCAGAACATGAAACCTATTTTTGAAACTTTACCACTGGAATGAGTGGCTCGATAACAGAGCCAGTCATTCCAGTGGTAAATTTTCAAAGTCTTCTCTTGGTCTGCTAATGAACATTTCTAAAACAAATTTGAGTGTTAAAGAGGTACGCAACACTATTTTATGGACATACAGACAAAATATTATTAACCCTCTCACTGACAAATCCCGGGAAAAGTATATTCTTTACGGTACAAAACTTAAGGGATCAACTGCTACCAGTGAATATAATTTCAAAATATTCAACAGTTCTTGATATGGTTGCCTGGAAAATGAGATATGGTGAATTCATCGAGAGAGAAAGGGTTAATTCAGATCTGAGAATATTACTCCATGTTCAGCCGTGGCACAATTAACCCTTCAAACTCCAATCACAATTACAATCCAGCTAAACAAGTTAAAATGTTTAATATTTTGAAACTAATTTGACTGGGAGCTCAACACCTCCCAATTAAATTAATTTCAGAATATAAAACAGAGTATTCCATACTTCACAAAAGAATTGGTCATTTCTGGTCTGTGAGATTTATAGGGTTAATAGTATATAAAGGTACATTTGTAAACGTATTTTACATTAGAGCTTATAATAAACCTTTCCACTTTAGCAACCCATCCTATGACGTCATAATCAACTATGCGGTGTGTAAAATGACATCATAATGAACGACGTCGTCGATAAATACATCACGAACGCATATTTGAAGACAGACTATGCGTTGTTGTACGAATTGTATGTCTTTACTTTTAATAAACATTATGTTGAATATTTTGAAACTAATTTAACTGGGCGCTGTTGCTGTCATAGGCAGCAACAGCACCAAGTCAAATTAGTTACAAAATATCCAACAGCTTACCTGTATAGTTTTCAGGAAATTGATAGTTAGGGCATTCGGGGATAAATCCCAACATGGCGACGTGTGGGTGGAGTTTAGATAGAGATGGGCGGGGCATAGCTAAAACTGGAAAGGTTCATTAACGTACCTTGTTTCCAAAACAAAAACATATTAGGCCTTGTTCTCACACAGCCGTTATTTCCGTAAATACCAGGTACATCGGCTAATGTTCTCATTGGACAGCCTCTTGTCCCAGAATAAATGTCACTTATTTCAGAAAATTAATCTCGCATAATCCGCGTTTTATCTTCCAATATATCGTTATTGCTTCCCTATGTGAACGCAGCCTATTCACTCAAAATTTGTCAGGTAGCGTTTCCGCCGGGTAGCGCTTCAGTCATCATTTTATCTCACTCTCCGCCAGGTAGCGCTGCAATGCCGTCCAGGATTATCTTCCACCAGTGTGAATGCAAACAGATATATCGGCTATATGTTAACCTACATAGTACACGAAATAGTTAATCAGGATTAGGCAATGAGAGAGGCTGTAGTACAATTTTGAACATGATGTAATGAAAGAACTGTACTGTTGAATATTTTGGACGTAATTTGAATGGAATCCATTAGACAGCAATGGCTTCCGATCAAATTCAGTCCAAAATATTCAACCAGTACATTTTATTTGGTTTGGAAACATGTTCCGATATTTTGGAGCTGTACTGTACTGATATCATTGTATCAATTAAATACAGCAATTATACAGGACAATTTGAAGATTTGAATTTTCTCATATAAAAGGTCCATTTGCAGGCCAAGAGATTATGTTTGAAAATTTATCACTAGAATGACTGGCAAATGGGCATCTTACAAGACCCTCCAGAAGTCATTATGATTTTTTGCAAGCTTCAGTGTTAAAGGATTAAAGTGATATAAGCTGATGTACTTAAAATTTTAATACCGTTTTTATTCGAGGAAAGGACGCTAGCTTGTGTTGGACACAGGCTAAATTTTGGTCCAAATCTTCCCCAAAAATCTGTATACTCATAGAAAGGACGCATAGAGAAATTTGAATCCATTCTCTAAAATGGTTAAAACTCATATAGAACCTACCACGAGAATTGAACGTAATTTCTATACGCATGCTTACCGCCATACCACTATGTTTAATATATGCCTAAAAAATATAATCGTGGACATGAAATTATTAATGGGACCGCCTAAATATCGCATATCTTCAATAAAGATTGTTTATTACATCAAAATCAATGATACTTTTGACATAAAATGTCGTCTATAAACTATGGAAATCATGTTATATTAGGAATGCTGTAACATCAGCAGCTATGTTTACTAGAATTCTTCTAAATATCTGCCATTCTCTATTTTCATTGGCTTATACGTGAGAATTTATCCAATCAGAACAGAGAAATAATATTTCTCTTCAGAAAAAATTAATAATAGAACAGTATTTACTCTCGCATTGCGCATTAATTTTGTAATGCCGACCAACATTAAATGATCCAAAACGGAATCAGAATTAAAATGAGATAAAGCGCTTCTTATGTTGGCGAGCCGCAGGCTCTTTTGCGATTGGAGGCGCCGTGTTCTCGCGAGATCTTATACGCTAACGGGAGTTTGTTATCAAACGGGTACGGATCAGACCTAAAGTACAATACTTAGTTCCTATCGCGATAATATATAGTATTCAGAGTTCCGAGTCCAGAATATTTTATCCGAGTACTCACTCTAATTAAAAACAATCTTTTGTGGTTGGAGGTGAATCACGTGATTTATATCTTTTCTGGACGCCATTTTTTGTCAACTTCAGGATTAATTTTGATGTAATAAATGATATTTATTAATGGATACGCAATATTTCGGCGCTCCAATTTAATAATTTCACTTCTGCAATGATGTTTTGAGGTATACATTAAACATAGCCATAAAGCGCCGAGAACTTATACCATACGAAAATGAAACAGTATATGAAATTAGAATTAGAGTCCGGTACTATGATGCTGTTGGGAGCATCTCTGCAGATGTCATGGTTTTGCATACGGCGGTCGCAAACCGCATGCACAGTGTCACCTTTTTGTTAATACAAAGACTGGTGTCTGACAAACCCAATGCAGTCTAGCCAGGTACGTATGCCCAATAGTTATGCCTCACCATGCCCAAATATACTACAGTGTTAAATCACCCATAATTTTTGGCTGATATGAGTGTTAGAGGGTTAATGAGACAAGAATATTTCTATTCCCTCGGTCAGTCCAACACAAGGAAACAAAGTTTTTACACTAGTACCCAGTTCTACTTCTTGATAGCGAAAGGTAATGCCGAGTAAAGGAATTTACCCAAGTTTCCAACATTTATACAATAATCAGTACCAAGTCACAAGCCCAGGGCCCAGGTTTAGTAGTGAAAACATGACCACCACAAACCCATCTCTTAAATATTATACAGAAATACAGTACAACCTTTGCGACAAACAAGTGTCCTTTACATGGAAGTGTCGTTTAAAGCAGGTTTGATGGCAAATCCTTGTAGGAAGTCAATGAACTATTGTATCACATACTTAAGTGGAGGCATAAAAATGTAAATTAAAATATTTCAAATAACCAACTTGGCACAGATACATATTCATCACCAGAGATTCGTATAGATACAGATACATCCATCACAATTCATCTCCAACATAATTCTTGGATCGTCTTTGCATATTTTTACGTCTGGATTGCTAACCTTTAACGTTAGCATAAACCTTATATAGACGAATCCAATCTGCCGATCATGTATTGACGTCATAATCAATTACGGCACAAGTAGGCTGAAGTCACAATCAAAATACGTCATGAATGGCATACCTAAGTCTGTCACGAACTCTTAATAGTCTGTTAAGTTGTACAAATTGTATGTCTTTAATATTTAACAAACATGCCGTCGAATATTTTGAAACTAATTTGACATGGCGTTCCAGTCAAATTAGATTCAAAATATTAAACAAATTACCTGTAGAGTTTTCTGGAAATTGATAGTCAAGTAGTGCAGGGAATGATCGATCCCAACACGGGAAAAGTGTGGGTGGAGCTTAGCTAAAGATTGGCGGGGCATTATATAACTAAAACAGGATTCCTCCATTGAGAAGGAATACTAGACATGCCACATTCTTTACAGTCCTCAGCCTAGTCCTAATTTCAAGCCCCGTATAAAGTATTCTCTGTAAGACTGACACACAGCTATTTCTATTCCTCTTGAGCTCGACGACAGAAAGGACAATGGCCCAGCTGAAGACATTGCAGTTCAAAATCATCCGTATGAAACAACTGAAAGAAAAACCACAACACATACTAATCACGAACTTAGACAAGGTGAAAGAATTAATGTACAGTGTATATTTTATACTCTGATGAAGTGTATTTAGTCTGGCAGTATACAATATTTAAAAATTACACATTATTTCGATTTTCCCTGTATCCAATGACGAATGCGCTCAATTTTTCTTTAAACGACGACAAATCTCTCAGTATTTTTCTTTTTGTTTGGGCGATAATATTTTTAAATACATAAACGAAACCATTATCTATTAACCATCTCTATTCTCTGTTGAGTTTAAATCCTTTAACCGTCTGCCTGCTGAATCTCTGCAGACTACATTTTCCATGGGGTCTAACTCTGGATATGCTGAATATTTTGAAAACATTCCGAGTGAAAATTGTTGGTGGCTAATCCACCAACAACTCAGTCAAATTAGTTTCAAAATATTCAGCAGGTCCAGTTATTGTTCATTGAAATTATTGTCTGGTGGCTTGCAGCAGCAGTCAGACAGTTAATGATCAAGATGGCCAAAAACGGCTTCTGCAGGAATTGGGGGAAATGTACATTTGCAGGCCAAGAGAAAACTTTCTTTAATTCTACAAATGGAATGATTCACTCGATAACCGAATTAGTCATTTCAGTGGTAAAATTTCAAGCATACTCCTGTCTCAGCTGGCAAATGGACATTCCTCACGACTACTACTACTACAGACAGGTTTTGACGAAATGGTTAAGTCGAGATATAATTTTTCTCGACAGTAGATAAGATGATAAGTTTATGAAAAGCAAGAGTTATTTCACTTGATGCTTGTATGAATCAGTGAAAAATCAATATTAACCCTTTCAATGTCGCAGACCAGATATGACAAATTCTTAAGACATGAAAAATTCTGTTGAGTATTTTGAAACAAATTTGACTGGAAGCTGTTGCTTCTAGTAACAGCTTCCAGACAGATTAGTTTTAAAATAGTCACCAGCTATCTAGTATGATGATGATGATGATGATGATGATGAGTGACTGACTGCTCTATGGCTAAAGAAATGAACACTTCTTTCATCTCCAACCAGCTTTTCTTCAACTGTCTCCACTGTGTCTTGTCCACTATAAGCATCCTGAGCTCATTTAGGTGCTTTCTCATCTTTGAGGTCAGATCGCAAAACTTGAAGATGTTGTGGCGTCCTTTGCTTGCCTGATACATGTTGGCACCCATGACTGCAAATTCCAGTGCTTTCTGAACAGGCATATTTACTGGAAGAACATGTCCGAATATAGACCAGCACTGTTGTGCTACTCTCAGTCACAGATAGTGGCTCTGTTACAGTTTGTAGAGGGCTATACTGATATTAGACTGTGTGGCCAGCGATGATTTGTTATGGTTCACATATGTTTGCCATGCCATGCAGCAAGTTTGTTCTACAAGGGCTTTTGGAGCTGCATAGATTTAGCAATTGGACAACATTATGGAAACACAATGTAGCATGATATAGTTACATCTTAAATATCATGGGGATTTTAGAGCCATGAATTTACAGCTTCTAAAAGGACTAAGGCGATACGCAGCGAGTTCATTCCAATGTCGGTAGAGATGCATAGGTGAAATCTACAAATTCTGCCCTTCCTACAATTCTACTGATGTCCCCATCCCATTTTGGGGAATGGGGGGGGGGGAACTGAACCGTCATCGTTCATTTCTGTGGTGATGGATATGTATACCCGAGTGAACTCTGTTTTGGCTTTATTCATTAAGAGGTTTGTAGGCTTGAGCTGTTCTGCAGCTATTGTAAGTAGTGTCTAGCATAGCTGATTTCAAATGCTTAAAATTGCTTTTGTATATTACTAACACTTACCCTATGACATGATGGACACTGCGTAATGTTGACATCAGGTAGTAATGAACGGAAATACTGAAATCTTAGTGGCTTCGGCCATTTCCGTATATACACCTCTGTAGTGGACATTGTCTGTAGCACTAACCGTGAGATGACCACTGGTGAATATTCTTGTTGACCCTGCAGAAAGATTGATGAAATAATATCTATGTTGGTTTACTACATAAACCATGGAAGTGGTAGATTTAACACTTTCGTGACCACAGCAGCTGAGGCCGGCCTGTTCACTCAGGACCACGCCAAAAAGTGGCATTGGACGCAAAATCTTGTGGTAAGTTGTCTCCCTTGATCTGTTAGAAAACTTACTTTCTGCTGTGTATAACATCATCAGTATAATTATGTATAGGCGTCATTTTAAGAAAATACACACACACACCTGGGTACAATTGTGCCAAATTATGGGAGCCACCACCACCCCCAACCTCAATGGCAATAGTGTATAGCTTTATCAGAAAGTCCAATTACTAATGCCTGGACCAGCTAGGGTCGGCAGAGTTGAGCAAAGGATATAATTATTCATCTTCTAAACAATAGCTTACATCGTACGTGAGCAGTTTGGCCGTAAATGGATCTTCATTGGCATTGTCAGAATCATCTGCAAACTGAAGACTCTGAAATGCTACAGATTACATGGTCAAGGAAGAATAAAATATTCAGTCAACAACGGCAACACAAGCACAACTTCTGCAAGATAAACAAGAGCAAGCTGAGATTGCAAACCATTGCCCTTCTGTTTTTGTTACACTCGTAGAATATTTCAGAAATTCTAGTGTTTTTTTAGGGTGTTTTTTCTGCTCATTAGGACCAACTTTGCGGAATCATAGTGTACACTCAGACCCTTTAGGCTGTTAAAATTTGAGCCAAATCAGATCAAGTGGGCCGCGATATACAGAGATCCGAAAATCTCATCTATTTCAGTTCCAGAAATACTAGAAATAGATCCTTCATTAATTTTATATATTGGTCATGGATAGTTGAAATTTATAATTTTCATGATGGCAGTCCATCACAAACTGCAACATGGGTTGATGCTGGCTTTCACACATTGAATGACTCATTCACACACACATGCATGTACAACACACGCAGGCACGCTCGCTCGCACACACAGCTATTACAATAAGCTCATATCACTTTAATCCGTTAACACTCTTTTCTTGAGAAGACTATTTTTGAAAATTTACCACTGGAATGACTGGCTCGGTTATTGAGCCAATCATTCCTGTGGTAAATTTTCAGAAATAGTCTTCTCTTGGTCTGCAAATGGACATTTCTCAACCGCTGTAGAAGCCGTTTTTGGCTGATGTAAGGGTTAAAGGGTTAAGTTGAGACTATTATCAGTTCAGAATTGCATAAATAGTTATGTCACCCGTCAACAATAATAAGCTTTGCGTGACTATGCATGTATATATACTGTAACACAAGTTTTAGTGAAGCTCAACATACACCCGCAGGCATGCTTGTTTGAGGAATGCTAAATGTGAACAGTTTGTCTTTGATAATTCTCTGAGAAAGGGGGGGGGGGGGGAGACTTCTATTAGGTACAGATTTGGAATTCACGGCAAAGACATCACTAAAAATCTTGAGTCTTCACAGCTGCATTATAAATCATTAGGCCTACAATTACAACAAGACAATTTTGATCAATTTTAATCTTTCAATGGAGATAATTCTGGCAAAAATAATGGGCGGATTTTGCCCAAACGATATTAGGACAGTTCGTTTATCTCTAAAACATCTGCTGAACAGAAAATTATGAGTGTATGTTCAAAACTGTGCGAGATCTGGAGCGGACAAGAAAATTTTGACAAGTTTTAGCTTTTCAAGGGAGATAACTCAGGCGAATATGGGCGGAGCAAAATCATGACACTTCGTCTATCCCTAACACATCTGCTGGAAAAAGATTTGTGAGCATAGGTTCAAAACTCTTCGAGATCTGCTGTGGCCAAGAAAATTTTGACAAATTTGAGCTTTTCAAGGGAGATAACTCTGGCGAATATACGAGAATTTTGCCGAAATGAAATCATGACATTCGGCTATATGTCCCACATCTTTTGGAAAAAAATTTGTGAGTGTGGGTTCAAAGCTCTCCGAGATTTGGCCTCGACAAGACAATTTTGTGGAATTTTATTCTTTCAGGGCAGATAACTCTGGCGAATATGGGCAGATCTTGCTGAACCGAAATCATGACACTTCGCCTATACATAATACATGTTCTGAAAAAAAAATTGTGAGTGTAGGTTCAAAACTCTTTGAGATCTGTCCCAGACAAGAAAATTTTGACAAATTTTAAGCTTTCAAGGGAGACAACTCTAGCGAATATAGGAGGATTTTGCCGAATTGAAATCATGACACTTCGTCTATAGGTAATATATCTGCTGAAAAATAATTGTGACTGTAGGTTCAAAACTCTTCGAGATCTGTCCTGGACAAGACAATTTTGACAAATTTTAAGCTTTCAAGGGAGATAACTCTAGTGAATATGGGAGGATTTTGCCGAATTGAAATCATGACACTTCGTCTATAGGTAATATATCTGCTGAAAAATAATTGTGACTGTAGGTTCAGAACTCTTCGAGATCTGTCCTGGACAAGACAATTTTGACAAATTTTAAGCTTTCAAGGGAGATAACTCTAGCAAATATGAGAGGATTTTGCCGAATCGAAATCATGACACTTCGTCTATAGGTAATATATCTGCTGAAAACAAGTTTGTGTGTAGGTTCAAAACTCTTCGCGATCTGCTCCGGACAAGAATCAGACGGACAGACGCACAGACAGACGGCGAGCGCCATCACATAATACGACCCCGCTCTGCGCGGGCGTATAAAAAGGATACTGGCTGTGTTAGTCGATTTCCAGTTACTGGCCTCTGGCTTTGCCTTAGGAATGGACATGTCCAAGATCTGAACAGCTTCTTCATCGGTCAAGCTATCATCCAGTACAAACTCTACTACTGGTAAAATCTCTGCAATTATGAAAAGTATATTATTATTATTCTGCCCATAACCCTTTTAATGGTCAATCCGGCCACCGAACAAAGATGGTCTCTGCAGTCGTATTGAGGAATGTCCATTTGCAGGCCACGAGAAGACTAGAAGATAATCGAGCCAGTCATTCCACTGGTAAATTTTCAAAAATTGTCTTCTCTTGGCCTGCATATGGACATTCACTGAGCAAAAATTTACATTTAAAAAATAAATTGTAATTGTTAAAGCGTTACAATCTACAATAAATTTCTAGCTTTGCCCCGCCCATTTCTAGCTATTCCCCGCCCATTTCTAGCTATGTCACAACCATTTCTAGCTATGTTCCGCCCTTTTCTTACCTATGTCCCGTCCCTTTCTAGCTATGTCCCGCCCAGTTCTAGCTATGCCCCACCATCCATTTCAAGTTATGCCCCACCCATTTCTAGCGGTGCCACACCCATTTCTAGCTATGCAATACCTATTTCTAGCTATGCCTCGCCTATTTCTAGCTATGTGCCGCCCATTTCTAGCTATGCCCCGTCTATTTCTAGCTATGTCATGTCTATTTCTAGCTATGACCCTTTTGTACACACAGGTAAGCATTTGAATATTAATATATAAAACTGATTTGACTTGGAGCTATTGCTGCCTATGACAGTAAAAACTCCCAGTCAAATTACTTTCAAAATATTATTTGGAGAATTTATAACTTAATAAACATTCTGTTGAATATTTTGACACTAATTTGACTAAAAATTGGGCGGCGCTTAGCAATAAATGGGCGGGGCATAGCTAGAAACGGATCCCTCTATTAGGTTAACACTTACCATTCGGATGTTAAAATTTACATATTAATTTCAAAATATTCAACAGTTTCTCTGTACGGTTGCCATGGAAATGAGATTTATAGGGATCCATGGGTGAATGGATTAAAGAAGTGATCAGCTTTCAGCTAAGAAACATTGGGTTAGTGAAATTTGCTGCGGGATAGTAAAATCAATGATGCACTATTCCATCGGAGGTAGTAGAAAAAATCCTTAAAATCTATCCCTGGAGTGGTAAGGGTTAAGACTCAGACACTGACTTTGCTGTTCAGGATGGCTTCCATTACGTCTGTGTTTCACAGCAAAGCTCAAAAGCGTGGAATCACTATACCATAATACAGTAAAATTAATTACAACGTGGAAAGCCACGATTCTTAAGGAATACCTGACGCTTGTCCTCGATGTAAGGATGAAAGTCAGATGCTTAGCACTGGGTTTGCGCTCGCTATTTATAGGACTCGGGACCCCGGCAATTATAGGCAACTGCAGAACGCGCAATGTGATATACCTGATCAGATGCCTGAGCTGCTCCAAACAGTATGTGGGTGAAACAAAATGCACTTTCAAAATCAGGATTCAGGAACACTTCAGAGATATCTCTAACAACAGAGATTCTCCAATAGCACGCCACTTCAACACACCCCTGCATGGGAGAGCTGACATCTCATACTGCATCATACAGGTCCTTAGAGGAGACCCAGATGCGGACTCAAACACTCCCATCCGGAGGAGAAAAGAGGCTTATTGGATACACCAACTCCACACCATGGAGCCCATAGGCATCAACCATATTGGATAGGAGCTCTTACACACCCCCATCCTCTATTTCACCCACCCCCCCTCCCCCTACGTTTTAACCCATAATACAGTAGTCTGCTAAATTTTCAATTATTTTTGTTCTCTCTTGGTCTGCAAATGGATATTTTCTATGACAAAATTTACATTTTCTTGAACAAATTCGAGGGCTAACGGGTTAAGATAAGTGATTTGCCACTGTCTCAAAAAAGCATCCGCTTTTGTTTCTACGAGAATTCTTAATACTTACCAGATGTACTATTATGATAATGTCTATTATCTAGTCTAGCTCAAAATAAACAATTAAAACTCCGCACTCTCCTGGTCCTGCCCATACTGTGTCCGGGAATACCATAGCCGCAGGTACCGAGTCTATTCCCAATCACAGTCAGATTCGTCATATATTTGCCTTGGCAAACTGCGAAAGCAGCTCAGCCTCACCTCAGCGGGGCGGCTGAGGCAGGGCCATAGTACATCTGGTAAGTATTAAGAATTCTCGTAGAAACAAAAGCGGATGCTTTTTTGATTCTACTTCGAATAATACTTACCAGATGTACTATTATGATAAACTCCGGATTTCGACAGCCAGGAAATGCCGGTGGGAGGAGGTGAGGCTCGAACCAGCACTCATCAACCATCCAACAGAGAAGGTTGTGAAGAGACTAAAACCCTGGCATACGCTTGGGTTCTGCTATCTGACTCATAGAGTGCTAAACTTCCATGGTCTAGACCGCGCTCCCCCCCCCCTCTTTTGTCCGCACAAAACCAGAGGGATGTCCATGGGGATGCAACACCCACCAGACCCGTGTCAGCCCCAAGTCTCAGCTAGGGCAGTCCAGTAGAGTGCAAAGAAGCTACTACAACTTCAAATCTTTGAAAAAACTATCAGTATATCGATTAGATTTTCAAATTGGAATGAGTCTCATGTCTGTATGAGAGGATAAATATACTCTTGTACCAGACTATTCACTTACTCAGTCTGGTATTTCGACTGGAAGTAAACATATTTATAGTCACTTAATTAATGTAAACACTCACCATTTTTGAGTGGTCGATCTGTTCTTGATCATCACAGGAGCTAGGCCCAATCCACGGTCGTACTCAGTCATGTGCATAGCGCTTGGTCAGTGTAGGCGGAAGGCTTTTGTGATGTGTGCGAAGTAGTGGTCGGACGTGGCTTAGTTTAGGTTCGACAGATTGGCGACGGCTACTGGATTAAGTGTTCTGGAGATGTCTCGAAGGTAGAAATCAGTGAATGACGACTCGGCATGCCATTGTGCTACAGACATCACCTGCTCTAAAGAGACACCCTTATAAAGGGCCAATGATGCTGCTAGTGCTCGGACCTCATGGGCATTCGCACGATCAATCTGCTTTCCTGTAGCGATCTTGTGCGACATCTGAATAGCGTCAACTATCCAACGAGAAATAGTATCTTTCGAAGCACGTAAATGGGGAGCTTTGAGACATAACCACAGAGATTTTGGGTCGTCTCTCTCCACTCAGAAGTACGTTTCTTATACATCTTTAGACATCTGATAGGACACCAAGCACAAGAATTTGGGTCATGTCTAGTTAAACTTGGCAAATTGATCGGCTGTCCTGGACATTTAAGTGACTGATTCTTTGCCAGGAAACAAAGACGTGGAAGTAATCTTAAACCTTCACCCGTGACGACAAAACGGTCTTGTTCGGCAGAAAGCGCATGAATCTCGCTTCTCCTTCTCGCCGACGCTGCTGCAACCAAGAAAACTGATTTAATAGTTAACAGTTTAATGTCAATAGATCTAATCGGTTCAAAGGGAGCATGCCCTAAAACCTGTAGAACAAGAGATAGATTCCATGATGGGATAGGAATTGGCTGTCTAGGTCGCAGATTGCTCATTCCTTTGATAACTTCATTCAAGGTGTCATTCTCCACTCCCCCAATGGTGAGACTAGGAATGACAGAAGCTAATGCAGACTTATATGCTGCTAGGGTAGAAGGTACAAGTTTGTCAACTTCGTATAAATGACAGATAAAATCTGCTACGTGTTGAACAGATGCAGAAAAGGGATCAATATCTCTTCTCTCACACCACTGTGCAAATTTGTTGATTCTATAATTATATGTTTTTGTGGTCGAAACTCTTCTGGCCGAAGCAACAAACTTCGCTGCTTGCTCAGAAAAGCCACCCTCAATTGCACGCTGCTTGACAACATCCATGCAGTCAATTTGAACGTTTCTGGTCTGTCGTGAAGGTACAGACCCTTGTTCTGAGAGATTACATCTCTTGTGTCTGGAAGAGGGATTGGACTGCAGACCAGAAGGTCCAGCAGATCCGTAAACCATGATCGGCCTGGCCAATAAGGAGCGATCAGTAGTACTTGGCACATCCCCTCTCTTATCTTTGCCAGAACTTTCAGGATGAGAATTGTTGGAGGATACGCATACGCGTACATTCCCTTCCAACTTATCGCCAGTGCGTCTACTGCTAGAGCTAACGGGTCCGGGATCGGTGACACGTACGTGACCATCTTTGCGTTTTTCTTCATTGCAAATAGGTCGACATTTGGCTTGCCCCATTGTTTGAATAGAACCTCCGCTACCACTTGGTTGAGCTGCCATTCCGTCGGATGACAAACCGTCCTTCGACTGAGAGCATCCGCTAAGATGTTCAATCTTCCTGGAATGTGTGCTGCCCGAAGAATAATATTCCTCTCTTGGCACCACAGCAGAAGGTTCCAAACCATCATACACAACTCCGGTGATCTTGTCCCGCCTTGGCGGTTCAAATAAGACACCACTGTTGAGTTGTCTGTCCTTACTAGGACAATTTTGTCTTGAACTAGACTCTCAAACTTCTGCAGTGCTAATACCACCGCTAATAGCTCGAGCACATTGATATGTTTCTGCGCATTGGTCCGATCCCATTCCCCTGACACTGACTGATTGTCCAATACCGCTACCCAACCTGTCAACGATGCATCCGTGAATATGGACATCTGAGGTTGAGGAGGTTGTAGAGGAACACCTGGCAGGAGATTCTGTTCCGACAACCACCACTGAAGGTGGAATATCAATGGTTCTTTTACTGGTATTCTCAGAGATAACGGATCTGTTCTCTGTGACCAGAACGACATCAAATACATCTGAATCGGCCTGCGCCTGAGCGCCGCATATGGCACCACCTTCTCCAGAGATACTAGTAAACCGAGTATTCTGAGAAATTGACGCGCCGTCAGATAGGCTCCTAGAGAAACTGACTCCAATACTGCAATCAGGCTTCTGACTCTGCTCTCCGCCGGAAAAGCTACGCCGTCCCTGAGATTGAAAAAAATTCCCAGATAAACAAACTCCTGGGATGGAGTCAGTTCTGATTTCTCTAGATTCACAATCCATCCTAGCTTCTTTAATAAGTCTAGGACTACCTTCAGATTGCTGCGCAGAGTGACTGGATTCCCCGCCTTTAGCAGCCAGTCGTCTATGTAAGTGTGAGCAGCTATGTTTCTCCTGCGAAGTAAAGAAGTCATGGCGAGAACCACCTTGGTGAAGACCCTCGGAGCCGTGGTCAGGCCGAATGGAAGAGCATTGAATTCCCAAACATTGTCTTGGAATGCAAATCGCAGGTACTTCTGAAAGGGAATTGACATTGGAATATGAAAATAAGCATCCTTCAGATCTATTGATACCGCCCACATGCCTTTCCTGAGCCCTGTCATCACCGCTGCTACCGTCTCCATCTGAAATCTGGGAGAAAGAATAAATTTGTTCAACGGTTTGAGATTGAGAATTGGTCTCCACCCTCCGGTACGCTTCGGAACTAGGAACATAATCGAATAGAAGCCCAGTGATGACTGATCGGCGACCAGGTGAATCGCCTTCTTCTGACGAAGCGATTCTATCTCTGACTGAATGGCAACTAGACGGTCTAATTCCCTTGGAATAGGAGTCCATATTGGAGTCGAGGTTAACGGAACTAACGATTGATGGATGAGCCAGTCCGGATCGTAGCCGTTTCTTATCCACTGACAGACTAAATAGTCGCGCACGACCTGTTCCCATTGGCTTAGGAATAGCTGAAGTCTGCCTCCGACGGAAGGAATCTGCACACAGTTGTCGGTCGAGATTAGCCGACAAGACGCTACATCGCTTGGGTGAAGATTCTCGACTCCATTTGTTCCCAAAGCCGCCGGTCTTGATTCCGCCGGAAACCTGTCAGGAACGAGCCCCACGGCCGCCCCGCGGCTTCTTGTGGTATGACGGTCCGGAACCGCCGCCACGACTATCCTTACGGTAGCTGCCACGGCCCGAACCGCCACCCTTCCTGTCGTCCTCATACGGCCTCTTACTAGAGGGCTTGTATGCGGACGAACGGCCAGGCCCTTGTGCTCCGGATGGCCTATGGGCATCACGGGCAGAAGGACGGAAGGGCGATCTAGGACGCTGCCTCTGCTGCTCCTGCCTGTGTTGACGGTAGGACTGTTGCGCTGAGTCCTCTTGGTCGACTTCCACGACTTGCCGACCACCTCTTGCTCCGCCACCACCGATGCAACTTTAGAAAGCGCTTGTTGTGCCGAGCCGCCGAACAAGCCTGGACCTATGAAAGGCGCAGAAGATAACGCTGCCCTCATCTCCGCTCCTGGTTCCACACAATCGAGAACCATTCTCCGTCGCTCTGCTAAAGTTCTTGTGATCACCCTGGCCAGGCAATCCTGAGACAGGCGCATGGTGTCCCGAACAACTCCGGGAGCAGCCTCTGGCACCTGTCCGCCTTCCGCCGTGCAGTCCAGCATACCCTGCAAGACGGTACACCCGTGCGACAGCGCAGCCATGGCTGCCCTAGCCGCATCCTCAATGAGCGTGAGCTCATTAAACGGGTCTTTGTTGGTCTGAGAAACCAAGGGACGTGACCGCCCCTTGGCCTTCCCAGCCAACGGCCTATTCAGCGCCTCACGTTCCGCAACGGAAAGCCGTGGAACCCTGGCGTACTGATGATAAGCCTGCTCCGGAAAACGGACCCTACTCCTTATCCCCTTCGGGGCCTTGGGCAACGCATAGTCTGGCTGAACCAGACGATATGCCGCAACTTCCAACATGTCAGAAGTCTGCGTGTCCATGGGGAGTGTAGGCATGGCCGAAGAGCCACTGGACAGAGCGCTAGCCGCACGCTCTGACATCCGCTCCATCGCCGGATCGCGCTGAGATCCTAGATCCGATGCCAACCCGAGACGATTGGTCATCCATCCAAGGACCTGCACCCATTCAGCTTCGGTGCAGAAAGCGGAATCGTCCATTAAAGAACTCCCGTTTTCATCCTCCCTCTCTCCCTTAGATGAGAGGGCCACCGACGATCCTTGCTGAACGCTACGATATACGTCTCTGCCAGGACAGAGCGCATCCATAGCGCGACTAGCAGCGGCACCAGTATCCAACGAATCGCCGGATACGGATTCTCCGCAGTCCATCGGCTCCAACACGGGATCCGCGACTACGACCGCCTCAATCACGGCTGGCACTGTCACTCCGATAGGAGCCGCGCCTAACGCCGCCGGGATAGCCGTCGGAACCGCAAACCACGGCTCCGCCGGCATATCCGGTTGCACAAATAACGGATGAAAAATGCCCGACGGAACGTCGACATCACCATCCGCCTGGCAAACCCGTACAAATCCCGAGGGAGACCCCTGGGACGTACTAGGCATCGCCGACATTGAAAGATCCGGCATGCCGGAGTCTTCCATCAACAGCAAATCTTCCTCCTCTACCGACGGCTCTTGAGCCGAGGACAGAGAAGGGTCAGGTGCATGACCCTCAGCAGAACTAGCCGGACCACCTAATGGTTGCCCTGCACCAGCTTGCCTCACCGGGACCGTGGACTGTAATGAATCAAACATGGCCTTGAACTGGGCCGCCCATACGCCCAGTGCTGAATCCATCCTCTCATTCAGCCGACCTTCCAGTCCAACCAACAACGCTTGCTGCCGCTTCACTGCCTTGTCCTTCTCTATACGCTCCAGCCTCGCCCGTCGATCCCTGTCAAACTCAGCCACCATTGCCGACGACCACTTGACGCACACATCACAAGGGCTTCCGACCTTACACTTCGCACACGCCACACAGTGATGCCCAAGATACTTCCGTTTCATGAACCTGTTGCACTTTTGGCACAACGTGTCCGGGTTCTTCGGTTTCTGCGAACACAGAGAATTAAAACGCTGCACATGACAAGTGATGACGAGCAATACGCACAATAGACTTGATAGTTAAGATTTCTTAAACACATTAACTTTCTCTTAAATTAATGATAACAAGTCTTAGGCAGGAAATATTTGAAACTTTTTTGAGTGAAAATTTTTTACAAAACACAACTCAGCCTTTAACTAACGTTAAATAACCAAGAAAACCTCGCCGATCACTACAAACACCCTCGACAATGAAGCGAGAGCTAAAATCGGCGATAACAGAGTGCCTGGATACACCAAGCCAATAACGCCATATTACATGGGCGCCGCCATCTTGGCTAAGGGCGCATCCATCTTAGAGGAACCGAGTCGCAAGAGAAATTAACCGAGTACCCGAATTAAAACTAAAAGTTAACGGGTACAGAAGCGACTCCAACAATGGCTAACATTATAAAACAATGTGCCAATTTAAGGAAATTTCAAACAGTCATTATGGCACGAATGTATAAATTCTAGATTGATACAACCTGCCCCTGTGATGATTTCCCTAGTTCCTCCATTAGTCCAGCGATGGTTTTCACAAACACGCGCTAAAACTGCTTAATTTATCAATTAAATGACACTCTAAACACATGCGACTTGAAACAAGCGCAAAATAGACGAATCTGACTGTGATTGGGAATAGACTCGGTACCTGCGGCTATGGTATTCCCGGACACAGTATGGGCAGGACCAGGAGAGTGCGGAGTTTTAATTGTTTATTTTGAGCTAGACTAGATAATAGACATTATCATAATAGTACATCTGGTAAGTATTATTCGAAGTAGAATTAAAGAACCACTCTCTTTTGGTCGCACAAGCCATGTTCTTTAACCCTGCAATTTGTTTTATAAAAATTCTATTTTCTCATAGTAAATATCCATTTGCAGACCAAGAGAAAACTATTTTTGAAAATTCACTAATGGAATCACTGGCTCGGTCATTCCAGTAGTAAATTTAAAAAAAAATTCTTCCCTTGGTCTGCAAATGGACATTTTTCAAGACCACTACAAAAGCCGTTTTTGGCTGATATGAGTGTTCAAGGGTTAACAGGCATGTTAGCATATTACTTTGTCACGTTATGAGGAAATTAGAAAAGAGTGATCATGTCCAACTATAAACTGATAGCCATGATTTTGATAATACATGTACTTACCAAATGAAACAAATGAATGTACGTAAGGTTGTCCGCAGTTAGTGCACTGACTTCCATGGCTGTTCAAGAGAGGGTTCGTCGTTGAACATCGGTAACACATAGGCAACAAATCCTAATCAAACATACAGGGATTGATTAGATACAAGATTTCAATGGGTCTGTATCGCTCACATGGAAAACAAGTATTTCAACAAAGAGTGGATTCTTAAGATTTACAAAATTTGGACACCTGCCACGCTAGGATATTCCACTAATAATAATTTGGTTTAAATTTGGTCAGTGGTTCCCGAGTATTAACTTATTAATCGAGTTATGATACATTTTGTAAGCCCAATATGACCAATAACCAATCAGATTTTTATAGAGATTGTCGGTAGCCTTCCACACTAGTGTCCTTTAAGTCAATTTTGATTAAAATTTGCAGATATTAATGAAGCCTATTCTTCTAAAGGAATTAATGAATGGAATGACTGACTGTTGCCATGGCATAATGATAAACATTTCACTTCTAACAGTAAGAACATCACGATACAACACGCAACATACGTACATTGCACCACGAGACATTTCTATAATCTGTCTGACTACTAAATATTCAGAAAGAACAAACTTCATCTCAATCTAGTACTGATTTATCGGCAAAATAATTCGGAAAGCTTTTACTCTTAACCCTTTAATGGTCAAGCCGGCCAGAACCGGCCTCTGCAGTAGTCTTGAGGAATGTCCATTTGCAGGCAAAGAGAAGACTATTTTTGAAAATTTACCACAGGAATGCCTGGCTCTATAAACGAGCCAGTCATTCCAGTGATAAATTTTCAAAGATAGTCTTATCTTGACCTACAAATGGACATTCAATAAGGAAATGTCACTACACATTTGCATCATAACTGATGCTCAATTTGCTTAACCCTTGAATGGCCAAATTTGGTCAAGAAAACTTTAATATTTTCTTATGGAATGCCCATTTACAGGCCAAGAGAATACAATTTTTGAAAATTTATCACTGGAATGCCTGGCTCTATAAATGAGCCAGTCATTCCAGTGATAAATTTTCAAAGATAGTCTTATCTTGACCTACAAATAGACATTCAATAAGGAAATGTCACTACACATTTGCATCATAACTGATGCTCAATTTGCTTAACCCTTGAATGAGCAAATTGGTCAAGAAAACTTTAATATTTTCTTATGGAATGCCCATTTACAGGCCAAGAGAATAAAATTTTTGAAAATTTATCACTGGAATGACTGGCTCGGTTATCGAGCCAGTCATTCCTGTGGTAAATTTTCAAAAATTGTATTCTCTTACTCGGTTGAATGGTTTGAATCTAATAGCTGTTGCTGCACTCAACATGCAAAAGTTCCAGTCAAATTAGTTTTAAAGTGTTCAATTCCTTACTTGTAAATTTCTAAATCTTGTACTTGGAATTTCATGTTACCTGTCTGACCGCTGCAAACCACTGGACAATAATTCCAATGAGCCATAACTCTGGACCAGTTGAATATACTGGGAAAAATTTGACTGAAAGTTGTTGTTGACATAACAACCAACAACTTTCAGTAAAATTGTTTTCAGAATATTCAGCATATCCAGAGTAAAATACCATGGTAAATGTTGTCTGCAGAAATTCAGCGGGCAGAGAGCTAAGCGATTAAACTGAGTATATGTTACCATGCAAGTGTGTCTGCCATGCCGTGTGGGAAATTTTCATTACTATACCCGATGTACAGAAAACAAACCTCACGATCATGGAACGGTTTCGCTCGTATTGTTATGCTTCCCAGATCTACAGATTCCTGGAATCGCAGTGGAATTCTTAAAGCATGCATTTTCTCAAACGCGTATCGTGCGAGTTTAAAGGCGCCGAGACTGCGACTCTGCTTAGCCAGGGCATATAGGGTAGATCTAGTATTATCTGTTAAGGTTTATATAGTTATTTCAAATCAGCAGAAAATATGCAGTGCCTACATGTACATGTATGTAGAATGGCTAGCATCAATTATCTGTCAATAAGTGTAGAATAACTTGTGCTGACATTAAGAATGCCAATGCCATAATGTGGTGCATTTATATACAGCTAAGATCATTCCAGTAAATTACTTTAGTTTGACTAACCCACACAACCCTACAAACAGAGTTGCCCTTATGCATCCTTTTGCGCGTATATACGCATAAAAATGGCAGAGGGACGCATAAAAATTAACCCTCTGTGTCCCTGAGGACGCACGACGGACGAAGTGAAAAAGTGTAATGGAAACTGGTAACTTTGCGTGTGCTTAATTATCAATTATATTATCGTGTGTGTATATTTATTTGTGCATGTTTTTACTTTAAAAAATATACCTAATGTATTGTGTGTTCAATAAAAACGAACTTACTGCGTTGTTTAAGACTATGATTTGTTGTATGTTTTCTTGCACAACTCAAAGTTGTTAATGCCCATAAACCAGATTCAACCACCACATTTAATTGTAAACACAATCCCCAAATCATCCTTAGTATTCCATTTGATCTAATTTTTATAAATAATGAGTTTACAAGCCTGATGTTAGTCGCCTTGTTTGGCCTACAAATTGCAAAAATACCCGCCATGTTTCTGTCTGTTGTGCTAAACGTCAGTGTGACGTGTCAGTATTTGATTGGAAAACAGCGGAATCTCCCTCTAGATCTAGAGGAGCTCACGCTTGAGAAATCCAATACAACTGATCAAGCGTATACAAACGTGTCTGGCCGTGTTAACCCTTTCACAACTCAGAACATTGGACAGATCACAAAGTTGTTATCACTAATCTGCTGAATATTTTGAAATTAATTTGCGCATGCATACGTGCCTAAAGCAGCAATGACAAAATATTTTTTCCTATTTATCAAAATATCTAAATGGATGAAGGAATATATGGAAGATATTGTGATATCTTTTACATTTGAATGGTCATTTGATGGATTAACGGCGGTGTCTTTGTATTGCTGTTTGAATAACGGTATCTATATGTGCTATAAGCCGTCTTTTATTTAGCAATAGCAGCTGATTGATTGACTGATGAATTAGTGTTTATAATGTTTAACATGCTGATAGTGATGATAACGATGAAAGTACGGCAAAGCGTAGCAAAATTTGTAGCAAGTCTTGCGACACCAGTGCGAAAATTTGTGAAAATGTGGTTAAAGTAAAGCAAGTGAAGTATAGGAAATTCAGTGACGTTTGGTTAAATGGCTTGAGGTTCTGGATGGTAAAATGAAGTGTACGTTATGTGTCAGTGCGAAGAAGACTAATAATTTCGTGAGCGGTAGTACAAATTATCAGAAATCCGCGCTAGACCGACATATTGCATCGCAAGATCACAAGGAGGCAGAGACTGCTTCCGTACTATGGATTCGATTAGAAAAATCAGTGGTCGCCTCAAATGAAGAGTTCAATCGTCAATTATGCCGGGACAAGAAGAGCCACGAGGCCCAGATCAGGACGGTGTATATGATGAGTAAAAAGCTCATCCCAGCAGTGATGTTCAACGATATCGTCGATCTACAGGTAGGCATATGTTCAAATATCGATTTTTTCCAAACAGCGTATAGCTCAAAGCTCCCCGATACAAGCGTCCTTATTGGATACACGCTAATGCATTATCTATGCTTCAACCAATCAGCAATCGCGTTACATATTTACTCCCTATGAATTAGACATATCCGGTTATTAGCTGATATATTTTCACTAATTACGCAGTTTAATCTGATTTATACAGATTATTTTTGATAAATTATTGTTTTGTCGGGTCTTAGCCTATGTATTCCACTATATTTAGTCATTCCAGTTACATTACAAAAAATATCCGCGCATTATATCGAAGTAGGTCAAGTCGTCCTTGAGCAAACTCGCCCCAGATACTCGTAATTTTTCAATTCGTCAAAAGTCAAGTTAGGGTTTTACAGAAAAAACTAATGCAGTGGTCTTTGCTAATTACTAACGTAGTGGTCTTCGGAAATGTTAATCATACAAGGTTGTCAATGTAGGTTGGTTGGTTTATCAGATAAGATTGTCAACTGGCCAAACTTAGACAATCCATACAGAGGAGTCTGCAGTGATTGACATAGATCAATGTGTTGTGCCTATTTTAAGAAAAAAATATGGGAACCCCCCCTATTTCAGATGAGGACCCCATGGGACCCCCATATTTTACAGTGAGACCCTCAAATCTGAGTGTGGGGTCCTTGGGACCCCCACAAATCAGATGGTGTGGGCAACACTGCCTACAAACCAAATATAACAAACTTTTTACAATGTGAAAATAATCTTTAGAATATTTTAAAGTAATTTATTATGATTAAATTATTTTCAAAATATTAAACTATTTAAACCTTCAATGGTCAAAGATTATATCATATTTTATAAATTAAAATGAAGTTGACAGATTATTATAAACTTTATCATTGTTAACATTTCGGTTAAAGTCATGAATTTTGACATGCCATAAAATAAGCCTACAGGCTAGCTGGTGAGTATTCTGAAATTAATTTGCCTTGAAACTGTTGCTGCCCCAATCTCACAATATATTCAACAGAATAAGTTTTATATCAGAAAACGGATCTCTTGGTGAAAGGGTTAGTGTTAATTGTGTGACTACTCTGAAACCAAAGAGCAACCGAGATAGCGAGATATCAAGTCAGTCAATAATATCATGAAAGATCTGCTAACTACAGCACATACTGATATATAAACATGATAATTGCAAAACAGTTCAGTCGCAGTGCTATGATTAAGAAATGACTTGAAGGATACGCTTTAGAAATGCCATGAGGTGCATGCTTGACCATCCCATGAAGGAGAAAGCGTGCCATGTTGAACAAGGCCTCTGGTAGGTGAGCAGTAAATGGCTCATCCTGAAAGTAAAAAACCCATCAAATTACAAACTACTGACACCTAATTCTAACTTTAGAAATGATTATAAAAATTAACTAGAATGTACAATTGATGGGATACCATCAAAAATCCCCATGCTTTCCCCCAACTTTGCCCTTCTACCTCCCCCCTTCCCCACCCCCAACCCCACACCTACACTGGGAGCTGAGCCTAACATAAACATTGTTTCATAATCCGCAATCATCTGGGTAACTAACATACCAAACTTGGATGAATTCCGTCAAGTTTGACATTTTTTTATCCACACCACCCTGCCACCACCTCCACCATGGAGGAGCCTAATTTAAATGTTGTCTTGCAGTCCGCAATTATATTGGTAGCTCGCATAACAAATTTGATTGAATATCCACCAAACAGTTTTGGAGGATATCTGGACAGATAGACTGACAGACAGACATGGGCGATTGCAATATACCCACTGTTTTTTAAAATGTGTGGAGACAATTGAATTAACTCTTATAGACAAGAAATGACGAATTTGTTATCATGTAAGGAATATTCTGCTGAATATTTAAAAAAATAATTTGATGGGCAGTTGTTGCTGCAGTTGTTGCTTCCTAGGGGTCCAGTAAAATTAATTCCAAAAGATTCAACAACTTTTCATGTCCCTATACAAATCCAATTCATAGGCCATTCTCTGGTTGAGTCTGAGTATACACCCACCACTTTCCATTCATTTCCACACAAGACAAAACATCCAAATGTCTGTTTGTCAATATCACATTTAAAAGCATCTTTGTCGCATATTAGTCTTAAAATTACCATGGCTAAACCACTAATCAACAGGTCCAGCGATTTGTAGATTATTTTATCCTGTACTTGACAGATTCTGCAAATTTGAACGCCAATATTGAAGAATTTTGAGTTTCCAATGTGAATACTAACTGGCATAATTCTGAAAATGGTGATGCTGTTAAGATGTTGCTGCCTAATTAGGCAGCAACAGCTTTCAGTAACACCGTTTTCAAAATTTCACGAGGTTCCCTGTGACTACCATATTTTGAAGAATATGACTTTGTTTGCTGCAAAGTCTTATTATATAGCATAAATGTTAGTCTTAGAATACATGTTGTTACATGTACTAGCCCTCTGATCAATCCATATATTACATGTGCAGTACAGCGCAGAAATAAATTATGAATAACATGTTTCTAAAGAGGATTTCCAGACTTTGGTTATGATCTAGATAAAAACACAGATCTTGATCGGATCAAGTTCAGGATCTACTGATATTTTTAAAACTACTGGCATGACTGGTCCAATTTGGTTCATTTTAACACTAGAAAGAGTCTGACCGTAAACTAGGACTCCAGAATTTTGAGTATAATGATGTAATCCGACAAATATAGAAAATAAACATAATCTGAAAAAGAAAAAAATGACAAAAACGGGAGGGCGAGGGTCTGCAATCTCTAATTGCTCTTGTTGTAATTCTGAACAAAAAACGTGAGACATTTGACAATATTTAAATTCTCACCGTATATCTTTGTATTGAATGATAAACATAGTACATTTCTGCCTTTCTCTGGAAGTCATGGAACTTCTCCAACATCTCTGTCTGCTTACTCGGGTCTTCTGCAAGTAACAATGTAGTTACATTACAGCCTACACTTGCGCAATTACGCGATTAAATCGAAAATCGCGATTATTCTTCAAATCGTTAATTTATATGATTAAAAATTAAATTTTCGAATAATCATGAATAATTTCGACCGCATAAAATATTTCAAAACCTGCAATTTAATTACTCTTTAATGCGTTCGCTCCCGAACATTATCATTTTGCTCAGCGAATGTATGTCCATTTGCAGGCCAAGAGACTATTTTTAAAAATGTATCACTAGAATGACTGGCTCGAGTATAGAGTCAGTCACTCCAGTGATACATTTTCAAAAATTGTCTTCACTTGGCCTGCAAATGGGCATTTCTAAATACACATGAACCATTGCAGCTTTCGTCATTCATATATACCTTTGTTACTATGTCTTGGTAATTAGTACCCAAGCTGATTAATCAATTAATCACGATTATTCTTAAATATTTGATCGCGATCACTCAAAGCAGTAATCGTGCATGCCTATTACAGCTAACAATCAAAAATATTCAAGCCTTAGCAGCTAAATGTTGATACTTTTCTACAGCCTACGATGGCTGTCATGATTTACTTTTCTACCAATCAGAAAAAGGCTAGGTTGTCTGCCTCGGTATACACGCTCAGTCATAGAGGCTCAATCTATAGTTTGGCAATGTGGTGTAAATCACACACACAGCGAGTGATTCCCATAAGGGTCCTTTTGAGGGTATATAACCCAAATTTCAGCCTGGTACCCCCAAAAGTAATGGCAGTGGGTTCCATGGGACTCCTGAAAATCTTGTATGATTGTTAGACTAAGTAGCGTTATAGGCTTTTGCATGCAAATACCTATGAAATCTAGCATGGACATACAGAATTCGTAGTTGTTGGTCAATGGTACCCTATAATTTTAGCATGGATGGGATAATACCGCCTGGAAACTCCAAATTTGAGTTTTGGGAGCCCAAGATTTCAGCTGGGGACCCCAGATTTCAGGGTGTGGGGTCCCTGGGACCTCCAAAATGTAGGTGCCATGAGAAACACTGCATGCAGGTAAGCTGTTGAATATTTTGAAAATAATTTGACTGGAAGCTCAAAATACTCAATCTGATAAGAATTACCCAATAGGGAATGTGTTTTATTGGCAGTTTCAAAAAAGCATCCGCTTTTGTTTCTACGAGAATTGTTACAGTACAGCTCAGAATTAAGTTAACATGTCCCGAGGACAAAAACACAACAGACAAAACAAAAATGCGCCAACAAGAAAACAATAACGTGCCAGATGGAAAACAAAAACGTAGGCGAAGAAAGCACCACCGCGCCAGGACAAAAACAACAAATAATAGTGACATTTTTTTTAGCGCGCCATAAAGTATCAGAAAGCACATGGCTAGAGCGCATGCCATGTCTTCAAAATACCCGGCGGCGCATTTGTGAAAAACATAGGCACGTTTCACACGCTCAGTAAATTGGAATGCCTGTGGACTTTGGCTCGTTACAAGTAGAAGTCGGTATTAACCATTCGAGTTGTCAGTTCTTGCTGTTCGCGAACAGATTTAACTCATTCGATTCCAGAGACTTGGCTCTAAAAAGCTCAGTTTTTCCCATACGTTATTTTATAAATACTAGGAATTTAGGGTAGTGTTACTCATTATCCCATAACTTTAAAAGTATTGCACCTATGAAAAACAGTAAATAAGATGAATTTTAGAGAATTATTAGGGGAATTAAATGATATAAAATTTATAAATATGTGCGCAATAATCTTCTAATTACCTAAAATGGCAAAAAATATTTTTGTAACATTTGATGACATTTTGCTCAGAAAATTAGAAATCTTTCCTCTGGAAAGACAACGTATGAAATCAGTAGAATTTTATCTACTTTCAGATAGCATGCTCATATTTGAAATCAAACAACGCGATCCGTTGCTATATAGGAAAGAGTAGACATATATATATCACGATCTCCAAGTCAAAAATTCCGTCGATAAGCAAGCGATCTATAAGCGGGTAGCAAGTCCTGATAACAGTCAAATACGTGGGTACCCGGCTAATAAAATACAAGACTCGATTCCTTTCGATAACATTTCCTTGGTTGTAATGGAAAAGATGTCGGCGTATTTATGCTGTACTTTTTGCGATTCTAAAGCGAATTTATGCCGCTGTCAAATGACATTATTTAAATTTGATGAAATCTTTAAACAATAGTGCGGGTTACGTATATAGTATGCTAAAATGTGACGTTAGTGCGCATAACGAGGGCATGCTAGTAAGTGATACCATCGGTTTCGTTTGTGGAATTTTATGTTTTGGCGAAACCGGGTACAAAATTGACTACATTTTATCTTTGTTTGTGCCAAAAGTCATGATATTGCGCATATTTCCGACAGTTATAAACAAGTTTGGTTATTGCATGCAGTATAAAAATATCAGTTCGTGTCGATATAATGGAGATATTCAATGCAATGGATTTTTTATTTACACAATGTACATATGGATTTTTTGTTGCAACAAATAGAAGTTAGTTTGTCAGTGTGTCATATATTTGACAGGTGTGACAAGCCTCCCTAGGTCTATAGTGTTGCATTTCTTTTTATTTTGTTTGGCTTTATTTAATTATAATTTTCTTTAAATTCTTTTTATTCATTTATAATTCTTTTATTTATTTGTGCTGACAACATACAGGATCATCTGCATTCTTTGAGTAGCATACTTGTCTCACTGTACAACATTACCAATGATAACTGTGCTAGCAAAAGTGTTGTCTCTAATGGCAAAGATGGCTGTCTCGCTGGACCTAAACACTTGAGCGACAACATGCCTGTAAACATCTACCAACTGTCATCTTGTTCCAAGGACTACAGAAGTCTTTCCTATCGCCAACTAATCAACTATATTTCTAAATGAAGCTAAAATAATTGGCTCACCAATATAAATATATCAGTCCTGATCTGTGAAATTCCCTGTCACAACTAATTTGATTGAAATCTGTTGTCATAGGCAGCAAGACCAACCAGTCCAATTTTAATAGTTTCTAAATAGTCAACAGTAATATGCATACTAATATGAGTACAGTGCTATTGTATAAATGTTTACTTCCCAGCTCATGAGTTAGCCTACAAAATTATTTTATGCTGTCAATGCTGAATGAGTTGCGATTATTATCCTCGCCTCATCACTAAAACCCAGGCAGAAGGTGGGTATTGCGATTGGGTCTTGTGTGTTTGTCTGCCTGTGGGTTCTTGAGTGTATCTCAAACTACTATCTGATCTTGCTAAAATTTTAACTCAGCAAAAGAATATGCCATTCAAGAGGATTTCCAGCCTTTGGTCGTGATCTGAATAGTAGAGCTTGAATTGGATCAAATTCTAGATCAGTGCATATCTTGGAAACTACAAGTCTGATTTGACTCACTTTTAACACATGACAGGATGTGACATCCACCAGGATTCCACAACTGTAGAGGTGATACAAAGAAAAATCAGGAAATCTGAAGTTTTAACAAAAAAAATGACAGAAATAGGAAAGCGAGGCTGCAATCAATGATTGACCTTGTTGCTTTGACCACAATCTACTATACATTTTGCAAATAGCCATGTAAAATTCAAGTCGGCTAAAGATAGCTTTTGTAGTGGTATTGAGAGCTGTCAAGACCAAGAAGACTATTTTTGAAAATTTACCACTGGAATACCTTGCTCGATAAGACAATAACTGAGCCAGTCATTCCAGTGATAAATTTTCAAAAATAATCTGTCTGCAAATGGACATTTTCAATGAGAAAATTGAAACTTTCATGAACAAATGTTGGGGCTAAACCGCTAAAGGGTTAATTAATGGTCAAGCATGCTAAAAACAGTCTACAGTCACTCGTGCATGTGCAATGACAGAGACGACAATAAATAATTAATGCAGAGACTGACCACTCGGTTGGGTGGTACAATAGCAAGAGGGCTGCTGTGGTTAGTGGCTGCTTTTGCATCCCTTCCGTTGACTGCTCCATGTTTCTAGTTCGAGAAACTGTGAACAAATCTCCTAGGTTTGGGACTGGGGAAAATGAATCTACAACACAATGCACCTCCCTCACCACCCCCTGATCGAATGGAAAGGTGGAGACACAGTGGCAATTTTTATATGGAAACAATACGCGGTAACATTACAAACAATTGTGCAGTAATGTAGTTATTAACACTCACTATTCCATGATCTGAGAGCGGATTATTGTCAACTCTATCACTTATAAATTCCCCAGATTTCGTTTTCAAACCAACCATAGAGAAAAACTTGAATATTTTGAAATTAATTTGTCTGGAAAATTCGTCAAATTCCAGTCAAATTAATTTTAAAATATTCATCGAAATTAATTTTGTCGCACAAAGAATTTACTCTTTCAGAGATTCGTCAGTGAAAGGGTTAACACGGCTTTGGACATGGGTCAGCCACTGCATACTAGAACCCAGGCGCATGTTACCAACACATTCTTAATACACCAGGATTAGTTCACCATATTGGAAATTAACTTGGACGAATATCAAATGGATGCAGCACAATGACATTAAGTTCATGACGTCAAAGTCCCTGAACTTGGCAAAGATTTTTTTAGTTAATAGTCGCAACTAGTATAAATCTGTCAGCAAAACTTTGTCAAATTTTTTAGCTCACAAATTTAGCGTGTTACATTTGTTTTGTATATATTCAACAGCTCAATGGTATTGATTGATGTCAAATGTCAAAGTCATTGGCACTGCTTATAATACTCTTTGCAAGGTTAAGCTTTTGATTGGATATTGGAATTGCTGCAGCCTACTGGGACTATCCTTGGCATACTTGGACCCATTCTTAACTATTTCAATTAATATTTTCCTTTGGCATTGTTTGGTGGTCTAGTACCATAATACATGTTTTACTGTAGTGGATGCTACAGATACAGATAATGATCTTTATTGCATGTACATATATTTCACATATTACAATTGAATTACAAACATTGAGAATTATAATATATTGAGTTGAATGTTTTTCAATGGCAGGGGTCTATGTTTTAAATACATCATACTCAAGAACTAAGTAAACACATGCACACACATGAAGAAATGGATTTAGCTATTCCCCACCCATCTCTAGCTAAGCGCCGTCCATGTTTTGCCCATGTTGGGATCGAATTATGTACTTTGAACCCTGAATCCAAACAGCATGGTACACGTAACTATAGAGCAAACCCATTGAATATTTTGAAACTAATTTGACTGGGGGCTTGTTGGTAGTAAAGACTTAGTACAACTGATCCAATTATGATTGCGATGTCAGTCTACATGTGACATAATTGATTATGACATCCTATACTTGATCGACACATAGGATTCATCCATAGTCGCTATGATGGCTATCATTAGTTAGATTGACTTATTATTTAGAGGCATCGCCGCTTGTCAGACCAGTGAACTGTCTGCTACCTGGAAAAATAAAACATACAATGTAACTAAAAATAAACAGAGTTACTTTGTTTTTACTTATATGCCCGAAGTCCTTTTACCATTGCACTGCTACATGTATGCCACATGTTATATTTTATGTTGGGATAATCAATGGTCTTACCTTAGATGGATGTCATGGACTGTTAATTTACATATTAGCCCTTTAACGCTCGAATTTGTTCCAAAAAAAATTTCATTTTCTCAGAAAATGTCCATTGCAAATCAGGAGAAGACTATTTTTGAAAAGTTACCACTGGAATGACTGGCTCAGTTATCGAGCCAGTGATTGCAGTTGTAAATTTTCAAAAATAGTCTTCTCTTGGTCTGCAAGTGGACACTTCTCAAGACCCTTGCAAAAGCAGTATTTCGCTGATATGAGTGCTAAACGTTTAAACCCTCGAATTTGTTCAAGAAAATTTCCATTTGCCATGTTTGCTGACCAAGAAGACTATTTTGGATAATTTACCACTGGGATGAGCCAGTCATTGCAGTTATAAATTTGTTATCTTGTCTGCAAATGGACAGTTCTTGAATAATTATAATCAAAGTTTGGAGGCAAGATAAATGTGTACCATATAAGCCAGAATTCAGGCAATAATCTCTCAGAACAACTCATTTTCAAATTTTGTGTGTATCGCTTTTAGACAATAACCCCCCCCCCCCCCCCACCCACCACACCCCTACCTGCGACATCCCATCCTCCACCCCCAATAATAGAATTCAATTCTAAATGTGAAGTGACAAATTCCAATAGTTATAATTTAAGTACACTGTCTCAATTTGCCATTCTATGCATCACAATTCATCATCACAATTCTTATACCTGTGACGTCACATGGTTTGACAACATGCCCATTCTTTGACAGGCTATGAAGAGTTAACCGCGATGACCATATCAGTTGACCTAGTTTAGTTTTGTAATTTGTCAAAATTCAAGCCATCACTGAATATTTGAGAAAAGTTGCTATAAATCGGTTGCTGCCCCCATGAAGTTAATTAATTTCAAACAGTGTTTTCAATATAATCAAGAGAATGTGTCTACAAAGCACAGGAAATCTGAAATACTAAATTCCTCTAAACATAACAATTTCTATTGCCCATTAGCCGACATAATGTGCAGGCTTTATCCAATCAGTCCAGCAACTCCGAGATCTCTGTTGAGGAATGTAGGAACTTTTTAGCAGACTCGGCCCTACCCGTTTACCGAGTATTTCGACTCTCAAATCGACTCTCTAAGTAAAATCGACACTCTAAGTAAAATCGACTCTAAGTAAATTCTTAACGTGAATTTTGTAAACAGCCTTCTCACTTCAATATTCATTAAAATATGCTTGTCTTCTCGAACTAATTTCTCCCTACTTTGCAAAATCTTCAATTTCCGTTAGTAAAATCTCTTATAATACGGATGTCAATGATGATTTTAATAAATCTGACAGATATTTAGAGGATTGAGTCGGATAATATATTGACCGCGAAAATATCAATTCAAATCAAAGATGGCGATCTAGAATTTCTCAACGTCGTCCGCTATCAAAATATCACGATTCTCATAATAAAAAGCTAGAATTCTGATGAATCAAGCTAGGAAACACAAAATAATAACTATATTCTGATAAAGCCTTTCTCAAATCAATTTAAACCGGTAAAAATTAGCGGCCCGAATCATCCAAAGTTGGCTAGCGAACAAACGAAACATGCGTATTTTCCCGATAAAAGTAAATTTCCCACAAATCTTTGTACTGAACATGAATATGAATGAAGTACCAGGTTAAAGGTCCGAGAATTTTCTATTGGCTGGTGAAATTAGTTTTCCCCAATAATCATTCGTTTTACTGATACACCTCCTGAGCGGACACACTCTCATAGAACCCTACCATTCGACAACGCCACAGGAACAGTGTTTCCCGAACAAAATTTCTACTCCCCATCAGACGAGTGGAAATCTCGTTCGTGAATGCTAAACATGCTAAACTGTTCTCGCTGTGGCATTCTAGAACAGTTTCCGAATGTTATTTATGAACGACGAGAAAGGACAACACATATTTTCACGATGTTCTCTTAAATTAGTTTGGTATCGGGTTTAAAACAAAATTGTAAAGTTTATTTGTTGAAATGAATGTTTGCGACAAGATTTTGCAATGGTTTACATAATGTACTTATGCACAAATGTATTCCCGTTGTTGGTGATTGTCATTGCATTTGTACGATAGACCGCTTATGACCATTCAACGGCGCCATTTCCGAGCAATTTTTTTATATCTAATATATTATTGTGATTAAAACCTTACGATGAACACAAACGGAAGCTCGAGAAACGTCCCCAGTTGATCGTGATAGATCTATTTTGCAGTTTTGCCTGACATTTTACTGGAAATATTAGTCCCGCGAATCTTCTCAGTGTTCTCAGTTGGTTGCTTTCGCATTTACTTTTTAAAAACATCCAGCGCAGCGAAACATGCCGACCTGGTGAGATTTGGCATAGTTTATTCTCATCTGGTTGCTTTCGCATTTACTTTCTATAAACATCCAACCCAGTGGAAAATGTCGACTTTCTGGATTTGACATACAAGTAGATTATTTTTGCTCGATAGACAAATGGTAGGATTGCCGACGACTTTAGCACTTATTTTCATTTCAATCCCCGTCTACATTAGATATCGAGAATACTATTATGGGCGAGCCAGAGAAAAACACGACCACGTTTTAGAAAAACAATGTTGTCAAGAAATGTTTTGGCGCGTTTAGGCTTATCCTGTTCGTAATTAATTCATGTACATCACGGAAAAAAGTCACCTGGCATTTCGACCTCGTCCTGTTTTTGTTTTTCTTTTGGCATGCAATGTTTTTCATTTGGCGCGAAATGGTTTTCATTTGGCACGAAATGTTTTGCTTTTTGCACGAAATACTTTGCTGCTGTCACATTTTTTGTTAACTTAATTCTGAGCTGTACTGTACCAGATGTACTATTATGATAATGTCTATTATCTAGTCTAGTTCAAAATAAACAATTAAAAACTCCGCACTCTCCTGGTCCTGCCCATACTGTGTCCGGGAATTATCATAGCCCTAGGTACCGAGTCCATTCCCAATCACAGTCAGATTCGTCTCATATCTGCCTTGACAAACAGCGAAAGCAGCTCAGCCTCACCTCAGCGGGGCGGCCGAGGGAGGGCCATAGTACATCTGGTAAGTATTAACAATTCTCGTAGAAACAAAAGCGGATGCTTTTTTTATTCTACTTCGAATAATACTTACCAGATGAACTATTATGATAAACTCCGGATTTCGACAGAAAAGAAATACTGGTGGGAGGAGGTGAGGCTCGAACCAGCTCTCAACTACCATCCAACCCTGACATACGCTTGGGTTCCGCTATCCGACTCATCGAATGCTAAACTTCCACGGTCTAGACTGCGCTCCCCACCCCTCATTTGTCTGCACAAATTCCAGAAGGCTGTCAAAAGGGGAGTCAACACCCACCAGACACGTGTCAGCCCCACGTCTCAGCTAGGGCAGTCCAGTAGAGTGCAAAGAAGCTACTACAACTTCTAATTTTTTAAACCTATCAGTATATTGATCAGATTTCCAAATTTGAATGAGTCTAATGTCTGTTGCAATGAATAAGATACTCTTGAACCAGACTATTTACTTAACCAGTCTGGTATTTCGACTGCAAGTAAACTTAATATTAGTCACTTAATTAAAGCAAACACTCACCATTTTCTGAGTGCTTGGGCTTTCTTGATCATCACAGGAGTTGCACCCATCCATGGTCATTTCTTTGCTCAGTGCATGTGGAAGAACCTTGTGATGTATGCGAAATAGTGGTGATGTGGCGTTAGCTAAGGTTCGATAAATTGCCGACGTTTTCCAGATTAAGTGCGCTGGAGATATCGCAAAGGTAGAAATCAGTGAATGACGACTCAGCATGCCATTGTGCTACAGACATCACCTCCTCTAAAGAGACACCCGTATAAAGGGCCGATAATGCTGCTAGTGTTCGGACTTGATGAGCATTCGCACGATCAATCTGCTTTCCTGTAGCGATTTTGTGCGACATCTGAATAGCATCGACTATCCAGCGAGAAATGGTGTCTTTCGCAGCGCGCAGATGAGGAGCTTTGAGACATAACCACAGAGACCTCGGGTCAGCTCTCCACTCCTCAGTACATTTCTTATACATTTTCAGACATCTAAAAGGACACCAAGCAGAAGAGTTTGGGTCATGTCTAATTAAACTTGGCAAATTGATCGGCTGTCCTGGATATTTAAGTGAGTGATTCTTTGCCAGGAAACAAAGACGTGGTAATAGTCTTAAACCTTCACCCGTAACGACAAAACGGTCCTGTTCAGCAGAAAGCGCATGAATTTTGCTTCTCCTCGCCGACACTGCTGCAACCAAGAAAACTGACTTAATAGTTAACAGTTTAATATCTATAGATCTAATTGGTTCAAAGGGAGCATGCCCTAAAACCTGTAGAACAAGAGATAGATTCCATGCTGTGATAGGAATTGGCTGTCTAGGTCGCAAATTGCTCATTCCTTTTATAACTTCATTTAAAGTGTCGTTTTCCACTCCTACAATGGCCAGACTGGGAATGACTGAAGCTAACGCAGACTTATATGCTGCTAGGGTTGAAGGTACAAGTTTGTCAACTTCGTATAAATGACAGATAAAATCTGCTACGTGTTGAACAGATGCATCAAAGGGATTAATATCTCTTCCCTTACACCTCTGCAAATTTGTTGATTCTATAATTATGTCTTGGTGGTTGACCCTCTTCTAGCTGAAGTGACAAACTTCGCTGCTTGCTCAGAAAAGCCACTCTTAACTGCACGCTGCTTGATAACATCCATGCAGTCAATTAGAACATTTCCGGTCTGTCGTGAAGATACAGACCTTTGTTCTGAGAGATCAGATCCATTCTGTCTGGAAGAGGGATTTGATTGCAAACCAGAAGATCCAGCAGATCCGTAAACCATGATCGGCCTGGCCAATGAGGGGTGATCAGTAGTACTTGGCATATGCCCTCTCTTATCTTTGCCAGAACTTTTGGTATGAGAATCGTTGGAGGATACGCATATGCGTACATTCCCTTCCAACTTATCGCCAGTGCATCCACTGCTAGCGCTAGCGGGTCCGGGATCGGTGACACATATGTGGCCATCTTTGCGCTTCCTTTCATCGCAAATAGATCCACATTTGGCTTGCCCTAATGTTTGAAAAGAACCTCCACTACCGATTGGTTGAGCCGCCATTCCGTCGGACAACAAACCGTCCTTCGACTGAGAGCATCCGCTAGAATGTTCAATCTTCCTGGAATGTGTGCTGCCCAAAGAATAATATCCCTCTCTTGGCACCACAGCAGATGGTTCTAAATCATCATACACAACACCGGTGATCTCGTCTCGCCTTGGCGGTTCAAATAAGACACCACTGTTGAGTTGTCTGTCCTTATTAGGACAATCTTGTCTTTGATTAAGTTCTCAAATTTTCGAAGGGCTAACGTCACCGCTAATAATTCGAGGACATTGATATGTTTCTGCGCATTTGTCCGATCCCATTCCCTTGACACTGACAGATCGTCCAATACTGCTCCCCAACCTGTCGTCGATGCATCTGTGAAGATGGACATCTGTGGTTGAGGTTATAGAGGAACACCTCGTAGGAGATTCTGTTCTGATAACCACCACTGAAGATGGCATATCAACGGTTCTTTCACTGGAACCCTCAGAGACAATGGATCCGTTCTCTGAGACCAGAATGACATTATCCATCATAGATCCTTCAATAAGACCAGGACTACCTGAAGATTGTTGCGCAGAGTGACTGGATCCATCGCCTTCAGCAGCCAGTCATCTATGTAAGTATGAACAGCTATGTTTTTCCTGCGATGATAAGAAGTCATGGGGAGAATCACTTTGGTGAAGACCCTCGGTGCTGTTGTCAGACCGAATGGAAGCGCATTGAATTCACAAACATTGTCTTGGAATGCAAAGCAAAGGTATTTCTGAAAAGGAATTGACATTGGAATATGAAAATATACATCCTTCAGATCTATCGATACTGCCCACATGCCTTTTCTCAGCCCTGTCATCATCGCTGCTAGTCTCCATCTGAAATTTTGGTGAAAAAATGAATTTGTTCAGCGGTTTGAGGTTGAGAATCGGTCTCCAACATACGGTGCATTTTGGAATGAGGAAAATTATCGAATAGAAGCCCAGGGCGGACTGATTGCTGACTAGATGAATCGCGTTCTTCTGTTGAAGATCTCTGATTTCTGAGCAAATGGCCTCCAGACGATCGGACTCCCTTGGAACTCCCACACTGGAGTCGATGTTAACGGAACTAACGATTGACGGATGAGCCAGTCCGGTTCGTAGCCGTTTCTTAGCCAATGACAGACTAAAGAATCTTGCACGACCTGTTTCCACTGGTTTGAGAACAGCTGAAGTCTGCCTCCGATGGAAGGAATCTGCACACAGCTCGCAGTCGATATTCCACGATAAAACGCTAATTGGCTTGGGTGAAGATTCTCGACTCCCTCCATTCCTGGCGCCACCGGAACGGGTCTCGCCGGGAACCCGTCAGAACCATCCCCCACGGCCACCTCGCGGCTTCTTGGAGTTTGACGGTCCGGGACCGCCACCATGGCTATCCTTACGACAGCCACTGTGACCCGAACCACCACCCTTCCTATCATCCTCATACGGCCTCTTATTAGAGGACTTGTATGCGGATGAATGGCCAGGTCCCTGTGAAACTGGATGCCCGATGGGCATCATGGCCAGAAGGATGGAAGGCCGATCTCTGGCGCTGCCTCTGTTGCTCTTGCCGATGCTGTTTGTAGTACTGCTGCGGCTGAGTCCTCTTCATCGACTTGCCGACCACTTCATGCTCTGCGACCATTGATGCAACTTTGGATAAGGCCTGCCGTGCTGAGCCGCCAAACAAGACTGGACCAATGAAAGGCGCAGAAGATAACGCAGCCCTCATCTCTGGTCCTGGTTCTACGCAATCGAGAACCATTCTCCATCGCTCCGCCAATGATCTGGTGATCACCCTGGCCAGGCAATCCTGGGACAAGCGCATGGTGTCCCGGATAACCCCGGGAGCAGCCTCTGGCACTTCCCCCGCTTCCGCCACGCAGGTCAGCATATCCTGCAAGACGGTACAACCATGCGAGAGTGCGGCCATGGCTGCTCTTGTCGCATCCTCAATGAGAGTTAGTAACTCATTAAGAGGATCTTTGTGAGCCTGGGAAACCAAAAGCCAATGGCCTATTCAACGCCTCTCTTTCCAAGACTGAAAGCCGTGAAACACGAGCGTATTGATGATAGGCCTGCTCCGGAAAGTGGACCCTGCTCCTTATCCCCTTAGGGGCCTTGGGCAGCGAATAATCTGGCTGAACCAGATGGTATGCCGCAACTTCTAACATGCTAGAAGTCTGCGAACCCAAGGGGAGCATCGGCATGGCCGAAGACCCACTTAGCAGAGCGCTAGCCGCATGCTCTGACATCTGCTCCATCGCAGGATCGCGCTGAGATCCTTAATCCGATGCCAACCCGAGATGATTAGATATCCAGCCAAGGACCTGCACCCATTCAGCTCCGGTGCAGAATGAGGATTCGTCCAATAACAGACTACCATTCTCATCCTCCTTCTCACCCTTGGATGAGTAGGCCACCGATGATCCATGCTGAGAACCATGAGCCACACTTTGTCTTCCAACATGAAGTGGGTCCATAGCCCGGCTACTTGCGGCTCCAGTATCTAGCGACTCGCCAGACACAGATTCACCGCAGTCCATCGGCTCCAGCATGGGAGCCGGGAACACAGCCGCTACAACGGTAGGCGACAGAATTCCGAGAGGAGCCGTCCTTAACACCTCCATGATGCCATCGGGAACCACAAAACACGGCTCCAATGGCAACGCGGCTTGAGCAAAATCCGGGTGAAAAATGCCTGACGGAACGTCGACATACCCACCCGGCTGGCAGACCCATACAAACCCTGTGGGAGACCCGCGGGAAGTACTAGCTACTGCCACATGAGAAATCTCCGGCATGCCGGAGTCTCCCATCAAGAGAAGATCTTCTTCCTCTGCCGTCGGCTCTTGAGCCAAAGCAAGAGGAAGGACAGGTGCTTGTCCCTCAGCAGAACTGGCCGGACCACCGATACGTAATCCTGCACCAGGCTGCATCGTCGGGATCGTGGACTGGAAACACTCGAACACTGCCTTGAATTTGGCCGCCCAGACACCCAACGCTGAGTCCATATGCTCATTCAGATGTTCTTCAAGACCTTTAGTCGACGCCTGATCCGCTTTGGCCGCCTTGTCCCTCGCGATCCTCTCCAAACGCGCATGCCGATCACGATCAAACTCCACCACCAACTCCGACGACCATTTCGTGCATACATCACAAGGACTCCCAACATTGCACTTCGCGCAGGCAACACAGCGATGACCGGAAAACTTGCGCTTCATGAACCAGTTACAGCGTTGACACAGGGTATCCTGGCCCTTCACTTTCTGCGAGCAAGAATAAAACGCTGCACATGGTATACGCTGACGAGCAACACGCACAATTTACTTGATTGTAATTTTAAATTACTTAGAAACATTAACTTTCTCATAAATTAATGATAATCAAGTCTTTCAGCAGGAAACTTTTGAAACTTTATAGAGTGTAATTTAATAAACACGACTTGGTAATTAACTAATCGTTAAAATAGCCAAGAAAATAAGACCGATCGCTACAAACACCCTCGACAATGAAGCGTGAGCTAAAGATCGGCATAAAACAGAGTGCATAGATGCGACAAGCCAAAACGAAATGTTAATCATGGGCGCCGCCATCTTGGCTACGGGCGCATCCATCTTGGAAGGAACCGAGTCGCATGAGAAATTAACCGAGTACCCGGATAAGATTAAAATGTTAATGGGTACCAGAGCGACTCCAACAATGGCCACCATTTTAAAGCAATGTGCCAATTTAAGGAAATTTCAAACAGTCATTACAGCACGAATGTAAAATTCTAGATTGATACAACCTGCCCCTGTGATGATTTTCCTTTCCAACAATGATTCACTCCGAAATAGCTAAATTCCGCAAAAAATTGCACTTTTCAAGCAGACTAAAAAACGCGACTTTCATGTCGAGCAAAATAAACGAATCTGACTGATAATAGACATTATCATAACAGTACATCTGGTAAGTATTATTCGAAGTAGAAGTTACCTGACATCACAGAGTACTCCTCGAGGAGACGCAATGGTGATGTTCACAGCTCAACATTAACACGATATTAAAAAATAATTGTGATATGAATACAGCAATGTGATGGGATGAGGAATGAGATGGAATCTATAAAGCGTAATCTATCGGAACAATAAAACAATTGAGATGAGCTTAGTATCCCTTTAACCCCACTTGTACCCACTTCACCATTTAACACTTGAACACTCATATCAGCCAAAAATGGCTTCTGCAGTACTCTTGAGAAATGTCCATTTGCAGATCAAGAAGACTATTTTTTTAAATAACCGAGCCACTCTTTTCAGTGGTAAATTTTCAAAAACAGTCTTCTCTTGGTCTGCAAATGAGCATTTTGAATGAAAAAATTGAAATTTTCTCAAAAAAATTTATGCGTTAAAGGGTTAATAATCAATCCGCTCTGTCATGAGTGTTTGAATTGTAGGTCTTTGATGACTTTACAATTTAATCAAGTTTGTTGAATATTTTGAAACTAATTTGATGGGGAGCTGTTGCTGCCATAGGCAGTAATAGCCGCAAATCAAATTAGTTGCAAAAGATTGAAAAGCTTACATGTACATGTGTACATGTATTTGCATCTGGAAATCTGTATCAGGTATCTGGTGATAGACTCTATTCAAACACACAAAACATCTACAAAGTGGGAAAAGCTTAACTAGAAATGGGCAGAGCTTAACTAGAAATGGATTACTCTATTATACATACGTGCTGCGATATCCAGACATTGAATGGAAAGTTTCCAGAAATAGTAACCCGCATCACTGAATCTATTCTCCATCACGGCATTGTGTGTGAGCTGTTCAAGGACGTGTACTGCTTCCTGCTGCAGACCCGCCTGGTGGAACGCTGCAGAGAACAAAATAAAAACTCAACAAATGACAGAAATAAATATACAAATCTCACCCTCTGACTATATAACTATAACATAAGCATGTATGCAATATATGAACTATGCATCTGCAGCACTGCGACATATAGATTTGTAAAAAAAATGTAAATTTTTTTTGCGAAAATGGCAGACAGATCTAAACAGACACACTACCACAAGAAAAATTATTTAAGAAAGGAGTGATGAAAAATTGATTAAAAATTTACAAAATAACGATCAGAAAATGCAGCCTTTCACCCTTTGTTTTAGTTGTGACTTGCCTGCCTGCCTGCCTGTCTGCCCAACTCTGTCTGTCTGTCCATCTGTCTGGACTCTTTCGGTTAAAATCATTTCTTACACAAAGAATGTTTCATGTGTTCAAATTTGTGTCAAAGACAAGCAATAATTTTTATGTTAAAGTTTTGCACTTAGGAATTCAGAATGAAATGTGTCATTAATCATTCTGTAACTATAACGTCTTGTTGAACTCACCCTGCTGAGCCTCTTCAAAGCGGTCATTCTCAGCCAACCACTGAGCATATGGAATATACACATTATTCTTCAACTCAGGATGCCGATCAACTAGCGCAAATGCCTGCAAATATAGATTATCTTCATCCACATAACGGATAAATTATATACAAAATGATTCACACTGAAATCATTAGTGGGCTGAAATACATTATAAGATCCTGCCTCTGACACTACTGTCAGGCTCAAGCACTTCATAACACCACCCCTCTCATGCCATTCAGAGTCACAGTACCGGTGAGTGAAATGGTGATTGAAATCAGTGTGCGTGGGTGTGTGCGTGCATGCCTGCCTGTGCACACGCACGCATGTATGCATGCATGTGCAGATGCGTGTCTGCGTGCGTGCATGTGGTATGGAGTATTTTAGGAGCCTATTATTTTGCAAATTGCACTGTGTCTGATGTGCTCTGATTTTCTCATGATTTTTAAAGGATTAAAATGACCACAATAATAATTGCCTATCAACGACAACTTGATTTCAATTGATCAAAATTGCTGAATAAATTCAAACAATGCTATTCTAAGAAATGGTGCGCACACATGCATGCACGCACGCAGTTGCACACACACGAACAGTGTTACGGGTGTACATTAAACTTACATCTTCCCAATGTCGCGCATCCACATGAAGGTTGATGAGAGCATTGATATCGCCCATCTTAGAGTACACCTCAGCAGCATAGCCATACTGTTCCATGTTCTTTAAGAAGCCAGCACATTTCTCCAGCGAGACACGATCAGCTTTGTCTAAGCGGCGCGCTACATCCATCAACCTAGACAGGGAAACAGTAAACAACTCAGTAACCCTATTCAAGTGGGTCAATTTCAAGACAGCTGTACTGGGAAACTGTTGAATATTTTGAAGCTAATTTAACTGGGAGCTGCTGCTGCAATATGCTCCCAGAACAGCTCCCAGTCTAATTAGTTTTAAATTATTCAATAGACTATTGCCTACATCATAAAGCATTTGTTATTTCTGGTCTGTGACGGTCAAAGAATTAATGTTTATTTCCACGCAATTCCTGGATCTAATTTGTCAATTAAACATACTTTTATTAGCCAAATTACATCACTTCAACGGACAACACTTCAACTAATGTCAGTTCAACTGACGCCACAATCACGAGTCACCTCTCTCGTCATTTCGAGTTTTATCAGAAATATCAGAGAAAAGTGATCAAGCCAAACATGGATTGGATAGCATCTTATACAAGAGTCCTGGGTCTGAGTGTTGAGAATTAATTTTCCTGTATATGATTATCTTGAAAATGAGATATGGGAAAAACTAGCATTTTAGCTAATTATTAGAATAGAAAACAAGATGCTAATTTGATCACTACATGTACATGTCTCGCCATCCTTCGCTCCACAGCTTTCCTGCATGGACTACATATTATGCACCATTATTGAATACATGTATCATTTAATTTCGCTGAAAATCCATTCTGTTGATTGACGCAAAGTTCACATGCACCAAATATGAAGTGAATTAATGCACACCTTTTAACATTTTTAGTCATGTTCGAGAAACACATTTTGCACAGATTTTAAGTTTTCAGGGGTGGGTTGATGTATGCGGGTGGCGTGGGAAAATAGGGACAGAAATCTTATCACAAAAGGTATCCAGGTGCAAATTCGACCTTTAATCCACTCAAACATAGAATACTATGCTTCTTGTAAAAATTAAGTGATGCAATGTGTGATATTTTATATTATTTAATGTGATTATGAAATGATTTAAAGCGGCTCATGATGACTTTCACGGGGTCTATGTCCAAACTATCAAAAAAATTGAGGTGAGCGGGGGAGAGAATGGGGAGGGGTGCTGCAAAGACCAATACCACAACCTCTGGCATTATAATTGTCTATGTCTTTTCCCATTGAACAAGATACACAAGTATCATTTACAATCAACAAATACTGTTGAATATGTTGAAATCAATTTGTCTGGAAATTATTAGTTTCCTGTCAAATTAGTTTCAACATATTGGTGAATATGTTGAAACTAATTTGACAGGAAACTAACCCTTTCACCGTAGAATTTCTGATATCTCATTTTCAAGGCAAGCATACAGGAAAATTTGAACATATTGAAATTAATTTGACTGGAAGCCATTGCTGCCTTAGTCAAATAAATTTCAAAATATTCATCAGATTAAGTTTTATATCGTAAAGAATTTAGTTTTTCAGATTTGACGGTGAATCGGTTAAAATTGAGATTCAAAGATTTCAGCATTTTCAAGGTTAATATCACGGAATAAGCTCACTCGGACCACTCACATATCCGGCCAGCCATGTTCTCCTATGATGTCGATAGCTTTCTCATATTCGCCAGCTGTGATGTACATCTCGGCTGCTGTACGGGGTTCATTACTGCTCTGTGCCCAGTCTGCCTGCTTACTGATCAACATCTTCTTATCCACCGGATCACCAGATCCGACAAACTCCTGCAAAATGTTAGTTAACCCGTTAATCATAAAATGTGATTTGACAAAGATAATTGAGAAGAAAACCGAAACATTCACAGTGTTCATTTATACCGGGCAAGAAGAATATTTTAGACAACTTACTATTGGACTGGCTGGTTTGGTTACCTTTCAAGGCAATCAGGGGTGAGGGTAATTACTAAGTAAAAATCAAATATTAACCCTTATCACTGTCAAAAATTTTAATTTTCAAATTAAATTAAAATATGAACTGGTGTTCATTTTTCAACAAATTTGGTGGAAGATGGTGCTGTCGTAGACAGCAACATCGTCCACCAAAATTGTTGAAAAATGTTCACCAATTTCTTTGCTATTAAATGCAGTAAAAGATATAATATTGACATCAGAGTGGTAAGAGTTAAAGCAAACTACTAAGGGATAACCCCGCTGAACATGGACACACCTAGAGGAAAAACAATTCAAAGACAGGTCCTGATATGAGATATTATCAGACT